>CM053792.1:39446903-39921903 GCA_028749045.1 Cupressus sempervirens | reverse complement strand
CCATCTTCACAAAACCTGCAACACACACACAAACTAGGAACCATGGAGGCTCACCTCCCATCCTAAGCTCCTATGAAGCCACCCATCAAGCAGGGGAAACAAGGTCCAAATGGGACACACACACACTCATCACTTGCTAACACATGAAACATACCACATAACACCAAACAATCCCTTCCATGGCTTACACATCGATTCACCATTGGAATCATAAAACATTAGGTGAAGGTGGGCTCTTCAAAGAGGAGATTTGTATTGTTTGTAGTTGCATTGTTGCTCATCTTAAGGGGGGCATTAGATTAAAGGGTTAATTTAATTTAATTTATTAAATTACCTTCCCTTCTTAAGATTTCACTTCATGCACTTGTATTTCAATTAAATGTCATTTACCTCTTAGGGTTTCCCTTGTAGGTTTTACAATCTCCTTGTATAAGGATTGATCAATCGTAAATTTCATTCATTCTTTTCAATCTGATAATATAATTTTCCATATTTTTAGAGCCCAACGCTTGCCTCTTCTTTGTGACAAGTTTTTGCATGCAGGTGTTCTTCAGGTTTTGTGGATTTGTATTGCTCAAATCCTTCAATCACCATAATAGTTTTGTATTCCAATAGGACCACATAAGTTAGTATGAACCAACTCTAAAATATCATTAGAAGAATAGGTATTGCTCTTGAAACTATACTTTGTCATTTTACTCATTTGACATTATTTGCACATCACTTTATTAGGTTTTCTTAGTCTTGGAAACCCTCTAACTCTTTTAATTTCACTAATGCTTACCAAGTTGTCAAATTTCACATGACATAGCCTCTTATGCCATAACCAAACATCTTCACATTCTACAAATAGACAAATATCTTCAGATAGGTCTAGATAGAACAAGTTACCTCTTATTTTCTCTCCACTCCCAACTAGTTCACCAGTACCATCATAGATCTTTGCCTTCTTGTTATGGAATTAACTCTATAACCTAAACTTATCAACTATGCTACACTCAACAAGTTGTATTTGAAACCATCAACCCAATATGCATTATCACACTTTATCTTTTCATTTAGTTTAATTGATCATTTACCCTTCACATAATATGTTCCATCAATACCAAACTTAACACTACTTCCATTATAGTGTTCTAGCTTATTAAACTTATTTGTATCACCAGTCATATGATGTGAGCAACCACTATCAATTATCCATCTATCATTCTTACTCACATGTGAGATCAATGCAGATTTCTTATCTTCATCAGAATCATCTTTCACTGCAATATAAGCAACTTCTGCATCATGATCATCAAAAATACTATAAGAACCATCCTCTTCAACACTATAGCAATATTTCTTACCTTTGTCTTTGTAGTTTCTTTTGTCTTTTTTCCTTCTATCATCTCTTTTTCCTTTGTACTTGAAATCTTTCCTTTCCTATTTGTCATCTCTATCAAGGCATCTAAGAACAATATGACCAACTTTGTTACATGTAAAACAGATAATAGAAAGTTTACCTTTGTATTTGCCTTTTCCTCTAGGAAGTCTTCTTGCCAACAATGCTTCAAGTTCATCAAGCTCATCATTAGATCCACTGTCACTTTCTACATACTTTTTTCTTCTTCTTTTTCTTAGATTCATCAAGGGTTAGTTGGGCTTTGAATGTAGATTCAACATTAGCAGGGGAGTAAATCAAAATTTGTTAATTCAAATGTAGTAAATCTACCAATGAGACTATCCAAGATCAGATCATTACTAGGTGTACACCTCAATTATTGAGTTGCAAATACTCTAATTGCATAGATAGGAAGTAAAGTCATCAATACGTTGCTTATCATAGTCTCATTAGTTATATTTCCTCTAGCTCCTTTGATAGCATTCACCACTTCTTTGATTTGGCCATAATATTGTGCAATTTTCTCACCTTCTTGTATTCTCATGTCATCAAATTTTCCTCTCGATCTCTGTGCCTTAGCTCTCAACCCTTTCTTGTCTCCACCATGGATTTTTGCCAACTTGTCCCACATTTACTTAGTAGTAGTGTATTCCTTCACATCATTAAATTCTCTGTGATTGAGGGTTGTTGAAAGTTCAATCATCATTTGGTTGTGCTCTTGCTTCTCTTTTATTTGTTGAACTATCATGGGTCTAGGTACCTCAATGTATTCATTGCCTAAGTAGTAGGATGTGGAATCTCCAATACCAAATAAGTACAATCTCATCATCCTTTGCCATGTTGGGAAGTTCTCCTTGTTCAACTTAAGTATTTCTATCTTGTACATCTTGATCTTTTGTTTGAGTCCTTCAAACTTTCCTGACAGGCACCAGTGCTATGATACCAATTGTTATAGTAATTTATAATAGTTGAGAGGATGGGGGGTGAATCAGTTATCCTAAAGCCCCCAAATGTACTAATTCAACTTTTAATAACTTCAAACAGATTAGTCAATCACAAATATCCACTCAATCTCTACAGCATATTATCAGTAATTTAGCATTTCATACATTTATTTAACTCTTTGTCTTTATATGCGTCGACTGCTAGTAAATAAAATACTCTAAAATATAGCATGCAAAATAATAATGTCCACATATGAAAACAACACTTCAACACTAGGTATCCGCAGGTCCATACCCATTGTGTTGAGGGAGATAATGACCCAACCACAATCACATAAGACAATCACCCATGGCTAACACACACACCAATCAAGTATGATACAACATCTATATTATCATGAAGACAATGTAGTACATAAGGTCATTGGTCAAACCCACTATAGGATAACTATGTAGGGACTCTAGTGGAGTGTAAGTCGCTTGGCATTGTGAAGCCCAAGCTATATATTGTGTGGTATCAACTCCCTCAGGAGGCCATCACACTAGTCTAGAATCAACTCCAATTGGAGGCCATTACACCATGCTCTCAAACCTGATACATGCCTATCATACAAGCACACACCCTTAGACCAGATACAGGCCTACCATATAGGTTTTCTCTTATCTTATCATTAAGTTTTAATACCCATTAATTAATTTGGTTATCACTTGTTAGAACCTCTACACATGACCTTCTCGGCCACTTTTGGGTCAGGACACATGAGAGAAGCCACTCCACATATCTACCCTACATACCCATGTTCATCACATGATGAGTGCTTGTAGGAGATGCAAGTTCCCAACCCAAACCCCAAATGAACAATCCCTTAACCAACCTATATTTGCGAGTTCAGGTCTTGCAAGATCCTGTCATATGCACACACACACATTATTGTGTGTGGGCACAACTAACTTTACAAATATAATCACATAATACCAATGCAAGGGTTGGATATGAGAAATACAACACATGATACACGTAGAAATAAACTCACTCAACCAGCCTAAATCTAGTAGTACAAATTCTACACAAATCCCAATGTCCAAGAAGTAGAAACATAATATGAAAGGAAATATGTAAGACAATCCATTTTTACAAATCCGAGAAGACACTAACAAAACCCCAACAAATATGGGTAGCATGAAAAATAAAGCAAGACTAAAAAGCCCAAAATTTGAACTTTTCATATAACAACAAAATTGAAACCCCAACTCTAGAATATGATCATGAGACCATGTGTACAATAAAATTTGCAAAATAGGCTCATAAACCCCATTTGACAAATTCGACAAAATTCCCAAGTCCACAAAATCCAATATAAAGACATGACTCTATATCAAAAAATAAAATACCCAAGAATTCCTATGACTATTTTGATTCCATGATCCTAATCATGAAGGCAAGGGCTACAGGATCCAACCTCTAATTAAGCTAAACATAGAAATGGGCGAAAACTAGATGGCACACAAAATGAGACAATGCCAAAAACACCCAAAAATAAACATCAAATAAATCGACAAAAATAAAATCCTTTGGTCTAAATCCACCCAACAACTCCCTTTTCAAATAAAATCTTGGATCTGGACACTTTATACAAATCCAGTAGCATAACAGTAGGAAAACTTACAAACCCACATGCTAGAAAAGTAAAATGCTCACAATTGTCAACCGGGTGATGGAATTATGTAAAAGTAGAGGGGAACATTAGTTCTCTACTCCCTAACATTTAACAATCAAAATAATGAATTAAAACGGGCTAAAAATAATAAAACCATAAAGCCCTACCTCACAATGAAAAGGGCAATATGTGAAATATCATAGTAAAATAATAGGGCCACCAAATTGGATGAGACCATTACCATAGTAGAGAAATCCCAATAGGAATCCAACGAGATTGATCTCACAAAGATCTACTGAGCCAAACTCTCGCAACAAGCAAAACACTAAATTCTCCTAAGAGGGGTTTAAGGATTTTCCTCCAAAACCATGAGATAACAAAGTGATAAGTGAGAATAGAAACTCACTTTTGCCTAATATAAGCACTTTTATAAAAGCAATTTATAAATTAAACTATTAAAATAACTTGATAAACTAATTGGCTCTTTTCCCAAATTAAATCAGCCAATTCCAATTAAATTGGAATTCAACTACGACAAATTAGTCGAGAAATAAAATAAAATAAATAAAATCACTCTAATCCATTGAAGCAAAAGATTTAATTAACATTTTTTCATGATAGTTGCAGATTTCTAAATGCACAAAAACGCTCACGACTTGAGACACATATGCATAATGAATCCAGATTTATCAATTACCAAAAGGTTAAAATAATTAGTATAAAGATACATGACCCATATAGAGAAGATATTGGCTCAACATGAAAGGTTTGATCATTAATTACATGTGTTGTTGTTGAGGACATAAGTCTTGCATAGTAAACAAACACAATCAAGTGTAGATGCACAACATATAATATCCAAAGTAACAATTATGTGAGATTATGTAATAAAACATCTGATAAATCTTATTTAAATAACCCAACTAAATAATTATATTTACATCAGTCTATTGAAAGGAACACAATAGATATTCATAGCACAACAATATATGAATTTGATATGGACAAATCATTTACAATTATTCTAAGCATTTAATAACGGAAATAATTAATTAATTACTCAACAACAAATAAGGTAAAATATAACACATGAGCTTAGATAATCATCCTAAAATAACATCATAAACCTCAAATGTAAAATGCGCTAAAACTACAGAGTATAACCATTGTTCATACATCAAGGGTAGTCATAGAACAACATCATGATACCATATAGATCCTAATAACCATTGGTATAAACCTTGGTGAAACCCTCTAATACATTATAATCTCATAAATTAGGGATAAGCATAATCAACCTACTATTACAATAACATAAATCAAATCACCTCCAAGGGTGTAGACCTCTCATAGGTCCTAGATCACTCAAAAAGCATGAGCATCAAAGTTGCATCCTTCCAGATGACTTATAGGAATCAAATGAGAGAGGCACTACATCATCCCCCCTAAAGGCTAGGCTTACTCCTAGAAGCCTGTGATCCAAGAATAAAAAGCAATCACACCAAGTGCAAAATCAAGGTTCAACAATATAAGAAATTCTCATTACTTCCAACAAGTCAAACCAAATCACTTCAACACTCACAAACCATCTCATCAACCACCACAAATGGTCAACCACAAGAGGATAGGTGTCACACCGACATAAATTCCTTCAACAAGGAACTTCCCGTGTGCTAGGAAAACTTAACTAGCCACAAACTCAACCCTACGAGGCAAGGAACAAGCCACTCTACCTCATCCATAGGTTCCCAACTGCAACATGCACCTACCAAGTGACCACTAACCAAGGTCAAACATTAAGCCCTTTCTAAATTGAATTGGAATCAAGGGGGATAACCATCCCAAAATGCCCAACAACACTACCATGTAACACATGAGCATTCTTGAATATAAGAAAACTCACCCTAAAAACACTAATGATGATAGTTCTCTACCAAAATTACACTTTTTTGAAGGATAGTCTCAATAACTAACCACCAAGCATAGGAGCAACTTAGTCTCTATTGTACAGAAAGCTCAACTATCATTGGAAACTAGGGTTACCCCAAGTAGACAAGGCATTGCCTTTCAACAAGGATGCAAAGAATTTCATTAATGGACAAAATCACATGTTTAACTTCTCACCAATGCAAATGATGGTAACATGTATCCAAATATACCATGTCTCTCTAGCCACATGTTAGGAATGCTACACCTGACCTACTGCTAAACTCAATCTCCAATCCTCAAGTCAACCACGAAAGAGAAACTTGACAGAGAGAGCATCCTAAAGATATTTACATAAGGAGATAAAACTATTGAGTGTCTGGACTTGGAAGGGAGACTCTCTCAACCTCCACACTAAGCCATCCCAAGATTACTTGGGGAAAATTATAATGCCACCAATCATCTAAACACTCACCCAACACTAAGTGTGCTAGTGGCATAACCACACCAACCCACTCACTCAAGTGAGGTGAGAACAAAGGAAACACACAAGCATTGAGGCTCACCATTGGATTCAAAACTCAAAGGTAAACTAAGCCATACCCAACTACCAAAGGACAACATATACTCTAGAAGAGGAAAGCTCTAGACAATCACGTGGTCATAAGACCCATGATCACATATCAAAGCATTCCAAGCATTAGGTCATATGATAATGCACTAAGCAATAAATGACCTTCACTCTAGGAGTCACCAAGAGCCATCATAATCCACCAGGAGTTACTAGGAACAATAAACTTCATATCCAAGCTCTACTTGATCTCTGTTCAAAAGAGTAAAAATGATCTACACAAGCTATATGACAAGAAGAACCTAAATCCATCTAAGAAAAAAAAAAAGACCACTCACAAAAGAGTCCAACAAGGTAGAATTCAATCATCCTAGTTGTCAATGAACACAACAACCAAAATATCTAGAACCACAAAAGAGGATGAATGCTGACACATACATGGAACCTGACAAGCAAAGAAAAGTACATGCTTAAACCAAATAATCTCACTCACATAACCAACATTAACTCAATCATCTTATAAGCAATTACAAATATTTGAAATCAAGATAGAGCAATGCATCAAGAGTAAATTACCATTTAGTAGGTACACACTTTTTATCAACTTTCTTTTTCTTTCACAAGTAACATTACATTTATTGACATATAACAAAACCAAAACTTCATTAGAACCTTTATGTCTATTCACAAACACACTAGTATGTTCTCTGCCAACTTATGCATTGTACATATTATTAGAGGTTTGAATGAACATGATAAAGCCATAATACACAATTGGGAAGTAGTAAAAGACATTTGGAATAGTCACCATGAAACAAAAGAAAAGGCTCAAATGGGGGAATTATCAATTCCAATAATAAATCTCAAAAATTGCACATTTCATCAATAAGTTAAGTGTGACAATTGTCACAAAGAGAGTGATAGAGAAATTTTGATGGCCAATCCAAGCAAGGAAAATACCAAAAACCAATGCTATCCCGAACAACATGCAGAATGATCCACTTGACAAATAAAACAAGGCATTAATCAGATGCATTATATGTGGTGATTTAGAACAACTGTACAAGAGGGAAAAATTGCCACATGATGTTAAGGAATGCATCACCCTAACAATGTTAGATAACACACTCACACACATAAGACAATAACCATCAATGACCTCATGCACATATATACTATAATATACTTATGAATATATGAGTATGATTACTTAATTGCAATTTCCCTATTCCTTTCCATGCAATGCAACAATCAATCATGCACGATCACAAATATAAGATTCAAGGGAAATATTTAAAGAATTTATCCTACCAAGTACTTTTCATAATCTTAAGAACTAAGCAATTCAAGGATGTAAGTCATTAACCGAAATAATATAGTGCAACAAATTATTTCATTCTCTATTACCAAATTTACTGTTTTCATTACAATGGTTCCACAGTCGATGCATGGGCATCTCACACAAAAAATAAAATGGGGTATAATTTAAAATTACACACACACACACACACACACACACACACACACACATATATTGGAGGAGAGAGAAAGTGATAAAAATTGGAGAAAAAATAAAAAATAAAAAATAAAAAATGGAGAAAAGAGGGAAAAGGGAATTTAATGTTTATTGTCAAGCTAACTTGTGGCTTAGTTTGGTATAAGTAGAGGGTCTTATTTTGTCATTATTCATTTGACATGGGATCCAACATTGAGGAAGTCAGCTAGAGAGGAGTAGTTGAGAAGAGCAAAGTTTGATAGCAGAGCTAGCAGCTGTTGCTTGGGAAACAAGAAGGTTGCTTGGAAGCTTGCAAGAACAAGTTTAGATTCTTCTTGGAGTTTCTACTAGATTGTGGAGTTGGGCTAGCTAGGATTTGGATCTTGCAGAGTAGTTGTTGTATTTGCTTATGTATTTGGTCATAACCCAGAAGGCCTTACAACTGGGCATGTTGGATGTAAATATTATGATTGTATTATGAGAATTGGAATTATTTTGGATCTAAATCTCTGTGTTAATGTTATTCTTTCATTGCGTGGTTATTTGTTGGGGGCTAGGACATCTCCTTTGGGGATTCTACTACCTTGCACTACATCAAGTGGTATTAGAGCAGAGCTCGATCTTGTGGTGGATTGTTCCTTTAGAGTCCTAGAAATCTTTGTTGTGAGGTGGCAAATTATGGTTTTGACTTACAATTGCAAAGGGCTCACATATGGATCTTGATATAAAGAGATGGTTGTGAAGATGGAAGGTTGATCTAGTTGTTGATTGTTAAGAGTGTAGATTTTGTTGCAGAGGGTTTGCGAAGATATTGGAAGATATCTCTGAGAAGATTGGACCCTGGGATGATTGTAGATATCTGTGATGTAGTGGAGAAAAAGATTTTAGAGATGTCAGCTTGGTTGGAAGCTAGTTTAACTGATCGAGTTAAAGAAGGGATAATTGAGTTTCACAAAGATTTCTGGAAATGGAGTCTACTGATCTAAAAGAGAGTGGTTTGGATAGTTAAGAAGATTGTGCATAAGAGAAGACACTTTGTTGTTAAGGAAGAGGTAAAGGATGACTTCGCTAAAGATGAAGAGGATATTTGTTTTCATGATTAGTTAGATGGATCTGACATGAATATTGCAAAGCATCTTATTGTGGACGATGAGATTGTTGATTGTGAGAATTCACATATGGATTTTTCTATTGATGTGGAGTTGGATGTTGTTGGTGTAGATTCACTAGTTGCTGATGTGGTTGAAGATCTAAATGATACTGTGGATCTGTATGTTCTTGGCCCACCTATGGTTGACATGGTTGAGGATTTACATGTTGCTCTTACTGTGGATTTTAGCTTACATGTTGTTGATTTGGCTTGAGAGTTACCTTATGTTGTTGACATGGATTTAATGTTTTAGGATATTATTGTCGGTGTTTGTGATCAATTGAAAAGATTGTTGGTGAAGCATTATGTTTAGTTTGTTCCTAAGAGTGAGCTTGCTAATTGGGTTACTGATATTCATTCGATTTTGATGTTTGAGTGGATGAAACATAGATGGTTGATTTTGAGATTTGTTCTTATATATGGGATGGATTGGAAACCTTTGGTGAAGATGAAGTTGTGTGCAGATATTTCTTTTGGCATCAAAGTATGAGACATACTTTTCTATCTATCTCGGGAGTTTCTATCTACCTTGGGAGTTTGATGCAGGAGCATCTTGCATCACAAAATAAAATGGGGCATAATTTAAAATTATAAAAAATAAAAATAAAAATTGGAGAAGAGAGAAAGTGATGAAAATAAGAGAAAATAAATAAATAAAATAAAATTTAAATTTAAATTTAAAAAAAATAGAGAAAAGTGAGAAAAAGACATTTAATATTTGTTGTCAAGTTGACTTGTGGCTTGAGGGTTTATTTGATGTTAAGGGTTTATTTAATGTAACTTACTAGGCAAACTTGTGGCCTGGTCTGGTATAAGCAGAGGGTCTTGTCTTGTCATTATTCATTAGACATGGGATCCAACATGAAGGAAGTCAGCTAGAGAGGAGTAGTTGAGAAGAGCGAAGTTTATTAGTAGAGCTAGTAGATGCAGCTTGGGAAATAAGAAGGTTGCTTGGTGGCTTGCAAGCACAAGTTTAGATTCTTCTTGGATTTTCTACTAGATTACATATCTGGGCTAGCTAGGGTTTGGATCTTGCGAGATCTTGCAGAGCAGTTACTATATTTGCTTATGTATTTGGCCATAACCAGAAGACCTTACAACTGGGCATGTTGGATGTAAATCTTATGATTATATTATGAGAATTAACATTATTTTGGATCTAAATCTCAGTGTTATTGTTATTCTTCCACTGTGTGGTTATTTTCTAGGGACTAGGACATCTACTTTGGGGATTCTCCTACCTTGCACTGTATCAACAACATAGTCATTTCTTTCAATAAGAGGAACCATTCAATATCATCACGGAGTGATGGTGAATTCCAAATACATTTTATTTCTTTACTTTTAGGAGAATACAAGGAACATAATGCACCATACTCCACAAGGAGAAATATAAGAGGCACTCAAGGCCAAACAAGGATACCAATAAGTGACTCTAGCTAAGTGTATACTCTACAAGGAGCAATATAAGAGGAATTCAAGGCCAAACAAGCATACCAATCAGTGACTCTAACTAAGTGGTCACACAGTAAACCAAGCCATACTAAGGCACATTGATAGCAACCACATTACAAGGGTTAACACAACACATTTGAAGACATGCTAAACCAAGGGACAACATTGCTCCATTCACTAGGGCATCCATAACATGAACCAAACAAGGGTCACTAACAACTATAATCCACAAGAAACAACCCACAACATGGTCTAGTATGCTCAGATGAGGTTTTCACCAAGGGGTATCATTCATCCCTAAAAGGTACACATAATCGAGTGATTCACTTCCTTCTCCTCACGTTACTTGAGTCACCTATACCAGATCAACAAGTCCATCCCAAGTAGACACCTAAGCAATAAGATATAACGAGCTCATAAGGAGACACTCACACTCACACTCACACTCACACTCACACAACATAACAACAACAACCATATGGCAACATATACACGAAGATCCCAATGTTTGAACATGGGCTTTGATACCACATGTAATGCCCCACCCATAGATCATCAGAAACAAGAATAAACAATGATGAACACTATTATTTTAAAGACAACATAGATACGTACAACTACAAACATAAAAGAGATTGCAATGAAAGACAACAAACCAAACCACCAAAGATCCCCAAGTGTTCATCAGTTACTAACATGTTCATTACAAGATATAATTTAGGATTATAATCGAGGTTCATTTTAAAGCCCAAATCCAAAGTTCCTACATGATTAATCCATACAAGTTCATTTACCAAGCTAAAACACAACAATGAAGAGATGTCATCACAATTACACACCAAATGTCCAATAAGCAAATTATCAAGGTCTAGGGAGCAAGAACTCCCAAAAGGGTATCCAAATCATCTACTGGCATTCATCGGACAAGTCAGGAAGTGCCCGTTATTTGGATTAATAGGTTCCCCAAGAAATTCTAGGCGACATTTCTCTTTAAGGCCAGACAACACCTCAAAATATCGCCACACGATACTTTACTAGTTGAGGTGATATTTCTCCCAACTGAAAGTGATATTTCTCCCAATTGGAGGTGATATTTCATAGTCTTGTTGGGCAACACTTTACCGGTATCATCCCAACTTGCTATCCTAATGTTGTCCAGGCTAGAAAATAAGGCTACAAAGCTAAACTAGGAAGAAAACAAGGCTAGAGCCTCCACACTAGGGAGTACACGAACCACCAAACTCAAGGAGCAAACACTCGAGAGCATTAATAAGCATAAAGATGATCAACATACCTCACACAACATCATACTACTCTAATCCATGATAATCAACATCCTCATAAAATAACATGTACATAAGCAACATCAAAATGAAAGGAAAGTACAAGCAAAATATGTAACCAAACTAAATCAACCTTGCTCATTTATTTCCAATCTTAATGGCATCATAAGAACTCAAGGATATCTGAATAAGACATTACAAACAACTCTAATTCACTAACACACTATAAGATAAACTCTATTTTTAATATATTAATAATTTTATATACAAATTATACACATGACATAAATTTCTTTAAAAATTGTTACATTTAAATCAACCTTTATTTAATAACTTAAATTTTATTAAAATAAAAATGAAAAAAGAAAAAAAGAAAATGAAGAAGAAAGACTATCTCATTAGAATCAATATATTTACAAACTAATAGCATTCATTACCCAAGGTGTTCACTTTCCTACCTCCTAACTTATTCAAAAGAATTTGGATACCCCAACAACTAAATCAAAATAAATCTCGAGTCCTAACATTCTCTATGAAGTATGGTTGAAGTGGCCCTACATCTAGTTAGGGAGTTTACCTCTCACCTCCAAACAAAAGAAATAAATTATCACCAAAATCTAAACATACCGACAAAAAGTTGAAAATGTCCACACAAGAGAGAGCCTAATGCATCAAGCTTGACCTCATAGACCTAAAAAGAAAACATGCATAATTTGTTACAAGCTACCTTATTAGGAGGTGGTCAAAGTTAAAAACCTTGGAGAGCCTATACAATGTACAGATGAAATTCATCCTCGCATTTGTGTTTTATAAAGGTGGTGTGATTTAAAATTTGATTTCTGGAATATCAATATTAGGCGAGTATATTTGGTGATGTTGAATTTGGTCTTTCCCTTGCCTGACCTGGGCAGTGTTGTTAAAATGGTGTTGTAGTCATTGCAATTGAACAATGCATGCTTTCTCTGTTTCTTCCTCTGCCTTGTCTTCCTTTACCATTATTGTCACACCTCTCTGTTTTTCACATTCTTCTCAGCGCGGCGTCTGCTGCACATTGTTGAGTTGGGTATCTGTTGAATAAATGAATGAAAGAAAAGGGTGAGGGCTGTCATACAGCAGGATCGAGCCTGACAGCTACGTATTATCGTCTCCTTTTGGTCTAGGGTTGGTCGAAGGTTAGTTCCTCCTCCTCCGATCTTAATGCATTTCTTTATTTCTTCTAATGGCTTTTCCTCCGATTCTTCCTCTGGGTATAATTACATTTCACTGAATTTCTGGAAAAATTTCTGGTTATTTTTTATTTTTACTCTCTTCCCTTAGGTACATCCTCAAAATAAAATCCATGCTTTATTGGGCAACCTGTGCTTGTAAATTTAGAAAACAACTTGTGGGGTGGAGTACTTCAATTCTATAAAAGAATCTGTGAATATGGGTGCGTTTTTTATAAGCTTTCAAATACCCAGAGGCTTATTTATCGCTCCTGGGCACATATCTGTATTGTGTTGTAGTCTGCATTGAATATTATCTTCCTAATTTTAATTTGGAAGCCAAAAAAAGGATTGATTTAGACGTGGGTGCCGATGACTTTTTTCTTGGTGTTCTTTATTTTTAAGATTTTCTCAAATTATTATTTTAAGGGCTATGGTACATTTACCTTTTTACTCACATATTGCCATGCCTTGCCTCTTAATTAATTTCGCTGGGTATTTAGTAATTAATTTTCAGTAAGGTAGAGGTTTCTTTCTTAGATACAAGCATTGGTCTTTTAAGGTGTCTGTTACTGGCAACGATAATTTTGAGACCTAAATGATATTGGTATTTTATAAGGTATGGGAATGCCTGGTATAAGCAATAAAGACTTATGTAATTGATTGGGGCTTTTAGGTTGTAGTGATCTGCAAGGCTAAATAATATATTTTTTTGGTTGGGTATCCTGTTTGATGATTATGGGTTAGGGTCCTCAGACTGCTTTTGTAATTGATGTATTGCTGGGTAGTTGATAGGATAGTAAATTGGGGCATTCCACTTTACACCTTGCTTCCCTGACTTAGTTTGTCTTTATTCTTTGCTGGATAGCTGAACATGAAAGGGACAAAGACTGACGAGGAGGAGTTTGAGATGCTCCTGGGGGAAATACCCCGGGCAACATCAGCTCCTCCTCATCTAGAGGAGCTCCAAAGGGTGAAGAATAAGTCTCCCAAGGCTGATCAAGAGATTGGTCCTTTGCAAAGGGAAGGGTCCAACAAATCTTCCGTGACAGACACATATGGAGATTTTTATGATAGTTATCATGGAGTAAAGAATCTCTCTGCATCCTCTGCAGGTAACATTCATGCACATTCGCCTCGTTCCAATGGCAACCTTAATTCATTCTATAGCAGCCTGTCCTTTGGTAGCCACCACGATGTGGCTTCTACTCTACTTCCAGAAGACGAGAGATCTCCATCAAAAGCAAAGCAGAAAAATATGGAACATGAAGAAAAACAGTCAACATTATCAATTCATCAAAATGGGGTTGCCTTGCCTACCCAACAGTTTTTAACCAATGATCAATCCCTTGCAAGTGCATTTGGAAATTTGAGCTTTAGGGAAGATGCTCCCACAAAACATCCAATCCAAATTATGAATGGGAATGGAGGATTTGGTGCTGAACTTTTAGAAGATGGTATAAGTCCAAGCCAATCTAATGGAGCATATCGTGCTGTTAATGCAATCAGTATGTCTACTTGCGAACCTTTTACTCAAACACTGAATTCTGTAGGCCCTGAACTATCACCCCATATGTTAAATCATCCCAATTCACAGGCAACCATGTCAGCTTCCTTCAAAATGCACGGCATCAAGTTTCCTGCACATTTAAAAAATCATAATATTAATGGCAGAGAAATGGATATGATTTTGAAGCCAAATACTTACAATGCAGCATTTGGGGCCAATTTAGTTGGGCAATATTATGACCAATCAGGAGCATTGCTAGACCATCAACGCCACTTTCCTCTGTACTCTCCAGGAAGAACTCTGCATGACTTACCCGCGTATCAGATTCTCCCAAGTTCATCTAGACATGATTCTGGTGCAGAATTTCGCTCTCCTGCAATGAGTTTGCAACCACAATATTTTGCAGATTCTCAAATTGGATCGAACTTGGAACATCAACGCCCTCTTTTTTCTTCACTCCAGCAGGCAAATCCAACACATTTGGCATGGCATGGTATTGAGGATGAAAAACGTAGGAGAATGAATCAGCAGTATATTTTATTGCAGCAGGCACAGGCTTTTTCTGGTGTTCCCAATCAGGCAGCATGTACATTTACTGGAAATATTAATACTATTGGTGTTAGGCCCCAAGTTTCTGTGAAAAACTTACAAGAATTTGACAAGACTGTTAGCATCCTCCAAAGCAATGGAAGAGTTACCACGGAAAGTGATTATACAAGTTTTGTTCCAAGATTGGCAGGTGCTTTGAATCACAAAGAGTTTCCTCTGCAAGGTGGAAACATTTCTAAATATAACAGCCATGGCTTCTGTGGCAATGGAGAAAACTATCCGTTTTCTGATTGTCAAATGCAACCAGTCACAAGTGCAAGAATGTCTGGCGCTTTATCACTTAAGGGTCCCCGCATGGTTACATTTTTGGATCAACAAGAAAACTCTACTTTTCCTGAAAAGATTTTGACTAGAAATCGGTCCCACGGAGTGAATTCAATTACAACTATCAACCCATCCCCAACAGGGGGACGAAAGGACTCCTTCACACATGAACATGATATTTCAAAGACATTTGTAAATGGACAGTATTCTTCTGGTATGGCTGCTGGGTCTTTTCAGTTGGATATTCGAGCAAATTCCAAAGGAGTACCTTCTAGAATCCCAGAGTCGGAACTAATGACCAAGGTCATACCTAATGCTCAGCAACAAACTAAATATAATTCATTAGAAGAAGTACATGGCCGCATCTATCTTATAGCAAAGGATCAACATGGCTGTCGTTTTCTTCAGAAGAAGTTTGAAGAAGGATGCACCCAGGATGTGCACACAATTTTTGTGGAGATCATTGATCACATAATTGAACTCATGACTGATCCATTTGGGAATTATCTTGTTCAAAAGCTTTTAGAAGTGTGTAATGAGCATCAGAGATTGCAAATTCTCCTTGCAGTGACTGGGAAGCCTGGCGAGCTTGTTAACATATCACTTAACATGCATGGGTAAGTGATGGTTTTATTGAGTTTTTGTGTTGTTTAAAAGATGGAAGGATACCACAATGCTAAATTGTGGGGTACTCTATAGTTTGCATAGCTGAGTTTTGATATATTATTCCAAGTATTGTAATAATGTATATATCAAATTGGTTACTTTTCTTTGATAGCTCATTTTGGTTGCAAAACCTCTTTTGCTAACTAAAATTGTTTACTTGTATTTTGTCTACTGAAAACTCTTTTAGGACACGGGCTGTACAGAGATTGATAGAAACCCTACAAACTCCAGAACAAATTTCGTTGGTTATAAAATCTCTTAAATCAGGTGTTGTTACTCTGATAAAGGATTTAAATGGCAATCATGTTGTACAGCGTTGTCTGCAGTGCCTCAGTGATAAAGATAATCAGGTATTCATTTGCAAACTAATGGACGCCTTCTCAAGTCAGTTTACATGTGCCTATGTCAATTTAATTTTAAAGCAATTCTAAATAAGCTGTTCTGGCTAGAACCTGTTGTTATTTGCATGATTTTAATGCATTTTCTACGTTGCTTGTGGAGTGTGTTACTTCTTTTCCTTTTCTTGTCCTTTTGACCCTCTTTATACATTAAGGAAAACAAACCAGATTTTTAATGTAGCTTTATAACATTTTTTGTGATAGATGCTACATAAAAATTAGGTAGACTAAAAGTAAATATGATATTCTTTGTACAATATGTATGATTCTTAGCTATAGAGTGCTCAACTGTGTATGATAATGCTGCTGTTTCCTTGTGAGTTTCTCTGATGGGGTTGTAAAGGTTTATGGTACTGTAGTAATGAATAATGTTAGCGATTGGTTTGTCAAAAATTCTTTGATGGATTTGTTTTTAGAAATTCTTCATATGTCAAAAATTGAAAATCTGCTCTTTTGTAAATTTTGTGTACAAATGATATTTGAATTTGAAGAATAAAACATGAGGTTCATTTTGATGAGAATTGAAGCAATTGAATGTGTAACTTCGTGCAACATAATTGGGAGTAATGGAAATCCTTATGGAGATAAATGCATCTATTTTAGAATGGAGAAAATTTGAATGTGTCATTCTACCATTTGAGTGCATTATGTGAGGTGATCTGTGGAAGCCATTAGAGATATGGAGAAAATACTTCAGGCAGAGTAATAAACTAATATGTTATTTTGACAGAGAACCCTAACCATGCAACTAAGGATTCTTTGAATGAAATTATGGCCCAAAGGCCTAAATCTATTCTGGAGTTTTAGAATCATTCAGAAAGAATCCAAGGAAAGTCACAGGCATCCTTAAAATTTTATCGAAGTAGTATAATGCTGACTGCTAAGTATTGTTTTCTGGAAATATTGAGATGCATTTGGAAACAAAAGTACTGTACAAAATTGATATGAATATAATAAGAATATATTACTGTCTGTTGTAATGAAGATATACAATCAAGGACTATGCCACTCTGAGTAATCCGTAACATCGTCAAATAATTGGTAAAAACTACGAAATCACCAAATCAATTACTGTTTTTCTTGCTTTATAACGGATCTCATTTGCCGAAGGAAGATTATGTTAAAAAACAGACTAATGCAAGAAAACTTGCAAAAACAATGCACAATTCAGGGAATTTTATTGTGGAAAATCCTCCATAGAGGGAAAAACCAGCTGGTAGTGGCAATTTTCATAATATTGAATATATATTAATATATGATATCTTATACAATACTAATATGTGCATATTGTATACATTATTATATTTTGCATACCATATGTTATAATTTATAGTCTTAAAAAATTTAAACATTAAGAATATTGTATAAGTTATAGTTATACTTTAAATAAGAAATAAATCAAAGTAAAGAGATGAAGGTCTTATTAAAGGAATTATAGAAACAGCAGATGATACATCATCTTGGTAATTGGGTGAACCTACTTTTCATCATGGGTCTGGTGTGCTGCATGGGATTGTGATTTGTAATCCCTTCCCTCCAATTTGTCTCGTTGCCTCACTCTATCCTGCTCCAAGAATTTCTCACTTTCATCTCCTCACTTGTGTGTCACCCATCCAACCTTTGCATTCATCATACTATGTTTCCATTGTGGTGCTCTGGTCATCACATATCTTCACATGGGGATGTCATGCTTTTGACGACAGTACTTGTTGCCCGTTTGCATATACTATTTGATGTTGCTTCTCAAAAAAAGGTGAGTGGGTTTTGTCAAAATTCGCCCTTGTTAAAATTGTGGACTTTCCATGCTCCAACTTATCAATTATTATTGTCAAGTATCAACAATACAACTACAGAGAGGGGGTACAACTAATTGTTGTTCCAACTTTTCACTGTCAAGTGTACAGAGTCTGCCGCAGCTGCATTCTTCTTTCTCTCTCACTTAACACTCTAGAAATTCTTCAGCCCTTGAACTAGCTTTGTCACACCTTCTCATGGGTGTTTAGAACCTTTCCTCTGCACCATAATATCCCATTTTGGAATTGGAAGCACCATAAGTCAGTTTTGTTTCAAATTCCACATTTCTATTTACTGTCATCAGACAGGAGTCTTGTTTCCAGTATGGTTGTTCCAAACTTCTGTCCTATGGTAAAAGCATTTATTTTCCTAGTTCACCATGCTGTTGTTTTGTTCAGCCAACGAAGACATTTGACCATCTACATCCATGTGGACCATCTCTCTTCTTAGAGAGCTGTTTTGTCTCACAAAAGCTTAAGACTCTGCCTGGAAGTACTATTTTGCTTGTCAAGTCCAACTTGCCAAGACCGTCGGACTCCTTTTAGTCTTTCCTATCTTTCACCTTCGAACCTCCTCCAAAAAGCATTGCTTGTCAACCTCACATCTAGTCTCCTAAAGAGGTCATTACTTGTTCGTGTTCTTGTTCTTCAACTAACGTATATGGCTCAGAGAGATGCAAATGTTTACAATTCATCACTGAATGCATCCTCATAAATCGAGCTAAGCCAAGCTTTGAACTCTTTGTCACCAACTGCTTCTAGGATGAAAAATTGCCCATAACTTAGCCTCTTAATTTTCTTAGCATGACCTTGCAACTATACTTTACCTACGGACAACCTTATTTTATCCGCACACCTTGAAATAATGCTCCATATGGTGCTGCCCATGTCTGCTCTTGTATTTTTCTTGAGACATTTGAAGTGTCTCTCTTATCTAGAGCTGGATTAAATGATTCTGCTCAATAAATTTCATTGTTTTAATCACCTTTGAATCTTGTCATTCTTGCTTCTTGGGCTGTTCCAATGCAACGTTGGTTGGAATTGTTAGCAAATACCCCAAAGAAACTTCAGAGTATGGCTGATTTGTAGAGTGCAGATTTCCCCACTGCAAGAATGTTGGATTTAGGGTAGAGATTCAACAAGTCTTGGAACAGCTGCTGTTAGAATCCCCATTGAGCTGTACCTTAGTTTTGTCAACTACCTCTGGTTATGCATTTGTTTGAGGAGAAAAAGCTGTGCTCTTTCAGAGCTTGGCATCCATCTATCACAGCATGCTCTTGCTGATGTGTGTTTTGTGCCCCACCAATAGGAGAACAAAATATTGAGATATCCTATCCTCTCTTGATCAAAATTCTGTGTATGCTAAGATTACAAAAGATCATACAAGTCACTCTAAGGTTCATTTTGTGTGAGGTCCTGACCTTGGATAAGCTCAACGGTTGATGTGATTTTCTGTCACAACGTGCACCTGCTGATGTGCGTTTTATGCCCCACCAATGGGAGAACAAAATATTGAGATATCCTATCCTCTGTTGATCAAACTTCTGTGTATGCTAAGAGTACAAAAGATCATACAAGTGACTCTAAGGTTCCTTTTGTGTCAGGTCCCGACCTTGGATAAGCTCAACGGTTGATGTGATTTTCTGTTAATCAGACCATACTGGATGTGGGAGTTGTCGAAAGATATTGCAATTGAGTAATTTTTTGGAGTTTTAGTAATATGCGAAAAGCAAAGGGAAAAGGTCAAGGAATTCTAATCTAATCCTAAGGGTAATGACAACAATAGATACTACTTTGATGGACAAATTCAAAAATAACCGAGTTGTGCTTCGCCAAGATAAACTACAACTACTTGAGAACTGGTGCAATCTTCAATGGGTTATGTAGATGATTTTCATATCAGAACAAACCCCATCAAAATGAACAATGCACATTGAATGATAGAAGTTAAGCATCCATTAAAAGTAGGGTTTAGGCCAACTTTGCACAATGACTTACAATCAGAAAACTGTAAAAAGTACAAACCATGAAATTCATCAAAACATCATCACATTCTCCATTGAAATCAAAACACTTTATCTAACCAATCTAATCTAAATTAGGGAACAATGAAACTTTGCAAGCATCAAAATATATCAAGTAATCACCATGAAACCAACAATGAACACTCTATCATCTAGGTAGCTCTTAGAAACAATCTCAAATTTCGTTGCTTACAAATGAGAAATGGGGCCTTTATTTAGGTCCTCAATTAAAAGGGATGGCCTGGATTGAAACAATAACTGATGGCCTAGATTATGCCACGTTAGCCCTAATAAGGATTAGGGCAAGAAAAGAGAATCTAAATTAATGGAGTCCATATGGATCAATCAAGAGGAAGCTACCATCTTAGTGGGTAAGAAATGCCCACTATGCATGTATATCCTGCAGGAGAGTGGGGTGACATGAATGCTCACTATGCATGCCCACTAGGCAATAAATGCATATCTTCCTAGAATAGCTTATGTTTGACCTTACTGTCTGAATGCATAGAATCTGTTCAATACAGTCTCCAACTCATCCACATTGACACTTGGCGCTGATCCCTGTTTGAATTCCAAGACCGCTACTGCTCTTTCAGATTTGCTCAAGCTGTTCTCTTGATTTGGCAACAAGTCTTGGGTTGTGTGCATGACATTTGGAAAAATGGATAAATTCTCAAAATCGTCCCTTGCGATAGAGTTCAGCTGAAAGAACTCTTCTAGTTTATCTCTTAGGTTGTCCACTATTATTTCATTCTCGTCCAATCTCTGTGATTACAGGAATGCAACCTTCTTGGGTTGTGTGCTTGACATTTGGGAAAATGGATAAATTCTCAAAATTATTCCTCATGATGGAGCTCAATTGAAAGAACTCTTCTAGTTTACCTCTTAGGTTGTCCGTTGTTAAATATTTTAGCTTTAAATGAAATTGCGAATACTAGAATTATGAAATTGGCAAATTTGTATTAAATATTAATTAATATGTCTCTGGAGGATTTTGTTTGCGTATATTGTAGGTGTCTTATATTTCATCTCACCTTGCACTCTGGGTCCCGCATATTAACTGGCAATGGTTATGCTTTGGCAAGAAGGATATTAACTGGCAACGGTTATGTTTTGGCAAGAAGTATAATGAATGAAGGCAATCCGACACTCTGTAGATAACGACAAGCAACATGGGTGCTTCCTCCCTCCATCACCACTAATACAGGTCACTCCATGCGATTATGGATTCGTGCAACTTTGTTAACCTATCATTATTATCATCTCACAACAACGTATAATCATTCTGTGAAATATGATATGCCTTTTAAAGGTGAACGACATCATATACAATGTGTAGACTGGTCATTCTCTATGTGCATGATCTGTCGAGTGCACTTTCTGATCTACTTCTCAAGATTTATGAAGTTTTGATAGTCTATCACTCTGATATATTCTGATGATCGGATTTTTCACTTGCCTTCATCGGAGTTGTTTGTATTGTTGGTTCTTGAGTTCATAGAGTAGTAGCTCTGACTTGTGTAATCAAGTTTTCTAAATAAATAAAGGAATTATCTTTTTGGGGCTGGGTTGTTTCCCTAGTATCAGAGGGTTTTTCCCAGGATATATGGAGATGTTCATTATCAGTTTCTAGTTCAGATTTAACATGGTATTAGAGCTAGGCTTATGATCCTTAAGGCTGGACTACATTTCTTCTTTTAAAATTGCTTCTTCATCTTCATCATGGTGCCTGGTTTGAAGGTTGAAGACCGACTGGAAGGAGCATCTAATTTCATTTTTGGCCAAGAGGATAATTATTGACTCCATGAAGGTTCATTTACTGCCTACTGTCTCTAAGCTAAAATCTGCCAAGGAGATGTTTGATTCTCTGCATAGCATATAGGAGATAAGTAATACCAGTAGGACTTTGGCACTTCGTATGTAGCTCCTTAATATTAAGATGTGTAAAAGCGACTCCATTGTCTCTTTCTTCTTGAAGATTTTTGAGTTAAAGGATTAGTTAAGTACCATTGGAGAGATTGTCAACAACAAAGAACTAGTTATGCATGCTATGAATGGTCTCCTCATTCTTGGTAATCATTCATTCAAGGCATCAGCAGTAGAAGTGATTTACCAACCTCTGAGAGGTTGAGAACTAACTTTATTCAAGAGGAATATCGGTTGGAGGCTAGAGGGAGTTCTTGTAAATCTCACAATATGGAAGATCAAGTGCTCACTCCTCACACTTCAAGGAAAAGAAGAAGAAAGAGGTATTTCAAAAAGTTTGAAGATAAAAATCTTTCTTCATCTTCTGATTTTAAAAGAAAAAAAGACTTCTCCAAGATTAAATGCTTTAATTATGAAAAACTTGGTCATTTTGCTAAGCATTGCATTGTGAAACTCAATCTTCATAATGTGGCTGTGTTTGATTCGAAAGATTCTTATCGTCAAAGGATTCTTGTGATCATTCAGAAGGTCTTGTACTTATATCAGATTTGTCTAGTCATGTACAAGCTGATCGCAATACTTGGTTGATAGATAGTGGTGATTCGTTTCACATCTCTGGGTTCAAGCAACACATTTCGAATCTGATTAAAACAAATTCTCATCTTCAAGTAATCATTGGCAATCATGCATCTTATTCTATTAAAGGGGTAGTTAACACCTTAAAATTAAAATCTGGTATTCCTCTTCATCTTAGTGATGTTTTATTTGTTCCTGGTATCAAGAGGAATTTAATTTCCATCTCAGTGTTAGAAGATAAAGGTTTCAATATTGCTTTTTCTAATGGAAGTGTAGTTGCTTGGAAGAAAGATTCTGATTTCAGTTCTGCTCAAATTATAGGAGAGCGTCATGGAAGTCTCTATAAGCTGTCAGCTAATCAAGTTCAAGTTCTAAATCATGTTGCTTCTAATAATAACTTATTGTGACATAAGAGTTTTGGGCATCTCAATTTTAAATCTCTTTCATCCTTAGGGAAAGTTTGTTGTAGGTCTCCCTCTTAACCCCTCTCATGATGGTGTTTGCAAAGGTTGTTCCTTGGGAAAATTTTCAAAGAGTCCTTTTCATTCAAGTGTGAGTAGGGCTAAGCATGTTTTAGAGCTGATTCATTTAGATCTGTGTGGACCAATGTCATTAGCTTCCTTAAGTGGTTTTTGGTACTAAGTCACCTTTATTGATGATTGTTCTCGCAAGACATGGATTCACTTCCTTAAATCCAAAGAGTCTGATGAAGTCCTATTCAAGTTTAAGAAATTTAAAGCCTTAGTCAAAAACATTTCAGAAAAGAAAACTAAAGCTCTTGGATCTGACAATGGAGGTGAATTTATTTTAGGTTCTTTTCAATCTTTTTGTGCTGAAGCAGGAATCAAGAGGGAGTTTTGTGTCCCTTACAATCCCCAACAGAAAGGGGTTGCTGCAAGAAAAAACAGGACTATTGTTGGCTGCTAAAGCAATGATTCATGATCAGAATTTGCAGATTTTTCTTTGGGCAGAGGCCTGCAGGACAGCTGTCTATGTTCAAAATAGAAGTCCTTATCATGTCCTTAATGATATGACTCCAGAAGAAGCTTTCTTTGGCTCTAAACTTGACATTAGTCATCTTAAAGTTTTTGGTTCATTAGTATATGTTCATATTCCCAAAAATAAAAGATCTAAATTAGATTCTTCAAGTAAAGGGGAATCTTTGTTGGTTATAGCAAATCTTCAAAAGCTTATAGGATCGTCATTTCGGGGCAAAAGTCAATTGAGCTAAGTAGAGATGTTTCTTTTGAAGAAAATTTTGATAGTTGCAAATCTGCTGATTCTTCTATTGATATTGATTTAGATGTTCCTTGTGTCACTCAAAATCCTCCAATTGCTGCTCCTACTTCTTCCAGCTTCTCAGAGAGAGAGGATTCTCTCCCTTCTCCTAAGATTCAAGACATCTCTGAAGCTGATCCTAGTGCTTACAAGAATGAAAAGAAGAGACCTTTGTGGGCAAGAAACATTATGCAAGAAGCTGAAAAATTTTCAGCTCCTAAAGGAACATTTCGGGAAAGTAAAAAGCCTCAATGTTTTGATAATTATGCTGCTTTAATGTGTAATCTCATTGATGCTGAACCTTCTTGTTTTGAATCAGCAATAGGACAGCAGGTTTGGAAGGATGCAATGCTAGAAGAATATGTGTCTATTATAAAAAATCAAGTCTAGGAGATTGTTCTTTGTCCTAAAGATAAATTAGTCATCTCCTCTAGGTGGTTATTCGAGACAAAGCATGCTGCTAATGGGAATGTGGACAAATTTAAAGCTAGATTTGTAGCCAGAGGTTTCAACCAAAAGGAAGGTATAGATTATGATGAAATTTTTTCTCCCGTAGCAAGGTATACCTCCATTAGAACCATTATTGCTATTGCTGCAAGTAAAAGGTGAAAGCTTCATCATATGGATGTCAAAACAACTTTTATCAATGGTTTTATTAATGAAGAGGTTTATGTAGAGCAGCCTGATGGATTCATTATTCACAACAAAGAAACTCATGTGTGCAAATTAAAAAAGGCGTTGTATGGCCTTAAACAAGCACCTTGAGCCTGGTACGAGCGCATTGACAGCTATCGCTTGAGTTTGGGGTTCACAAAAAATGAAGCTGATCCAATGATCTTATGTTGATCCTTGTTCTTTATGTTGATGATCTCTTTATTACAGGAGATGATGAAATGATTGTCAAATGCAAAAAGGATTTAACTTTTGAATTTGAGATGAAAGATTTGGGTTTAATACACTACTTCCTTGGTCTAGAAATTTGGCAACAATCTAATGAGATTATTATCAGTCAAGATAAATATGCTCTAGACATCCTAAGAGATTTGGTATGCTTGATTGCAAGCCTAATGGGACTCCTATGCAATCTAACTTGAAGAAACTACAAGTAGTTTCAGCTGATTCATAATTAATTGATTGTACTCCTTATAGGCAGCTTATTGGTTCTCTCATGTATCTTGTCAATACAAGGCCTGATACTTGTTTTGCTTTAAATACTTTGAGTTAGTTTATTAGTGAGCCAAGAAAATATCATTTCATTGCAGCTAAATATATTTTGAGATATGTCAGAGGAACCTTACAGTATGGATTGAGCTTCTCTTGTTCTAATGATTTGCAACTTCATGGTTTCTCGGATTCTGATTGGGCTGTTTGTATTATGGATAGAAAGAGTACCTCAGGGTTTTGTTTCAACCTTGGTTGAGCCATGATGCTTGATGCAGTAGAAAGCAAAAATGTGTAGCTCAAAGTACTGCTAAAGCGGAATATGTGGCAGCTTGCTCAGCAGCTCAAGAAGTTGTTTGGCTTTGAAAACATCTAAGTGGATTATTTGGAAAATCCTCTGAATCTACTACAATTTTCTATGATAACCAAAGTTGCATAAAGATTTCTATAAATCCAGTTTTCCATGACAAGTCAAAGCATATAGAAATCGAGTATCATTATTTAAGGGACATGGTACTCCGAAAGGCTGTGGAACTAAAGTATATCAACACTGATGATCAGACTACTGATATTCTCACCAAGCCCCTTTCTAAGGTGAAATTTCATTATTTTAGAGATAAGCTAGGTATGGTAAATCTTAAGACTTAAATAGAACAAAGTCTAGTTTTGTAAGATTTATCTATTACCATTTTTGATGTTTGAACTAATAAATATTGTAAGATTAACTATGACAACTCTTTCACTATGCGATAGTGAATATCATGTTGAGAGAGTCAATGATATCATCACGTTGAGAAATTCTATGGTGCGAGTTGGATGTCATGTTGAGAGATTCCATGACCACTCATGTTGCGAGAGTCCACGAGTAAAGGATTAGCTGCGAGTCTTACATATTTTTCATGTTGAGCAAATCCATGATTATTAGTTATGAATAAATTATTTTTCATGTGAGCTATTCCATGATTATAAATAATTGAGCATATGAATACATTTTCATCTAGTTTCTAAATTTCATATCAGCTAAGAGGGAGTGTTAAATATTTTAGCTTTATATAAAATTGCGAATACTACAATTATGAAATTGGCAAATTTGTATTAAATATTAATTAATGTCTTTGGAGGATTTTGTTTGCGTGTATTGTAGGTGTCTTATATTTCATCTCCCCTTGCACTCTGGGTCCCGCATACTAATTGGCAACGATTATGCTTTGGCAAGAAGGATATTAATTGGCAACGGTTCCATTTTGGCAAGAAGTATAACGAATGAAGGCAACCCGACACTTTGTGGAAAACGACAAGCAACGTGGGTGCTTCCTCCTTCCGTCACCGCTAATACAGGCCACTCCTCATGCGATTATGGAATCGTGCAACTTCGTTAACCTATCACTATTATCATCTCATGGCAATCTATGACCATTTTGTGAAATATGATATGCCTTTTAAAGGTGAACGACATCATATACAATGTGTAGATTGGTCATTCTCTGTGTGCATAATCTGTCGATTGCACTCTCTAGTCTACTTCTCAAGATTTATGAAGTGTTGATAGTCTATCACTCTAATATATTTTGATGATCGGGGTTTTCACCTGCCTTCATCAGAGTTGTTTGTATTGTTGGTTCTTGTGTTCATAGAGTAGTAGCTCTGACCTGTGTAATCAAGTTTTCTAAATAAATAAAGGAATCATCTTTTTGGGGCTGGGTTGTTGTAATGTTCTTTGCTGAAATGGATGAAAAATATCGGGTTTGGTCTATCGAGATTTTCATCAAACAGATGTTATGTAACCAGTTTCTTGAGTAAATTTAGTACTGCTATCAACGCTTCCCATTTCCTTGAAGACTAAGCTAAGAGGAGGATATGCTATATATAAATACCCGTACTTCAAGCAAAAGATTGAAATAGAACTGATTCAGAAATTAAAGATAACACCTTATGCTCATACATAGCAAATCAATTGAGCCCTTAACATATAAATTGGAAATGCGGTTACAACCTATATACTGTATCTGTTACGTAAATAATTAGTGCAGGGTGAGTAGAGAATGGAAAGATCCGTCATTGAGATGGAAGACAGAGAATATGTTTGAACACATAGCAAGTGTCCAATTCATCACCTCCTCTAGATATCTGACCCGTTTGCTAATCGACACGAGAACCTTATCCTACTGCCCGTGAGTTGAATGAATCCAGTTTGTGCATATAGAAAGGTAAGTGAATATTGATGCTATTGCTAGTTCCTATGCCTTGCATCAAACAAAGACTTCCGTGAACATTTCTCCATATACTGCCGCATTCACACAAGTTGCCAACTTTGGAATGGGCTCTGTACCGTGATTATCAATGGCTCGTTCTTAATCCATGACGATTGTTATCAAAACCGTAGAACAATATTCCTGGCAAAGTAACAACATAGACGTGGTTCAAAACAGGAGTCGTCTAATCTTATGAACCTGTGAATACCCTTAGCTGGAAGGCATGTCGTTAGTATGCAGAACTAAGAATAGTAAGATTATGCTTGCTCTTGCGGATATCTTATCAGATTGTGTGTTAACTTGGCGACTGTAGGAAAGACTACACCGATCCACGTTTTCCCATTCAACTCTTATGCTCTCTTAGATGACGTAGCCACCCTTTACCACTAAAGAGGAAAAACAATAAGTCTGGTTATTACTATTAATGTATGCTTAAACCAATACTTACTTTCAATCTTGAAGAACAATGTTATATGTCTCCTTGCCGATTTCTGCCATAATTTGCCTTTTTGAATCCAAAAATGAGGAGTTGGGGTGACGTCCAACTTCCTTAATAATTCGAGGGGTTTTGTCCTTAGAGTTTGCCAGTCACATTAAAGCAACCGGATTTTTCAATATATTGAGTTCATAAATTCTTGTGTGTAAATCTCGAGACAGACTCTTATTTATAACCTCAAAGTGAGGGAAAAGCGTTGGAATAAGAGATGTGGGATAAAACTCCAATTTCGTCCTCTAGTCACTTAAGTTATTTTATAAAGTACATGACTTTTTAAAACATAAAGTAACTTTATTAAAACACCTTCAATACGTTAAGTGACGACTTAAGATAAATCTCCCTTGTGACTGGTAGGCATCCTGACTGGTGATGTGGTTAATCTATCCGGATGTGGAGATAGATTAGCCTGGCCCCATAGAACTAGTGTGGGGGAGGGGACATGACAGTTGTTTCCCTCGTAGTAGAGGGTTTTTCCCAGGATACATGAAGATGTTCATTATTAGGTTCTAGTTCAGATTTAACAGTTGTTACTTCATTCTTGTCCAATTTTTGTGATACCAATGATGCAATTGTATTGGAGATCCCTTCCTGAATATTCTCAACTACCCTATTCAATCAAGTGGATTACTTGCTGAAATATTCAAACATTTGCTTGGCTATGATCACTGTGCTACACCACTAGGTCAAGTCATATATCTCCTTCCCCAAAATTCTGCCTTTAATCAATATTTGCCTGGGAGTCTCCATTAAATCATGCAAGCCTGAGATCACCTCATGTCAATACATGCGTTCATCTTTTGTTGACTCATCCATGCAATGTATTTTTGAGAGGATGACCAATTCCCTATTACAAATTTGCACTAAGTTTTCAACGTGCCTGTATGCCTCATTCTAAATGCCTTCTATCCAAACTTCTGCACCCTGAGCAATCCGTATGATTCTGTCTATATCTTCCACTAACTTAGCCAGAATAATTGGAGGAGGAACAAAGGATGAGCCTTCTTCTCTCACTGGATGAGGTAGGCGGTTTATGTATTCACACAAGGCCTTATCTTACCTTTCTGTTTTTGATGTTTTCCTTCTAGTTTCCTCATCTTATCTTTCATTGCATGTGCAAAGCTGTCAAAATCTTTGATACCTTTCTCTTGCCGGGCATGTCCTAGACCAATCTCTGTTGCATGGTACTCATTGGTAGTAATATTATCCTTTGTCTTATCCACCATAAGCGTCGACATTCTAACCATTTTGCATTGTCAACTCTCTTGCCTTTGTATTGCTCTTATATCAATCTATTCTTTGGCTACATGACTTTTTGCTTTTGTCTCGGAGATTGTTTTCTCTTTACAGTAACTTCTACCTCTACTAGAGGAATTTTTGTTTATGCTTTAGGAACCTCGGTTTTAATTATTTGTCGCTCTAGGATAGTGTCGAGACTTTCCTGAGTGGCAACATATTTCTCTTTGCTTCTTCCTCGGGCAAACTCCTGATAGGCATTGATAGTTTCCCTATCTTGCACTAGTCTGGCCATGTGATCCTCTTGCTCTTTTCTTCATCTGCTTGTCTCTACTTCCTTGGTGAAAGGACCCATCTCCAATAGACTTGAAGTCTAGCTAGGTGATGGTGGAGTATTTTCTGATCTTTGCCTCTTCTGTTGGGGTTCTTTGATATGAATGTCATGCCTACCCCTCAGTTGCATCTTGAAGAAATGTAACTTGTTTGATGATCTCTCACTCGCCTTAAAACATGGGCACATTTCAACCTTATCTTCTCCAATAGAAATTGGGAATTCTAGCCCCGACTTCGTCTTTCCTTTTTGAAATTTATCATAAACAGATGGTAGCTGAATGATCTCCAACATCAACATTTTATCAATAGGATATCTTTGGAGTTTATATGGCTGGGCAAAAAAACCTTATACTCCAATGTCAGAGAAGGTAGGGAACTTGATGAATCAAGCTCCATACTCTACGAATTTCATTGCCATGACTAATAGTTTCATGTGCAAGTTCTTCTGTAGAGTTGTGACAATGCGCATTGCAAAGATGTTATTGACTCTGACATAATCACTATTGGCATATAGATGCAATTGAGCATAACATTCATGCACCTTTAAGCGCTGAGCACCACTTCCAATCATTCTTGTGCAAGTTCTCCTATAGAGTTCTGACAATGCACATTGCAAAGATGTCATTGACTCTAACATAATATCTATTGGCATATAAATGCAATTGAGCATAAAATTCGTGCACCTTTAGGTGCTGAGAACCACTTCCAATCGTTCCTTTACACCTCAATCAATCATACTTTGTATTTCGAGCCAACATGTAGATGACATAGGAGCTCATATAAAACTTTCTTGGCTGTTCCAAATTCACCAGTTGCTCAGTCAGGTTGTCACTAATTAGTCCAACTCAATTCACATTGTTGAATCCCCAAGTACCCGTTCGATGAAGTACCACTTGCATGCCTCAAGCTCATAGGATTGTGGAGTCCCGAATATCCTGCTTAGCATCATGGCTAAATCACTTTACTCGCATTGAAGATCGAGCTAGACTAGCTCCTTAGGCAACTTGGAATGGTGGGTCTATTCTTCTGCAACCATTTACTGTTTATGACACTTTCACAATGTTGAAAACTCTGAGTGCTTGCACTTTTGATTTTAGTACCATTTTTCGGAGAGTAGGGATTCTGAATGCTTCTGAGATTGCCTGTGGAGAGAGATCAGCTATGACTTTTCTGTCTGGATCTTTGACTGGTCTGTCATTTAGATTGTAGTGTCTTGTACATTCTACGATCAATTCTGCATGTTGAAAGGCTGGAAGAGAATCAGCTGCAGCCACGATTCCAGTATTCACAATCTGGCTAGCAAAGTGCATTGGTTCATGATCTTTGTTTTCAAACATCCTCCTGTTGAACTTGCTTATGTCGAAGGCACCCTAAATTCGTGTAACTGACATCTGCTCACTTTTACACAATTTTGGTTTCTGGATAGTATCCTCTCTACTCATTTTGATCAGTTGCCTTCTAGTTACACTCATTCCCCTTGGTTCTGCGATTTCTCCTTCCTGCCAAACAAAAAATTAACATACGTAAGAGTATGCAGGAAACCAAAAAAGAAAACCAATTTGTTTCTTTGCAAATAGGCTTGCCTTTGGAGGAGAGAAATTTTGGTAGATTAATTGAAAATCCTGCATTCTCTCTCTAGAACAAGATTTTCTCTCCTCCAATTCATGCATTTTCCTTTGAATTTTCAAACTTACTGCAAAAAGAATATCCTTTCTTTAAAATTTACTGCTTCTTCTGACTTTTCCAACTGAAAGCAACGACTTTCTCTCTCCCAGATTTTTCTCTTTCTGAAAAATAATATGCATTTTCTTCAAATCCTTTCACAGATTCTCCTGAAATCCTGAAATCCTTGCCCTCAACTTGTTTCTCGATTTCTGTGTGTGAAAATTAATGAGGAAGGCTTTCTTATATAGAGTTCTAACCAGAAAGCTGTGCTTTAATTGTTAAGCCAATTTTAGACAGCTATTGTCGTTTTTATTGCAAGTTCCCAATTTGGAGAAGCCCTTTACAAAAACTCCACTTGTCATGTTTCTCTCACTTTTTCGGGAAGCTGCCAAGTTGGGCTCATCTGCTTCACTCACACTGAAGATTCATTAATGTGCATTTGTTTTGTTTTTTTTGAATTTTTTCCCATTTTGAAGTTTGATTTTTTCTTCTATTGAATATAGTTGATAAACATACTAAAAGATTTGGAGTATTATCGGTAGTTTAACAGTGCAAATATGTGATCAGCCTTTGGCTGTACACAACTCAGAGCATATTACATAGAATATGATTAAAAGGCTAGTGTAGTAAGCAAAACTATCAGAACTTGAAGAACCAAGCTTTTTTAGCAGCCACACCAACAATAGGAGCATTGCAGTATGAACATCACAAGGGTCTGTGACAGCAGCATCCATGGGTTCAGCAGCGGGAACATCAGCAGCAGGCATATTAGCATGATCTGTAGTAGGTACATTAGCATATCCTCGTACACAACCAGCTTTTTCTGCATCCTTTTTTCCTTAGCATATACTAATGTAGTAGGTACATTAGCATATCATTAGGTACATTAGCATACCCTTGTAATAAAGGGGATGTGTAATAATCTGTAATGCTTTTTCTAACAATATTGGTTTTTATTAGAATGGAGGTATTGTTAAATATTAAATTGAAAAATTCATGTAATCTCAAACTGCTGGAGCACTCATGCCACAAGAAATATTCTAATATCAGCAACATTAAGATTAAGATGATCAAATTTGTAAGATTTTGTTGATAGAATATCTTTCCATGTCAATCTCTCTCCTCATTACTAGGAGATGATAAAAAAAATCATAGCAGTTCAATGCCGTCTTTATGCACCCCAAGCAAACTCAAGATGAGCATGGCACACCAGCCTGCTTGAACGTTGTGTATCTAAGAGCAATGCATAAATAGAGGAATTAAACCAGATTTGAACTACTTGAACAATGTGTATCTAAGAGCAATGCATAAATAGTGGAATAAACTAGATTTGAAGGATGCTACAGTTCGCTGTTGCATGAATGAGTTGACCAATATTATCCCTGGCAACTAATTAATGTTACTGATACATTGTCAAATGGGGATCTTTGTAATGTATCAGAAAAGACTGGGCTCTCTCCTGTGGTTTATATGGTGACAATGGGTTCACAGTTTTGCAGATTAGCAGGATTTTTGATTCAAAGCAGTTGCAGGAATCTTATTCAAAGTTTGAACACAATGTGGTTTATGCTGTGAAGTACTAGTTACATCTTATATCAATTAGGAGTTTTGATCTCTGAGTGCGTGTGGGTGATGCATGGCAGTATTATTACTGGTATCTACTTTCAACAAGAAATGTTTTTTTTCCAAAGAAAGTAACACATTCGGGCTTCAAAAAATTAGACAGTTGCAAGTCATTTGTCTCAATAGAATGCATCTACAAAGTATATAGACAAGTTCTTAGAATGGATATAACTAATATGGTGCGAGAATGTTTGTGCCGTCATGGTGTTGTGCAGTCTAGACAAACAAAAGTACTATGGACACAGAAAATTCAATTGCACGAATACATCACAAGAAAAAACTTGTTGAGGTATATTAAAAGGCACGAATACAACACTAACTTTGGCAAAAATGCCAAAAACCTATGTAAAAATGAAAATGAAATATATTCAAAATACTAAATGAAAAACTGGAAAAGAGATCCCCAAATGCAACTGCTGCTTCTCCAACGAAAGCTTGCAAACAGAGGGAGCAGCTTCTTTTTAGTTAAAATAATATGATAGTCATTTTAATGGTCATCTTAAGTTTAAGTTGTTGCTATTTTTAGCACTCCAGTTGTAATCTTTATTTAAAGAGACTTCTCTCCTCTGTTTTATACATTAGATTACATCAAAATGATTGAACATGGTATCAGAGTAGGAACTGGTTTGGGTTTGACTCCCTCACAGTAAGGCTTAGGATTTTGGGAGGGCATTTCTCTTCAGAATAGAGGGTCTCTGAGGGTGTCTAGGTTTTGTATGTTTTTGTACTGAAAAATCATGGGTTCTTGTTTGGAGGGTTTTCTAATTCTTTCCCCAAAACATGTTATTATTTAAAGAGACTTGTTTCTGTTTTATACATTAGATTACATTGAAATAATTGAACATGATATCAGAGTAGGAACTGGTTTGGGTTTGACTCACTCACGGTAGGGCTTAGGATTTTGGGAGGGCATTTCTCTTCAGAATAGAGGGTCTTTGAGGTTGTCTAGGTTTTGTATATTTTTGTCCGGAAAAATCATGGGTTCTTGTTTGGAGGGTTTTCTAATTCTTTCCCAAAAAATATGTTAGGTGTTCCGGTTTTAGGGTTTTTTACCATTAAAAAATGATGATTTGCAGCGTAACAGGGGTACGAGGGGATGGGCTTTTGGGATAGGGAAAAAGAGCTTCAATCCAGGGATAGCAGGGGAACCCCATGGGGGGGGGGTGGTGTTTGTTGGGGTTGGATTGTTGTAATATATTATACACATAGTACTTGAAATGCTAGTTATGGAATGATTTATAATAGTATAAGAGCTAATAAATTATAATACCAAATACTTACAAGATAGCAAAGTTGCAACATAAATGTCAAATATATCTTAAGCAACAATGAGTAGCATGATATTAGAACATGTATAAAATCATGTATGCACATTCATAAGTATGCAAATGTAGTGTGTGTGTAGCAGTGACCTTTACTATAGGTAGCTAGTAAACCCCCTTTCTATCACAAGTGCTGCAGCTGCAACTTTTGCTTGCAGAAACCCCCTGGCAGCGATATGGTGGCCTGAAGGCAGTGGTGGGGGGACATGGGAATGCAAAGTCCCTGACCAGGGCGCGTTGGGGTTTTCCGAGGGGGGGGGGGGTGACGTGTCCCCGTGTTACATTGACATTGATTTGTGAACTTCAATTTTAGGGTTTGATGTTTATTCCACAAAAAATGTGGTGTCCTGCAATTTGTTTTGGGTCGCACCTGGAATTGCTAGGGTGAATGTCTGCAATTTTTTTTTTCAGTTTTTTCCAAAATCATGTTTGGAGGTTTAGCTGATTTTTCCACAAATTGTGATTTTAAGTTTTTTTCAGTTCCAACAACTCATCTCTAGGGATAGTCTTTTGTTTACCCAACATCAGGTTGGACATATTTTGGTACTCTTGGTCATTAACATTCTGTAGATCCAGGGAGGGTCTAAGTAGCAGTAGGTTATTTTGAAGAGGAGGAGCGACCTTCGCACTTCTGACTAAAACCTACAAATTGTGTCTTCAGTAGAGTAGCATGATGACAAGTAAGGGAGGGTATTAACATAATATACTGGTCATCTTAAGTTAAGTTGTTGCTATATTTAGCACTCCAACCTTGTAATCTTTATTTAAGGAGCCTTCGTCTCCTAGGTTTTATATATTGGATTACATTGAAACATTTGAACAGTTTTGTGACTGTTGAGTGGTTCACCTCTGTCAAAACCCCCTGTTGGTATTTCTACCTCCATAGACAACGTAGATTTTTGATATATTTCAAATTAAAAGTAAAGTGCTTGAATTGAAACGACAATGGCTGAGATCGAAATGATCTTAAATGTGCTATGATAGCACTTATGATTGACAGACTACAATAAAATGAGGTTAATAACAAGGGAAAGGGAACAATATAATCAAGGGCAATGTCAATTGAAGCTTTCAAAAATTCTCAACAAGATCAATGCTTCGTAGCTTTAATTTCTGTGACAATCTTACAAAAATTTTAGCTTGGAAAAGAGTAGAGATCACGTGCAAAATGATGGTATAGCTGTGTAGCTTGCTGATTTTCTTCTTCTTATATTAGAGCTTGAAGAAAGAAATCGCAAGTGATTGAATGAGAGGCCAAAAATTAAAATTGGAAAACCAGAAGGCAAATTAGAAATCAGAGAGCAGTTTGGATTCACATGGAAAGCCTTTATTTTCCCAATTATCTATGAGAGCAGGGAAAAGTAACACTCAAATGGCCATTGCATTCATGAATTTTCATTGGATGCTAGCATGTTACATGTTGTGCTCTCATTTAGGAAAATTCAAATTGAGCTCAGATTATCTTGAAAATGTGAGAAATGTAAAACAAAAGTATTAACATTTAACATCTAAGATAATTTCTCTCAAGATGCCAAAATAAGTTCATGATATAGTGTGAATTTTGAAGGATATGCAATTTTTAACACTACCATTTTATTACTACCATAGATCCTTCCTACATGTATTTGAAATATTCTGAAGTGTGCCAAGTGTTTTGCAAAAGGTTTGAGTCACCAATCCCATCACAAATTCTATGTCAAGAATACAAGGATTGACTCCTCAAGTCTTTTGGATATGATAACAGGCGAGAAAGCCGGGTGCTTCATACACTCGCACCCCAACTAGTTCACCAATTACACAGTAACTGACTAATCAAGAAGGAAGAGATACTTCCCTGAATTTATCTGTAGGAAAGCCAGAGCCTGAGGTAGCATTCTACCAAATATGGAACATCCTCCTGGCATCTATAAAGTTATACGGAGATAGATCTATTCTAGTGCACATGCTTTCCATAATAAAGACATTTTTGAAGTTTGATTGGATGTTAGGTTGGGGCAGGCGACTAGGGAGTTTTTGACAGTTGTATTTGATTACTGTGCTGATGTATTTGAAAATGAAGTCCCCAATAACAAGATTTGGTTACCATCCTTCTTTTCCCTAGATAATTCATGCATAGGAGCTATTGCTGATCTTGGATGTTGGCAGTGAGTGGCGAAGTTGGCGAGAGTCCATAATAGAAGAGGGAAAAAGAGTGAAGTAGCTTATATTGTGTGATGATCGGTGGGTAGGTTAGAAGTATTTATTTTCATTTTTGGTCATTGCAGTAAGGGGTAGTTGTAGATTCTTCTAGTATTGTAGAGGTTTACAATGATCCTTGGTAAGTATAAAATGTATTATGCTACTTGAGAACTGCTAGCTGTGAGACTTCATGCTAGACTTGTACAAGTAGAGATTATTCAATATAGGCGAGAATTATAAACGCACTACTACATATAGTGGCTCAATATACCTAATTCAATGTGACGCGGAAAACCTTGGAAGAATGCTCATGTTAGCATTTCAAGGTGTAGAGATAGGCTTCTAACAAGGAAGGATAGTATGGAAACAACATTTAGTGGATCCATCAACACAATGGGAGGAAAGGAAGATACCACATTTTAGTGGATCCACTATTACTAATACAATGGGAGGAAAGAAAAATAAATTTTCTATGGGTTTTAGTAGTCAAGAATCTGATGATTAGTGGATGATGTCTGGAGATGGAATCCCAAATCTCTGAAAACTTGCTATTTGTATGTTGTCAGATATTACCAGTTCCTTTAGAACTGACAAATTTTGATTTGCTTATGGCTTCATCAGTTTTGTGAAGATGAACAAACTTAACCTCTTGAAAAGTGCACAAACTAGTCATACTTTATAGTCTCTACCTCTTTGCATAAGATGATTATCATGACGGTGCATAATATATAACAAGGATTTTGAGGACAAACAACAATTATCAGCAAGGGTGCCTTTGAGCATCTTTGAAGAGTAATACCTTGACAATTTTGTTTGTGATGTTTTGATGTTGATGCTTATGCCATGATGGTAATGATGCTTAAGTGCTTGAGGCATGGAGAAACAAATATGGACATGATAACTGAGGACATTTTCCCTTTCCAGAGTTTGCCTTAAACTTAATTTTTGACATATTGTTGTATTCTATATTGATCTAGCTTTACAATAATAATTTGATTAAACAATGACATGTCAATTATTGAGATTTGAATTGTATAATTGTATCTTTAGTTTCCATGCTGCATTGTAATTTGATTTCATTTAAATTTAGTTTTATATCAAATGAATCCATCATTTATCATAAGGTTGAAATGATACATAAAAAAATTAGCAACATTCAAAACTTTGACTCGACAAAACTTGGTAGGCCTAATATTTGATTAAGATTGGGGCTCAACAAAAACTCCAAAAAATAAAAGACACTTGAACTTGTAAACTAATCTCAAAAATCTCGCATAAAACTAAATTTAGAAAGCTCATAAGTAGCTCTCCTTCATTTATAGATCAAAATATGAGTTCAATACTCATCATATTTCATATTATATATCATCCATCAAGTTAAATAAAAATTACAAATCCATATTCATAATGAACAAATTTCTTCTGCAACTGAAGCTCCTAAACTAGTTTATTAGGTATGCCTAGAATCGGCCCCATATTGATATTAGGAGCGTCTTGGTGCTTGTTTGTTTGTAGTTATGCAAGGCTATGCCATACATGACGTAGGTTCCTTGTGGGAACGCATGCATGTTTCCACAAGGAACTTGGGGCACATCTGAGTGTATTTAGGTGTACCTAACTTTTTAACAATTTATTCCTATAGGGAAATTGAGGCGTACAGGGTGCATCCCATGCATATCTGGGTGTACCCTTACATTTTAAAACCTTTTATTTACATTCAAGCATGCTAAAATGAGCCCAAAAGCATCATCTCACCCAAAACAAGGATCATTTTGCTCCCTTCACCCTCTCTTTTCTCATTTTTGCATTTTGAAGAGCTGTTGGTTTTTTCTAAAGATGATCGACCAGGGAGTGCCAAAGGAGCAAAGGTAGCTTGCACAAAGGAGATTTAATAATCTAAGAAAGCATTTGACCCTATTATTTTGTCTTTTAACCAATGTTTTCAAGCTTTTGACGAATCTTTTCAAGGTTTTTTTTATTTAGAAAAAAGAAACAAGTTTAACTATTTGTTATAATGTTTTTTGACCTTTGCTTTGAACTTTTGTTAGTTTGTACTTATCTTAGGCTTGTGTTTAATTATTTAATTTACAATTGTATATTTTCTTATAACAACAAAATCAAACTGCAATAAGCGTCAATGGTTTTGGATGCAATAAAAAATAAATAAATTGATAGAGCATATCCTTTATGGAAAAATGTTATGGTTTTCCATGAAGTGGTCCATTCCTTTGGAATTGTAATGTGTGTAAAACCAACGTGAAGAGCCATATTATCGAGTGAAAGATCACTTTTATGGCGTAAGTGGGAAAGGAATAGAGAATGTAAAGGGCCATTAAGGAATGGATGTCAAACGAAAAAATTGTGGTATACAGTAGAGAACAAGAAGTTGATGCTGTGCCTAAAAGAGCAATACTAGTATAAAATTCTTTAGCAATGAAAACATCAACGACTTTATAACGCAGGAGCATCTTGGGTGTAAGTGCAATCTTGCATCACCCAAAAATATTTTTGTTTCTGTCTTTTTCAATAAGGGTTGTTTCAGTGGAGAGATACTATTTGTGGAAACTTACTATTTTTAGTAAGTTGGTGATATGAACTTAGAATGTATTGATTTCGTAGGTGGAGATTCATCTTAAATATGTCATTCTGCCAGTTGAGTTTCATTGCCATACCATCTGTATTGGTGAAGTTATTGAGGATTTTCTGTACAAAATCTATGAGCTCAATTTTGAAGGCTTTAAGAGGCTTCGAAATGAGGTCAAACCCCGACTGATGATGCATATGCAAGTAGGACGCTATAGATCAAGAATTGTCGTTTCCAAAAAATGGTTATACTAACCAATCAGAGCTATGGTTAAAAAGTTATGGCCTTCGAAAGTTGGGTTACTTGAAGTTATAAGTCAACTCTAATGTAATAAAATGTGAAAAATAAAATAATTAGAGTTGGTTGGCCTCAAGGGTTAGGGCTATATTCTAGAACCTTATTGGGCGGTGGAAAATTGCCCATATTGAAGGCGTGTAGGGTTGTTTAGGGCAGTTTTGAGTGGTTGTTGGTGGCTCTGTCTTACAAAATATTGTAAGGAAAACACCCATGTGACTTTGCATGTTGTATTTTTGAAATTTGCGATTCTGTAGTTTTGGAGATAATAAGAAGCCCATTTTTGGTTCTTGCAGACTATTGTTGTTTCTCTATTTTTGTTATGTGTTTGTGGTGTTAAGGAGAGCACCCTTCATTACTTTACCAACAAATTCTTATTAATTAGCCTCCCAACATTCTTTCTTGGAGATACCTATTTACTCAAAAGATCCCACTCCTTCCTGCAAAAAATGCCCATTGTACAAGGAATTTCAAAATGAAGCAAGAGACATTGTGGAGGAAAAAGTTGCACATTTCATTTATGCCAATGGTCTTCCTATCAACTTGGTGTGGTCACCATATTGGTGGGAAATGGTGGCGATAATCAATAATGTACCTTCTAATACTTCTAATTTCACAAGTTTTGGGTATGAAAAGGTGTGCACCATCTTACCGGCAAGAGGAATTTGTTATAGAGACCACTCTAACCAAGTTGGAATTCTTTGATTAAAATGAGTTTTTCTATTTTTTCTAATGGATAGAAAGATTGCAAAAATCATCCTTTAATAAATGTTATTGAATTTCCTCCCAAGGGGCAATAATTTTGAAGGCATTTGATTGTGAGGGGAAAATTAAAGATGCAAAATTCATATTTAAAATTCTCATGAATTCATAGAGACGCCGAATCTTGAAAATGTGTCCAAATCATCAAAGGGAATACAAAAAGGTGCAGTTTGAAGAAAGATATGAACACATCTTTTTGACACTAGTGCATCACTTAGCTTGGAGAAGTAAGCAATCTGCATTCAAATAGAGTGGGTGAAAGATATTTGCTAATAACAATTGTATGTCACAAGGCATTTTTAGGACTTTTTCAAATTTGGGATTGTTGAGGGTAAATTCAATTTAATTATTGAATTTGTTATTTAATTTCATTATGCCGTCTTTAATATGTGTATAATATATTTTATTGTGTCATTAACATATATTGTACATATCATAGGTTGTTGAGACCCAATTTGCATCACACAATTGCTTTTAGATGACTTGTGAAGGTGTGAGAGGCATAGGGTGTCATGGTTATTAGCAACCAATGTAGTATTTCGAAGCAATCAAAGTTGCAAAGGGCCTAGAAGGTCAAGTTATTAATCTTAGCTTGGGATTGACGGAGTCATGTGGAATGTGCTATAAATTTTATTGAGCCTATCTTGAGTATGATCATGTTTGTTGATACAAATTGGTCATGTTTGAGGGAAATCTATGATGGCATTGACTCCATGATAGAAAAAATAATGGGCATAATAGCATAAAAGAGAATGACCTTGAAGAAACATTTTTTTGAGTGTGGAAAAAATCATTTATCATTGTTGGAACAAGATGAAAACACTATTGCACTTGCATGCATTATCTATGAAATACTATATAGCTTATAGTTGCTTGCTAGGGAGAACACCATATAGAAATAGTGAAGTTTCTTACAGATACAAATGGTCATTCAAAATGTTAAGTTTTGCCCATAAATAAATGATAGACAACAATAAAGAAAACATAACAGAAACAACATGCACCAGAAGTTACCCTTGGAAAACCCTTCCAAAATGAAGGGGAAAACCCAACCACACAGCAAAACATCACTTTATTAATAGTTAATGTTCAAGTGTACAATGTGTTTCGCTTGATGTGATATATATAACAAATAGAGAGACTCTTCACATTACAACCAAAGGTCTCTTGAATTTCCCAAGACATGACTTCATTTTTCAAATATGCAACTCGTCATATTTCCATGTGCATGCCTCAACGCATGTCGTATGACACATCTATATATTTAATATTACAATTATTATCATAAATGTCCTTTTTAGTTGAAGGTGACCATAATGGTAATAACACCCATATTTCTAGAGATAAAGATCTCTATCACACCTACAATCTTCAATACTCCCTCTTAACAAGAGAGAGATCTTTAGCATAGCAGTCATACATTGCTGCAACTAAAAAATGTCAATGATAAATTCTAATCACATCTATTCTCATAAAAAAAAAATAATCCATGGAATCACTCAACATGAAAAACCTGCAAGAATCACAACCAACTTTCATCATAGACTCTCTCAACGTGATGTCATCATAGACTCTCTCAACATGACAAGCTTGCAAGGTTCTTACATCACAGACTCTCAATGTGATGTTGTTATGGAATTTCTCAAATGACATACTTGCAAGGCTCACAACCAACTTACATCACAGACTCTCTGAATGTGATGCTGTCATGGACTCTCTCAACATGACATCCAACTTCCATCATGGAATCACTCAACGTGATGACATCATGGACTATCTCTACATGACGTTCACTATGGATTCCTTTATCAGTGAAAGAGTTTTCAGCTATGCTCCACGGGGACGCGTTTCCTGCCTCTGTACCCTAGTACCCGTACCGGGTACGAAACGGGGACGCGGGTACGGATTTTGGCCGTACCCTGCGACGTCCCTTTTTTGAAGAATTCAGAAACGTCCCCGAAACGGCCAATTTTTTTGGGCAGGAAACTTGGGGACGGCCAGCAGTATCGGGGACAGTTTTGCCGTCCCCTATCCGTCCCCGAAACTGCTGGCCGTCCCCTTTTTTCCAATCAATCTGGTAAAGGCAAACCATCCCCAAAAAAATATTTTTTCCTAATTTTTGTTGTTCGTGTGGCCCCTAGTCATCTTAAAGACATAATAACAATATGCAACCCATATTTGGTCCATTAAAACACTAACTCTTCTACTTATTTTTCGATTTAACATACTTGCTAAGAGGAAGGAAAAAAACATAAGAGCAGTAGCAGCAATGAGCAAAGATTGTGTTTAGTGAGGCAAGACTGCGTTCGGTATTTACTATTTACCAACTATTTTAGTTGGACTTCTCTTTATTTCATTCTGATTTCAGCATGATACTTGAAGCCTTTAGGCATTTTAATTTTTGCTATATATGTATGTGATATTGTTATAATGGAAGCACTTAGTATTTGCCATTTGATAATATTCCATGTATTTATCTTCTAAAATGTCTATGGTGAATGGTTTATCAATGTTATGATATACATATTTGAATTTTGTCTCTATAGTAAAAAAAATCCCCTATGTTTTTAATCGCCGTCCCCTGATGTCCCGTCCCCTAAATTTTGGCTTCGACCCGTACCCGTACCGGAAACACGTCCCCGTCCCCTAAAACGTCCCCGTCCCGGAAACTCCGTGGAACATAGGTTTTCAGAGCTTCCCTTGCAACTATTAATAATTTTGCATGAATAAGAACTCATAATCAACAAGGAAAATCACAATTGAGACTTGTTGCCAACAAGATTGTCAAATTCAAAAACATTAACATATTGAAGAATGGCAGGAATTCCACAGGGACTCCCTCTAAATCAGGAACTACGTTGATCACCGCAGTAAAAATCTGAACATCTCCCTTTGAATATGTAACATCAAGTCAATATCTCGACTCATTACTTCTTGTTGGACCCTGCAACCATGAGAGATATTAAAAGCCTATAAGATCAACTATAATAGAAATCAATGTTATAACCATACTATATAACACAAATTCATTATCAACACTTAAAATAAAATACTTATTTCTTTGTAATATAATACAAACTTAAAATTTATTCCACCCAAAATTCCATTCAATTAGATGATTCCTGAGAACAAGAGTGATCATAAAATATACACAAATTCAGTTTCAAGGTATAATCACAGTATTCTTATCTCTTTGTAGTCTAGTATTCGTGTTCAATTCAGTTGCTGTCAGCAATCTCCAGAATTTTATTGGTGAAGACATCATTAGTCACAAGCTTCTTCCTTGCACAGTATAAATCGGCATCATGAGAGACACCTTCCTATGCACATTATGCTTCCTCCTGTGTATTATAGAGTCGAGCCCTAAGATCTGAGGAGTACCAGAATCTAATATCTCCTATCTGCAGATACGATCATATCTATCTGCCTGAAGAAATATGTGAATTTCCAGAAGCTGTCCAAGTGAACTCCTAGGAGCTATCTTTACTTCAAACAACCTTTCACCTTCCGATACACACTATTCCCAGAAGACTTATTTTCAGAATTCCGATGTATGTAGCAGATTCCCTACCCATAACACTACTATTTGTCTGACCCACTTGGAAAAGTATGTATGGCCGTTTTCCTTAATGTGCTTGACTTCAAACTGAAAGGATATCTGCCATTTTCTTCAGATAGTCTTAACTTAATGTTTGCACTGAGTTTTCCATCAACTGTAATGCCAACAACCAATAAGAAATATGGTGTTAATAACTACCACAACTTTCCGACTTGAGCTCTTTTAATCCTGATCTTAATTCTGTTCTGGAAAATACTATACCGCGAGTCTCTGGCACCGGATATGAATTAAAGATGAGTTTCTTTATTACTTTTGACACCTATACTTTATGGGTCAGTTTGAAACAACTTTCCTTACATGCATACCACATTCACCAATTAATTTAGTGCAGATAATGAATGATCTCAAAGATCAATTTCTTTCTTTCCTTTGATGGTAACTACTTGCATAAGGAGGTCCTCCATGTTCTGCTCTTAATAAAGTATGATTTGGCTTCTTTTCCTTCAACTGTTATCATTCAAACTTCATTCCATACACAAGGTAGTTGTCGAGTTAGTGAAGTCTCATCAAATGTTTCACCATTCTTAGTATTGCTCCTCTCAATATATCCAAACAAAGGTCCAAATATCTATGCGAAGACATAACAGTCCTCAGTAATCAGAAAGGCACAAATGAATAAGAAAAATGAAAGACGAGACTATCAAGAGTCTTGTGCAATTATTTGCTAGATTCCTCACACGATTCAAGCAAGGGTCCACAATATCTTTTCTCACAATATATTGACAATAAGAAAAAATTGAAGCAACGACTTCCATCTAGAAAATGGTTGTCAATAGCTCCTTGTTTGATCCTCGATCTATTTCAAGATTCGCTAACCAAGAAAAATAAATCGTGAGATCATAATGAATTTCAAACACCATCGAAACTTCCACAATAAGGGACGGAAGAAAAAGATAGTGAGTACGATACCAAGATATCGTAGGTCAAGCAGCTTAAAAAACAAGAGAGAACAACGAATGCTACGAATACTCAAAATTACAGGTAAGCAGTCCAAAAAAGGAAAGCCTTAAAGAGATAAGAGAAAAATCTAACATAGTAACGATGAAAGATGAGCAAAGTGAATAAGACTGATTGCCATTTTCTCCTTGTATTAAATTAGTCAACCACACCATGATGGAAGTGCAAATGACAATTGTTACGAAGCCCAAACAACATCCTCACAGAACCAACGATTGCATCTCATGAACCGATGACACCTTCAAAAAATAAACGGATGATATAGACAACATCATGCCCATTAACATACGCATGATGCCATGTCATAATAAACTCTCCTCAAAAGCTCTACAAACATGGCAAAAAGAAACAACCGAAACACGATAGAAACAATAGGGACATAAAAATATCTTTGCAAGAATAAATCCAAATGATGATCAAGAAAACTGAGGATGTAGATCATCTCTTGACAAATAGGTGATGAGCAAACCAAGGGAAGATGCTATCAGGGAGCTACATATGATTGCAAGGCATCTGTGCTGCCTCAGAACCCATATAAACTCATCCTTACACATAGCATGCTGGAGTCCAGACAAAGACTTGGCTAGAGGGAGATGCAACTTAAAAAGAATCCGATGATAATAATAGATAGCCAAGTGAAACTGTGTTGAAGAAGAATAGAAATCGAGCAACAAAAACAAACTCACATAGAAGATATAACTTTATTATTGTTATCAAACTAGGCTCTGATACCATGTTAAGTTTTGCCCATAAATAAATGATAAATAGCAATAAAGAAAACATGGTAGAGACAACATATGCCAAAAGTTACCTTGGGAAAACCCTTCCAAAATGAAGGGAAAAATCCAACTACACAACAAAATATCACTTTATTGATAGTAAATGTTCAAGTGTATAGTGTACATTGCGTTTTGCTTGATGCGATATATATAACAAATAGAGAGACTCTTCACATTACAACCAAAAATCTCTTGAATTTCCCAAAATACGACTTTTCATTTTTCAAATACACAACTCTTTATATTTCCATGTGCATGCCTTAACGCATGTTGTATGACATATGTCCTTATATTTGCTATTACAATTATCATCATAAATGTCCTCTTCAGCTGAAGGTGACAATAACAGTAATATCACCCATATTCCTAGAGATAAAGATCTCTATCACAACTGCAATCTTCAACACTAAAGACACTTCCCAGATAAATGTTTAGGAAAGAGTTTGACTTGTTCATCTTAGGACAAGATCATAGTATTTGTGCTCTTCAAGACAAATGCACTCATAGATTCTTGTACATGTTGATACTTCTTTGGGTAAGATCATTTGTTTCTCCATCCTCTTGTAATTAAGATTCCACCGCAAGTATTTTTGTTAACATTTGTATTGTAGTGTTTAGCACTTGCTTTCTTTTAATTTATTTTGCATTTTTTATTTTTAAGTTGTTTTTGTTTCTCTCCAATTTTGACAGGTTGCAAATTCTTTCTTTAAATGGAATTGGAGTTCATACTCCTTTATCCACTCAATGAAGTGTAATTGGTTGGCTGAAAAAATGCAAAAGACCTAGATGATTTTTATTCCAATATGTGCCTTTTATCATAAGCAAGAACGCTACGAGGAAGGGTCAACGAACAATGAATTGGGAGCCCTTGAGTGTACCAACTTGGATGCATCTATTCAAGAATTTTCTAGTCACTATAGAAAAAGATGATGATGAGACATTGACACATGGTGAACCTATTGGTAGTGGCATTGGCTCAAATCAAAGTTGACATGCTCAGACTTGTCAAGGCCTAAAAATGTGACTTGACAAAAAATTGACATCTAAAAAAATTGCTTAAATTTCATTATAAATGCATTCTTTTTGCAAAATTCAATAAGGAGATTCATGTAATGAGTCAATAAATGAGCATATAAAAGAAACAAGCTTAGTTTAGATATATTTTATTGAGTTAAATGCAAATTGGGTTCAAAATGGCATCCTCATGTGGAGTGTTGATGGTTGATAATATGAAACAAAATTAAAATAGTGAATTGTTTGTAAAACTAAAACTAAATACTCCATCAAAACATTTTACATCTTCCTCTTCCTAGCTCTAGTAAAAAAAGGGAGAGGTAGAACTAGAGGGTATTGTTCTAGGAATTCGTTGTGGCTATGATGCCTTGCTTGACATCACAAATCGTGACTTCACCTCCATCTTGGATGTAGATGCTACTGGCATTGGCAATAATTTCACCTTATCATTCTCAACCTCTTCATCCTCTTCAATGCCATTCTCCAAGGTTACCCCAAGTTTGCAAGAGTGGTACATAAGGGGAGGAGAGGACGAGTTTCTGGGGATTGCAAAGGGGACGACTATGTAAAATGAGGGAAAATTAAAATATGCAGGGAAATTTAAAATATTCATACAAATACATTGATAAAGCATGCACTTATACATTATAGAACCTTAAAATATAATAACTAGTAGAATTCTTATGCCAAATTTGTGTTATTTTGTGAGCCAAAGTTAAGTTTCCTCTAGAATTCAAGTCAAAATCTCCTGCATGCACACTTAAAAAAATCTTGGGGATGCATCCTTGAGTAATGTAGATGTTATCAAACGTTAATCCAAATCCATTCCTCTCCTCCTTTGCCAACCTCTCCATATAATATCCTCGGGTAATGTAGATGGCATCCAATGTGAATATAAATCTACTCCCGTTCTCCATTGTCGACATCCCCATATCACAGATCTCATTCTCAATAAACAATGGAGGTTGGTCCTGTGTTGTCCAATCACTATAATGATCTTTGTCATCCTTCAATTGTAGAAGGACTAGGTCATTAAGGCATTTTTCAGCTAACTTATTCCCCTTCTTGTCGATGGCCTTGAACAAGCTCCAATTGCACTCCCCACTAGGTGCACTGCAAGGTTGGCACACAACATGAAGGGCAAAGATTTGGAGGTTTGGGATATTTCGATCCTAATTTGTCCACCAAGACTCTGCAAAATAAAATATTGTAGGGTTAGAAAGCAGATTCAAAACATATTTTATCAAATTAGTGGTTGTGAAATTGTAAATGTGAAAATTTTAGCGTGTAAGATGCATTTGAAGGACTCCAAACATTATATGTGGTGTTTGAGTACTTATCTCTCTCTCAATAGACTTTGAAGAGAATAGCTTACCCCTTGATTCCCTATAATTTTCAAATTCAACCACAATGATGTCTCTTACCACAACCTTAGGTGTCATCTCATGATGCACATAGTGAGGTCCTCCATAATCTCTCCACTAGGATCTAAGAAGGAATCCAAGAAGAGAAATTGAGGGTCGAGGAAGTATCCTGCTACATGAATGAGATGGTGGAGCTGATTCCTCCACCTATCAATAATCTCACAAATGGGATCAAATTTGAGGCGATCATGTCCATGACTTCTTAAGAATATCCCATTGGGGTTTTGTTCTTCACTACCAAGTGGGAAACTTTAACCAAGGTCTCTAACACCTACAATTGAAAAGTGCAAGAAGATTAATCATTTAAGATACAAATTTATAATGAAAGGGTTGAATTTAATTGAAATATTCAATTTGGATTTGCCTTCACAATCTCTATAGTTTTTTGCACAAATAGGTTGTTGAAGACTATGCATGAAACATCTCCTTTCAGCTTCTTCAAATAAGTTGAGTCTAGCCATGCTCAACTCACAAACATTTGTTTCAAAGCCGTCAATGAACCAAGAATACTTTGCAATGGTAAGAAAATCATTGCAAACTTTGTGACGAATAGTCTTACCAACTCTCTCGTTTGGATGTGTTCTCTCATCAAGTGAAGATTCCAAGGGTGGATGCACTATCTTTTTTGATCCTCCTTGCATCCTCTACAATTGGTGTCAACAAATCTAGTTTGCCTTTGTCCTTTAAAAGAAGGTTAAGGCCACATGTTGCACAAGGCATCCAAAAAATAGTCCTGTGATTCTGTTGGAGGATTCTACTAGTGGTCGCCTATGCTACTGTATTATCAATTTATTATGTGCACTACATTATCAATTCCCACCTCCATGACAACTTGTTCCAACATTAGAGCCAAAGCTTTTTGCATTTTTACTTTGTTGGAGGCATCTAGCGATTTCAATAAAACTACATTAGTTTTGCAAGCAATGAAAAAATTAATGATGGTGGGTTTTCCCCATAAGTCCTCCCATTTGAAAAAAAGAGTGCAACCATTTTTTTTCTTTTCCTTTCTTTTTTGCTCTTCCATCACTTATCTTTCCATATCAGTTGCATTTGCGAGAAACCTTTAAGTGTAAAGTGAAATTAAGTACACAATTTCATGCAAGAGCATTGAGTTTGGATTTTGGTGGAGCTATGCTTTTCATGTTAGGGATGTGTTAGAGACACATTGGGGAACCTTTCCTCATGATTGCATAGAGATGGGATGGATTGAGTTGAAGTTTGAACTGTTTTTATCTTGCTGTTGGAAATGTGTTTTTCTGGTTTCTGGGTTCCTTTTGTGTGCCATGTAACTAATCTTCCACAATGAGTTAGAGGTTGCGCTTTTCAGGGATTGAAGAGGGCCTAGAGTACTATCTCTAGTTAAGAGCGCAAGTTATAATTCCTTATATGTTGGGAGATATGGCAATTCTCCCGGAGTATCGATTTCTAACAAACTGTGTGACAAGTTTCTATGCGTGACTTTCGGAATGGATGTGCACTTTTCCTTGGGGAATCAGCCTTTGCACACTTAAGGGGTTGTAGAGGACCTAAAATACTACCCACAGTTCGATGCGCGAGTTCTAATTCAATCGGAGCTAGGAGATATCGCGATTTTGCTCGGACATCGATTTTTGGACATTTAATTGCTGTTGCAAGCCGACTTGTGGCATCTAATTTATGTATTTGTATTTAATTTGTGTTATGGGCCGACTTGTGGCTTAATTGGGTATAAGTAAGGGTCTTGTGGAGTCTTTTAGTCATTCAGTTGAGTGTGGGGAGCAGCGGAAGAGCGAGTTTTCTCGAGTCTTGCCGAATGTGAGGCAGTTTAGAGCAGGATTGTGATGGAGTTGTGAGTGTGTGGATAGAGTGCCGAATGTGAGGTAGTTTACACTTGGATCTTGGAGAAGAGCTAGGGCTGCGGCTGGAAAACAAGGAGATTGCTTGGTGGGCTTGCGAGCACAAGTTGAGATTTCCTTGGTGTTTTCTTCCAGATTGCTGTTCTGTTACAAATCTGGGCTAGTTGAGATTGGTTGTAAGTTGGATCTTGTTGGATCTTACAGAACTGATTTTGTAATTGCTGTTTGTATTTGGCCCTGACCTGGAAGGCCTTACAACTGGGCATATTGCATGTAATCAATTATATCAATTGTTGTAATTTGGTATCAGATCTTGCATTTTTGCTTCTTGTTGTTGTGTTTCTGCTACATGGTTATATAGCTGGGGGCTAGGACATCTCCTTTGGGGGGTCTCCTTCCCTGCACTGCGTCACAATTAAATTTCTAAACAAAAAGTAGCTTAAATTTAACATAAATTACTATAAATAAGACTATAAATTTAGTCTAAATTTTATAAACTCAACATAAACTATCAAAATATTTAAATCTACTAAATTAATTTAAAGTACCAAAATCTACACATTAATGTCTGCGTTCTCACATGCCTCCTTAATCCACCCAGTTTCCTCCAATGATGGTTGTGCTCTAGGTATGTATCTCTGCTCAAAATAATTACTTATAGGTCACAACATTGATGCTAGTGCTTTACTAGTAGATGAAGTGGTGGACAAGGTGGTGGTGGATTTACGAATACATGGGCCACAAAGAGAGCTCATTATGCTCTAAAGTGTTGCTTCATCTTATTCAAGGTTGACCAAAGCAACTTGAGAAGCAACTATGGATGCTTCCATGGCTAGCTTTGCCCTCTCCCTTGATATTTATTTCTCTTTTTATTTCCTCATCAATCCTAGGAAAAGCCTTGACATCATGCTTAATAATGGATGGAAGATGCTATTTGAGGCAGTTCATGCCTCCATGAAATATTCTTTTGCATTTATTGCAAGAAATTGACCCTATTTATAGTCCTTGTTTGGAACACTTATTTGAGACAATTCATGCCTCCATGAAATCTTCTTTTGCATTTATTGCAAGAAATTGACCCTATTTCTAGTCCTTGTTTGGCATACTTATTTGAGGCAGTTCAGGCCTCCATGAAATATTCTTTTGCATTTATTGCAAGAAATTGACCCTATTTTTAGTCCTTGGTTGGGATACATTCAAACAACATCTATAGCTTCTTTAGGAAAAGTGCCTATAAATGATACGGTAGCACTCATAGTGACGGGGCAAACCTTGAAGTTGATCCAAAATTAGAATCTTCTCTATTTGCCATTATAAATTAACCTACACATACAAAGTGAAAGCACAAGTTATTTTTAAAGAAAATAATTAACAAATAAACTAAACTAACAGTTTTACGTTTTTGTATGTACAACGATGAGACGATAGGTGATAAGATTTCTCTAACTATTAACCCTTAATAAACCCTAATACTATTTGTTAAAAAAAAATTAGTTTAACTCTATCCCTTTCCTCACACAAATATTTTATTTAAATTGTGAAATATTTATGTATTTAGCATTCTTAAAAACTCCTTGATATTTTAACATTTGTAATCAAATTATAGTTTTTTTTTTGAATTTCACATGCAAATCATTTACAATTTATAATGAAATGTTCTTTTTTTTAAAATTTTGAATTAATCAACAATAAATTTAAGAATAAATCTAAAACTGAAATCAAAATAGATATAAAATCTTTCTAGAATTATTTTAGTGTATTATGTAATTTTAGCACTAACCTTAAATCAACCCTTAGTAAACCCTAATACTATTTGTTAAAAAATTGATTAGTTTAACTCTATCCCTCTCCTCACACATCTAAAAAAAAAAAAAAAAAAACTTATCTATTTATCGTTCTTTTATTTTTCTAAACAATTATACTCTTTATATATTTAAAATTTTTAAAATTTTAGTATTAAAAGTATTCTTAAAATTTGATTAATGATTATGAATTTAACATTTGTAATCAAATTTTAGTTATTTTTCTTGAATTTCACATGCAAATCTTTTACAATTTTATAATTACTTAAACAAAATGAATTAATCAACAAAAGTATTTAAAATTAATTTAAAACTAAAATCAAAGTAGATGTAAAATCTTTCTAAAATTATTTTAGATAATATCTTTATAAATTGTTTTAGATATCATCCTTCCAAATCTATATAATTTATAAATAATAAATTTAAAACTAAAATCTAGATAGAAACATAATATTTCAATAAATTTCTAGATGCATTTAAACATTTCTATAAGTATCTATAAAAAACCTTAAAACTTGAAAAAAATAAAAAAATTGTTAAATATCATTGCATTGCCCGAATTTAACATATCAAGCTAAAAACTTTGGCATGAAAAAGGAAAAAACAGGCAAAGTCTAAGATGAGGGAAAATTAAAAGAAACAATTATAATACTAGAAATAGAAATATTTAGATGAGGATTTGTTAGCAAAGGCTCACAATTTACCAGCGAAAATTAATAAAAGCCAAGAGCAAAGCTCCTACATATAAGCCTATTGGCTTAATTAATTTAAATAAATTTGAATTAGTTGAAATTATTAAAAATTTAATCTTATCTAAGATTTTAAACATTTTCATAAACAAAGGATTTCAAGTTAAAAAAGAAAAGTTGTGAAAAGTTGAAAAAACAAATAGAAAAATAGAAAAATATTGTCAAAACAATGGTGATAAATCTTGTTTTGTGGCATTGAAGTCTCTTTGAAGTAGTTATGTGAGGCATTGTTGATTTTTTATAAACCTATATGGAACAAAAAATAAATAAAAAGTTTTAAAAAACAAAGAATAAGAAATCAGAAAATAGGCTAGAAATTCTTTTTGCTTTGAAATCCACTCAAAATCTGGTTCAAATTGTCACTTCTTGGCACAAAATCCTTTCAAATGACCTTGTTGAAGGTTAGGAGGGTTTTTTTTTGTAGGAGCAAAAATAAACATTCAAACTAGAAATTAAATGACATTTTTGGTGTCTCAAGCATATTCCCAAAAGCGATGAAAGGATACGTTGAGCGCGGCCGCACCAAATTCCAGAAGCGCATCCCGCAGCACCTTAGCTGCATTATACTGTGTTGCGGTTGTATTCAGGATTCCCACATGATAATGAGCCCCCCCTTTTTTGGGGTTCATCTCCAATGATTAGTTGTTGGCACTCAAAAATTCAAGACATTATCTTTTATTGTCAATTTGTAACAATAATGATTCTCATTTGAATCGTGACCCTAGACATGTATGATATATACTATTTGGCATATATAACATGGTATTGAAATTCTAAACTATCAATTGACATTGATTGATGATGAAGTATCATACTATCAAATGTAATGAATTCTACATTTTTATAATTTTTAAAAAACATTTGTGTGCATGTGTATCTATATTGTATCTAAGTGTAGCCATACCCAAGGAAATTTGTTTGTTATACCAGCATACACATACTTATAGCTATGTGCTAAAATGTTGACACATTTTTATGAGTCATTATATCCAAGATTGCTCAAGAATGAGGTCTCGAATGACGGCTCATAGCTCTTTATTCATGGAATACAAGGGTTTGTAATGGAGGCCCTCAGTTTGACTTAGTTTGTGCCCATGCAAGTACACCATAAAACGAGAGATTCAAAGATAAAAATATGAATGCAAATGAAGATGCAAGCTAATCTAAATGATAACAATGCAAAGCAATGCAAGAGAGGAAATCTAATCTATGAAAGGAAATAACAATGCAAGATTAATCTATGAAAGCAAGTATGGATCTAAGCGAATATGAAAATGCAAGGATGGGTCATGATGATGGAAGCCATGGATGCATGAGAGAAGAATACAAGAAGATAGAAGTTCTCTACAAAAAGCTTTAATGCTCAAACTCCTCCAAAAATCGCTCTCCAAACCTGTAGCATAACAATAGCATAATCATGGATGTCAAAAATGAGGAGAGGGCTCTCCCTTATAAAGAAGAATGGACGATTAAGATTAAGAGGCAATAAGATTTAATCAAGGGTGGAGAAAGAATGATCCGTGTGAGACAAAATTCTGCCAATGAGAAAAGAGGAGGAAAATTAAATGGAATTCCACTTAGAAATATGTGCATTTAAGTGTAGAGGAAAAAATAATTTATTTAATTTTTATTTATTTTATTTCCTTTTCAAGTGGGATTTTATTTAATTAAAAGGGAGCAAGTTCTTTTAATTAAATAGGAAATATCTAATTAAATTAAAAGAGGGGTTTTTTCTTAATTAATTAAATGTGAATTAATTATTTAATTAAAAGAGAGGTTTTCTTTTAATTAAATAAGACTTAGGATAAAATGATAAAACCTTAGGAAATGTTGAAATAATTGAATTAATTACAATTTGATCAAAGAAATTGCTTTGAATTGATTTAATAAAATATTGCAAACCATTGATTTAGGAAATTTGATAAATTGAATAATGGGGGCCCATAGTCTAGGCGACTATTTAAGGGTGCATAAAATAGCCAACCACATACTAGGACCGACAACTTAATTTTCAGCTAAGTTATCGATCTTGGTATGCTGATGGGTATATACATTGATATCACATTTTTTCCTTTGGGTAAGGGTATAGTTTCATATATATAAGTGTTATATAGGGACATGTCCTTGCCCCTAGATCCTCGTGGCCTTGTTAGATAGGTACCCCGTCCCCATGTCTTGGACCATTGCCACCCAACAATTGCTCAATTGCTATTAGAACGAGGGGATGCCCATGGGTCCCCTAAGTGTCTTGAGGACTTTTAGAAATTTCCTATCCCTAGACATTTAAAAAGTGATATTCAATGTTTATTGTTCAGTGTTCACATATTTAGCATTTGGTATTTGCAATTTTTCTATTTTACTTTTTAATAGAATTAATACTTGTGCTCTACGAGGATGTGCCGCTTGGACTTTTAGACCTACTTTTGTTCCCAATATGGTACAGGGATGCAGGAACAAATTTTTGCCATCCTCATTGGTGTTTGAAAATGGGCAAATTAGGTATCATCCTTGAAATGCCACTTTGAGAGCAGTAGGGTACGAGGGACAACTAGACGTCCCCGTCATGGGGCTTCTGGTTATCTTTTTGGACTGCTAGTGTTAAAAACAAGGCATTTTTAAATTTGAAAAAAAATGCTGGCTGGTCCACAAGGACACCCAAATCACATATAACAATACCAAAGCCTAATCTAAGCATAAAATAACTGAAAAGAAGAAAAAATAATTCATTCTCACATTCACAAAGGAGAAGTGCAACAAGAGAAGGAGCAATTGGTTGAGTGGACAACAATTGAAAGGGAAGGTTAGGACATCAAATCTACTTGATATAGTCTCTTAGATCTACCCTATAATGATTATGGACAGTTATATATTATTGCAGACTTCGATGTTTACTTTATAGTAGTTTAATTATAGTATTACATTTAAATCTTTTATGTCATTTCATGGTTGAAATTTGGAGCCTTTGAGTATTTTTTCTATATGTATGCCATATTTTGACAATGATAGCATTTGAATTTTGTTATTTTGCTTATTGATTCACATTGGAAATCTCAATTTAAGTCTAACGCTATGTATTAGGCTTCTTAAATGTTCATGATGAATGCTTTATCAATGTTATGATATGCATATTTGAAATTCCTCTCTATATAAAAATTCCTCTATTTTTTTAATAGCTGTCCCCTACCATCCCCATAAAATCGGCCCTAAAGCGTACCCATCTTGGACACACATCCCCATCCCTGAAAATACGTGGAACATAATGTTATAGATCTTTTCATAACTAGCATTTTAAGTTCTATATGTATAGTATATAGTATGTATAACACTACCCCCAGCTGTCTCCCCATCGTCCCGAAATTGAGGCCTTTTGTCCTCTTGTTCTGCTGTCCTCGATGGGTGGTGTAAATATGACATATATAGATATAAATTTAAAATTTAGAACTCATTAAAATAACAATACTCATAATTGCCAATAAACAAAATATTTAATTACAAATTATAAAATAGAAATACTCATACTTGTTAAGAGATGAAATTATTTAATTACCTTGTAATATGCAAATAAAAAAAATGCTTATAAATTCACAATATGGATAATTCAACGATTTGTCAGATGTAAATAGCAAATGAAAATTAGAATCAATATTCCATATTCTTATTTTGCTCTAAATTGAAAGCATCAATGTTAGCATTTGATACAATTGGAACCACAATAGCAGTTAGCCTTGTCATTTGAGATTCAGTGAGTTGCACAATTGTAGTGTCAAAGTTAGCATGCTTGGGAGTTAGATCCAAATTCCTTGTCACCCTCCAATGGAATGATGCAAGGGCATCTAGGAGTCTGTAATGTTGGATCACATTCAGTTTTAATGAGTTTTCAATTTAAATGGTAGGCAGTGATATTCACATATCCTCATTTATGTGGCGGCTTATTCATTTTGCCACTCATATATATAAATCTGTAAGTTATTGGTAACCAAGAGTCATAGAATAATGAATAAGCAGTATCAAAGCTTGGGTTGTGTTAGGGTTGAAGGAAACCCTAAGAGGTAGACTCGAGATGTCTTAGAGAAGAGGAGTTCACTTAGACGATATAAGTGATGATGCAGAAGAATAAGCTGTTGAAAGAAGTGGCAAAGTGAATCAACTAGGCCTTGATCAAGGAGAAGAGTAGTTTATAAGAGCCATAATGAGGATTAGTTCTAGATCAAGTCCTAGTTATAAAGGATGTTTGAATGCAGAGGAATTGTTGGATTTAATCTGTGAAATGGAGAAAATACTTTGAGTATGATAATACTGAAGATGATTAGAAGGTTATATATTGTATCAGATTGAAGGTTCATGTATCCCTATGGTGGGATCATTTACAGACAAAAAACGAATTAATAGGAAAGGTAGAAGATAAAATCGAATCTTGATGAAAATAAAGAACTTTAGAATTTGAAGCAAATAGAAACTACTGTTGAAGAATGCATGGAATAATTCTACTGATTAAGCAAAGAGCTGGTCATATAGAAGATCATGTCAAATGAGTTTGATTCCATTCATTTGGTTAACCCATATTTATTTAAGATGAAATAAGTTTGATTAATGTGCCTAGTGTAGAGGAAGTATGTTGATGTGCCTTGAAGGTAGAAAAGGAATTGAATAGAAAACAACAAAACAACTCCCCAAAGTAGAAGCAAATTCTAACATGGAAGAGAATAGCCTAGTATGGTAGAGGTTATCAAACTGGGCAATAGAAGCACATCTCATGCAAGTGTGTTAGAAGGCAAAGAAAGAGGAAATTTCTTTAGAGGTTGAGTCGATTATTCTCGTTGTAGAGGATATTGTGGTAGGGTTAAAGGTAGAGGAAGAGGATTTAGTGCTACATGCTTTTTGTGTGGAGAAGCAGGACACTGTGTATTTGAATATCCACAAATTCAGAAGGATAGTGGAAAAGGAAAAGAAGCAAGAGTTCATGTAGCTCCGACTGAAAATGAAATTGAGGCTTCGCCAAGGCATGGATATAATCTCAAAGACAGAGTCATAATGAAATGAATTTTTTTGTTACATCTGGATAAGGAGAGACTAGAATTAATTCAAAGAATTTTTTAAATTTTGAACAAAGTGAAAGGTGAGTGGAAAATGCTGCAAATTCTTGTGGACAGTGGTAGCACTGACAACATGGGATCCATAAAAATGGTAGACAAGCTCAAATTGAAGAGAATAAAATATTAAAACCCATATTGAGTTTCATGCTACTAGTGTTCAAGTGAACTTTCACTTGACTAAATGAACTTTTATACTCATTTGCACAATGGCTACACATGATAATGATGACCCCCACTGCTAGTGTTTGTTCAAATCATGATTGTATGTTACCAAAGAGGTGACAGTATGTCTAATTTAAATAAACTCTCTAAATGTCGAGTAACACAACTAGAATTACGAACCATGTTAAAAACATTACAAATTTAAGACTGAATAAAAATAAAATGTAATAACATTTGTTTCAAAACAATTCTTCAAAACTTAAACCCTTTTATGAAGTTAACTCAAATTTGATAGATACATCTTTTGTCTATAGCTTTCCTCTCCTATTGGTGTACGTCTCTCTTTTAGCCTTCGCTTATAAGGGGAAAATGCAACAATCTGCAAAATACCACCACCAAATCTTGGTGGCAAAAATCCCATTTTATTTACTTGTGTTTGTGGAAAGAAATGTTAGCAGCCTTGACATTAGGGTGAGATTAGGTATTTAAGAGTTTTTTTTTGTTTCTAAAATTGTTAAAAATACTTCTTTTGTTTGGTAACTTGCAAGTTTGGCTTGAGTTTGCCAAGATTCCGCTGTAGGTTTCCTACAGGTCGTTGTCGTCAACACCTTCAGAAATCCCAAAGCCTCCTTGGCCTATAATGTCCCTAGTTGGGACCCTTCGTTTGGTTACTTTAAAATTCACAATTAGAACTGTCTTTACAAAATTACTTATATTTTCCCTTCTGCCTAGTTGATTGATAATGTATATAGATCTTTTAACTTCCATATTTAGATCCTCGTTTTTATAAACTATGTATCATTTATTCCTGTATTGTTATATATGCATTCCACTCCTTGAATATATATATAAAGCTTCAGTATTTTAGGACTACATCATTTTTCCTCGACTCATATCTGATTATGATTGAATTATTCCCTCATTTCATATTTGTTGGAGGACTATATGTCATTATTTTCTTTTCATCTTCCTTATCTAAGTCCAGTATTCCCTATTCATCCATGTATCGATAGTCCATGTCTGTAACGTTCTTACTTCTTTTTCTCCAAGAAGTGTAGACTCTATTGTTCAATTCCCCATTTAATGATCTCCTTGGTCTTTCGTGATCATTTGCATTGATGACAACTTCAATATCGATGACCATCTATTTGCAAATCTCAGATTAGTACTAATTGATGATGATCGTACTATAAATTTGGACTAGCCTATTCTACTATTTGGACCTTACACAAAAGGTAACAATGTGAAGATTATTAAATATGTCATGTTCGGCAATGACAGTCACCTGTATGTGTTACGCAATTTATTGTGCACTATCATTGATAATTATATTCATGTTTAATGTTGTCGCCACCTCTTGAAAACTATATTTTCAAAGCATGAATTTATTCCCACTTCCAAATGGTAGAATCCCTAACCGCTGCTCTTCACTTTACTATTTCCATCGCATATTGTCAATTGGAGTGATATCACCAATATTTTATGATATTGATTATACATTTCTCATAATATACTAAGTCATTGTTAAACAGGTTTGTGTTCATTCTCGGCTTTATCTAAATTATTGCTGCAAGTATTGCGCTCAGAGAGTATGATGTCCTGCCTTGATTGATTTGCCGAGCTTGGATGCTGACTCTGGGATGACAGTTTGCATTTGCTTCCGGGTGTGACTACCAAGTATTTCCTTCCTGCTATGGCCGTCGGGTTTGATGGAGGTTTGATCCATATTTCCGAAGATGAATTGCCCAACAATGTTTGCCTTGTTTATGATAATTTTGGGACTGTTCTACCTCCGATGCTGTGACTCGTGCTTCGATTCTTTTCTTCGATGATGAACTCTGACTTGCGCTGCTACTCTAGTTTGCAAGTAATTCTTCCCTTGTTCAATTCTCTACCCAATTCGTTGCTACGTCATGTGTTCCTTCATTCCCCCCCTTTCTTTGTTTCCCAAGATTATCTTATATGCATTTTTGTGACTGTGATGAGTCAAGACTCTACTCGGCTAGACACTTTTGTTCTTTTAATATGTATTTGTTGTTCTTATTGTGCTTTGATATGTATATTTTATTCAAATTATAATATTAATACTTTATCATATATGATCATGTATTTATTTATAGTTGTCGATAGAATGTTTGATTAAATCTATTCAATCTTGAGCTTTATAGAATATAGCTTATTTATATCTCAATAATTACTCATTTAATATATTTTAATTAATTATTATTCTATTTTTCCATTATATTTATAATATATCATAATTTATTATTATTAATTTATTTATTATATCATCTTACAAATATAGGGACATGACATGGCCCCTAAAAATGATTACTTTGAATGCAAATAATTGACCATGTAACCATTACCTGGGTATTAATTGTAATTTCATGAAGCCATTGCCCTTTTTCTTAAAAAGGGATAAACGCTTTGACCTGGAGCTATGAACTGGTGAGGGCACAAATGGAGGACCTCATCCCCAATGGGATTTGAACCTTGATGGCGAAAATAACTACACAACAACTTAACCATCACAACATGCCACTGTTGGCAAAATAATGAAGCCTTTGTCTTGATTAAATAAAACAGCATCTATTTTCTTTTTATCTCACCTGTATGCATGTGTTAATTTTATCTTCAGTGTAGTGTGTGATACTGACATTGGATTTTAATGGTATTTCTTATTTATACTTGCCTTAACCCAGTCAAAATGTTCTACTCTCTGTTTATTTATTTACTTTATATATGCAGATTGCGATTCCTTCCTAGTGTGTTCAGAGTACAGAATCAATTTAAATGCCTAAGACATCATTGCACAACATTCATGTAGTAGCTTAACATTGTGGTCACTGTTTTGGCAGTTTCTTTTTGATGCTGCAGCAAAACATTGTGTTCAAATTGCAACACATCGGCATGGATGCTGTGTTCTCCAACGGTGTATTGATCACTCTGATGGATTGCAACGTGATTTTTTAGTGTCAGAAATAGCTTCAAATGCCCTCGAGCTATCTCAAGATCAGTTTGGGTACTCTAAATCCTACCCTATGACTGGACATGTTTATGAAAATAATGTGATTGACATTGTCTTATATCCTTAAAAGGAGATTTTGTTCTGCATTAATGATATCTCTCTAAATAGTTCTATTTCTTGTTTGTATATAGAAAAGGCTTTCTGATTTTGTTTATTCTCTGATCTAGATGATGCAGATTCTTCCTTTTGCAATAAATATATGAAGGATAATAGTTATTATTCAGATCAATAAAATTACGGTCTGAGTATTGTTTAATTCTTATTATTATATGTATGTCTGAGTAACTTATCCCCAATGGAACACGATAAGTTCCTTGGCATAAAATCTGATTCAGGTGGTGAGAAATGATAATGAGATCAATCCTACACAAATTTTTAGAGAGCAACCCATCTTTCCACCTATGGTCTTGAAGTAAACAAAGCTTTATGTTTTTCCTGAATTTAAATTTGAGTTAAATTTCAGAGGTGGTATGCACTTATATCCCTTTTGTACTATATAAATGTGGTCCCCCCTTTCAGATAAAGTTGGAGAACTTAAAATGTGGTTATCTTCACAAAGTGAGTTTTAGATATGACCTTCGCGATTTTTTAGTTTGTTTCTCCATTATTTGTTTGGAAAGTTCCAGCTTAATTATAATTTACAAATATTGATAGAGGCATTTTTTGCAGTTTTAAATTATGAGGCTTAGTCTGCATAATTTTTATTCTTGCATTCTCTCATCTTGATGATGGATCACAGAGTTTGATCAGTAACGTTGATACTAAAATAACTTACACAATCAAATCCAAAAATAAAAGTACACAATCATAATACTTCTATCAAGCAAATTTAAGTCGAACTCATTGGCTCAAATTTCGTTTACTACGTGAATTTCTTTTGCCAACTTTTTTAGAAGGGAACTACCATACATGATCTTGTTTTTTGCCAATTTTATTAGAAGGAAACTCCCATATGTTTGGAAAGGTGTGTTGCGCACCTTGCATAGTAATGCCGGCAATGATAAAATAAATATTAAATTGTGGTGCATTTGACGGATGCATGCATCACAAGGGTTAGGTATTCTTGTGGACACTTTGTGTTGTATATGACATTGTAAGAAATATTTGCATTGGAATAAATATTTAATATTGGTGTTACATTTGAAAAATATTTATCATTGAGAAAACTTAGTTCCAAATACATGATTTGGGGTCATGGTTTATGTATACACTTTGTTGGTCATTGCAAATTCTTTGGTGCAGTTGGTAGAGACTAATGCTTTATTTCTCGTCTACTATATTTGCATAATCATCATACAATTTGTAGAAATTAAAAAAAATGGTAAGGGGTTGAGTTGGTGGATACAACATTGGGGTTAAGTTGGGGGAGAATGGAAGCTTCGATTTTGTGGACAGGCTATTGGAGCCAGAGGGTCAATCATTTGGTTATGTATGGGGCCAACCTTTGGTCTTGTGGGTGGGGTCCCTAATAAATTGATCCTAGCCAACACATTGTTGCAAAGCCACTCAGTGGCTGTAGTTACTCCACTTGTTACCACATTGTGTCAGGCTGCCATCACCACTAGCGGTATTGCCAAGCACAATTACCTTGGCATTTGATGTAGAGGAAAAGGTTTACACAAAACTTGGAAACAACCTAATGCCAAATGGGCATACTTCCCGACAAATGGCTGTTGTTACTCCACTTGTTAGCCACATAGTGTCCGGCTGCCATCACCATTAGTGGTATTGCCAAGCACAACTACCTCAGCATTTGATGTAGAGGAAAAGGTTTACACAAAACTTGGAAACAATTTAATGCCAAATGGGCATACTTCACAACAAATGGCTACAAACCAAAACTTGATTTGGGTATTCAAAATATACAAGAAAACAAAGAAAAAACTGAGATTCTTTTGTAATGATAAATGTGACATTCCAAGAACATACATGGTAACCAAGCACACAAATAATCATATAACAAAATTCTACCACGTTCTTGTAGCAACAGTGGCAGGAAACCACATAGACATGACAGTTTTTAGAAATCGGTTTGTTTGACCCCTAAAAAAAGATGAAATGATTTTTTCTGGAATGAATGAAAGTTGTAAAAAGCATGGTAAAATACCCACACACCTATTGGCAGGTCCTTAGTCAACCATAAATAACTGTAACAGCACATTCTTTACACTGCAGATTTGGGAAACCAAAATCTGAACAGGCTGTCCTTACAAAAGTGGTTATAAGTTATAAGTTTATAAACTATTCATTTCTCAATGAAAATAAGTCAGACCTGAAGTAAAAGAAAGTAGATACAATACTCTTTTCAACCACATGACATGTATACCCCAATTCTTCTGTACAAAAGAGTACAAAGTGCTGAAACATACAAGAATTAGAATTCTGCCAGTTTGAGACACAACTAGGACAGTCACAACTTCTAGCATGAATTGAATGGAACGATGGTATATTTTATTACGAAATAATTGGTAAAATACTTGCTTGTTATTAATATATACAAAAGAATAAAGTGATGATGTTTCCTTAGGAAATGATCATAAAGAATAGAAACATTCTATTCTAGCTAAAACAAAGCTAAAGAAAGCTAACAAATAACTACAGACTAACTAATATTAGAAACATTCTAATATTTACAATAGATTAAAAATTGATAACAATTAACTAATAATAGAAGCTTATCTATTATCGTAATACCCTCCCTTAATGATTAATCTATCCACAACACCAAGCTGTCCTCTGAATTTAGCAAACTTATCAGGACCAAGAGGCTTGGTGAGAATGTCCGCAGTTTGATTTGTGGTAGGAACATATTGCAAGTCTATTGTCCCGTCTTCAACCAGCAGTTCTATATAGTGACAAGGAACATCCACATGCTCGGTTCATTTGTGGAAGACTAGATTTCGTGCTAATCTGCTATGCCCTTAATATTGGTGTGTATAGGGTTATGAATAGTCAACTTGTGGCTCTCTTAATCCTTAATTAAGTTGTGTTATCATTATTATATTATTATTTAGGTAGGTAGGTTAGCCTAGGTATTATGTGGGGTTGTGTCTATTCAACCTAAGCATAATTAGGTATATATAGGATGTTGTGAGTCTTATTTCAACATCATATTGTGAAGTGTGTTCTCATTGGAGATATTTGGATGTTGCACCCTTGAAGTGGCCTGTTACTTTCAGTTATTATCAAGTATTTATAAAATATTTCATATTATTTCTTCTATTGTGCAAGTTATTTCATTACAAGTGGTATTAGAGCATGCTCTTGGCACCACAGAGGCAAGATTTTTTCTCAACTTCGGGGCGATTTTGGGAAGCGCATAACTTTCAGATTTTAGCGAATTTTTCAAAAATTTTTAAAGGGTTTTTGAAGACCATATTAAAGAAGATATAGTCCAAAATTTAGAGGAATTGGAGCAAATTTGAGAGAATTACTATTTCTACACAATTTATTGAGGTCTTCATTTTTTTCACATCCTACAAAATTGGAGTATAACTTGTATTGTGTTTTTGAATACATAGTAGAGGAGCCTAAATTCAAAGCTTGGAGAAGTTGAAAAACAAAAATAAGCGAGATATTGCAAAATTAGGAAAATTCTCTCATAAAGCAGCAAATTTGCTAATTTTTTTTCGGATTTTTTTTCCGAGTAAGGGTATCTTGGCCCTAGTAAGTTACAATGAAAAATAAATAAATAAATCAGAGAATTTGCATTTCATTTGTGTGATTTATTTCAAAAACATTGGTTTCCATCATGACAGGGCCTTCAACAAGAGGGAAAAAGAATGCTACCACACCGAGGAAATCCTCTGATCAAGATTGGGAAGCAACAGAGGATAGTAATCCCAATGAGGAACTTAGTAAGTTCAAGGAAGAGGTTAAGAGGGATATGTGTGACCTACGAGGAGATATATTAGATATACGAAGCATGTTAAGCACCAATATGAATGAAACAAGGAAGGAGCTCTCAAGCAATCAAGGTGAAACCTTCAAGTTGACTAATAATGACACAAATTTTATTAATCCTACGGGATCTAGAAAATTTTCTCCAAAGGTGGATATGCACAAATTTGATGGCAAGGATCCTCTAACATGGATAAATCAAATGGAGAATTTTTTTGAAGTACATCAAATCCCATATGGACAAAAGGTCGCGATGGCTTCCTTATAACTACAACCAGATCAATTCATTTGGTACCGTTGACTTTGTACTCATAGGAGGAAAAAGGGACTCACTGTATCATAGTCAATTTTTTACAAAAGAACTCCAAGCACAATATAGCAATTGTGTGATAGAAAAGTTCTTAAGCAAACTTGCTAAGCTTCAACAAATAGGATTAGTTAAGGATTATATTCAAAAATTCCAAAATCTATCCTTAAGAGTGGATACAATTACAGAGGAGAATTTGAATGATTTATTCTTGGGTGGTCTCAAGGATCACATTCAACATGAGGCACGCATGTTTTGTCCTAGCTTAGTAAATGAGTCTTTTATATTGACACGCAGGGTAGAGGAGAAGTTCTTGGTTCCTAGAAAGCAAGGGGCTAATGTGACAAGAGAAAAAGGATATTCAACACCTTCTTTTCCTCAACGTACTAGGTTGACTCAACAAATTGAGGAGAAAAGAGAAAAAGGGTTGTGTTTCAATTGTGATAGCAAATATAGTGGAGGACATAAATGTAGTGAAAAGAAATTGTACTATATTGAAGGTCCAATTGAGGAAGAAAAGGATGAACCTATATTAGAGGAGGATAGGGAGTCAAGTGAGGAATCACATGATTCTCAACCAATCATTTCTTGTCATGCACTTTTAGGTTTTAGTGCACCACAAACTCTCAAGGTAGTGGGTTTCTTAAAGAAGCAGAAAGTAACAGTGTTGATCGACTCAGGTAGTACTCATAATTTCATCAACAAAAAGTTGGCAACTCTTCTAAATTGTTTTATATATCTAGCCCCAAGTTTCCGATTTTGATTGTAGATGGGGGCGCAGTTAGTTGTTCAGGGAAGTGTCATAGCATCAAATTATCTATGGGAGATTATCAACTTGATATCCCAATGTATGTGATATCCATGGGTGCAACGAATATTGTTTTGGAAGTACAATGGCTTACTACATTGGGAACAATTGAGATGAACTTCCAAGAACTATTCATGTGATTTCAATCAAAAGGAAAGGTAGTGGAGCTAAGGGGATTGAAGGCAAAATCCCCACAGATGGTAAGCTCTCATCAAATGCAAAAGCTTCTTAAGAAAGGTGTGGATGGATTTGTAGTCCAGCTATGTTCGTTAGAAGTCTCTCAATCTAATGCTCCTACTCATCTAGATTTACAAGCAATAATTGATCGTCACTCAGTGATTCTTGGAGATATGCCTAAAGGACTTCCTCCTAAGAGGGATCATGACCATGCCAGAGGGATCATGACCATGGCATACAACTAGTTCCAGGGAGTCAATCACCAAACATCAGGCCTTATAGGTACCCGCACATACAAAAAAGTGAGATAGAAAAAATTGTTGAGGAAATGCTAGAGGCAAGAATTATTAGGCATATCCAAAGTGCTTACTCCTCACCTGTTGTGATGGTGAATAAGAAGGATGAAACTTGGCGCACATGTCCAGAATATAGAGTGCTCAACAAGTACACCATTAAAGATAAGTTTCCTATTCCAGTCATCGATGATCTTCTAGATGAATTAAATGGAGCTATGTATTTCACGAAGTTAGATCTTAGATTAGGTTATCACCAAATTCGGATTAAGGAGGAAGATATTTGTAAGACAACATTTTGAACTCATGAGGGTCATTATGAATTTTTGGTGATGCCATTCAGTCTTACCAATGCACCATCTACATTCCAAAGTTTGATGAATTTCATTTTTAAGTTCTTGAGAAAGTTTGCGTTAGTGTTTTTTGATGATATATTAATTTATAGCAAGACTTGGGAAGAACATTTGTAGCATGTAGATCAAGCATTACAATTACTCGAAGACCATGAACTCTATGTTAAGCCATCCAAGTGTGCTTTTGGTCTTAAGGAGGTGGAGTATTTGGAACACATAGGTTCACATGAACGAGTAAAGGTGGACCCTAACAAAATTAAGACTATCATGGAATGGCCTATTCTAGAAACTATTAAGAAGTTGAGGGGTTTTTTGGGATTGACAGGATACTATAGAAGATTTGTGAAGAATTATGATTGTATAGCAGCACCCCTTACCACTCTATTTAAGAAGGATTCTTTTCATTGGAAAGAATCTGCTAATGTCTCATTTGAGCAATTGAAGAAGGCTATGCGTACAACTCCAGTGCTTGCCACTCCAGACTTCACCAAGGAATTCATTGTGGAATGTGATGCTTCTGGAAATGGGATAGGAGCAGTTCTCATGTAAGAAGGTCGACCGATTGCTTTTGAGAGTCGTCAATTAAAAGGTAAAAATCAACTCAAACCTATTTACAAGAAGGAAATGCTAGCAATCCTTCATGCAGTTAAAAAATAGAGGCCTTATTTAATGGGTCGACACTTCAAGGGTAAGACAGATCATGATAGCCTAAAATATTTTTTGGAACAAAGACTATCCTCAGAAGAGCAACAAAAATGGGTCACTAAGATGTTGGGATATGACTTTGAAATTGTATACAAGAAAGGGAAGGAAAACATTGTGGCCGATGCACTTTTCAAGAAGGATGAAAAAGATGAAGCCTTATTGTGTGCCCTTTCAATATTACAGGAAAATTGGGTGGTAGAAGCCAAAGAAGAGTGGCAAAATGATGTTGCAACAAGTAATCTCATCCAGAAAATAAAAAGTGACACTAGTAGTTCAGATAAGTTTTGTTTAAAGGGGGATATTCTTTGGTATAAAGAGCGCTTGTATCTTTGCAAGAATTCCTCTCTTAAATAGAAGATTCTCAAAGAATTACATGAGTCCCCAATTGGTGGTCATTCAAGATTTTTGAAGACATATCATTGAGTCAAGCAAGATTTTTTTTGGGAAGGGCTAAAATGTGATTTTCAAAAATTTGTGGTTGAATGTTTGGTTTGTCAAAGAAATAAGGGGGAAACAATTAAGACACCTGGTCTCTTGCAGCCTTTATCTATTCCTAGCCAATGTTATCACAGGGCTTCCCAAATCTAAAGATCATAATGTCATCATGGCAGTAGTTGATCATCTCACTAAATATGCACATTTCATTGCATTATCACATCCTTTTACAGCAAGTATAGTGGCAAAAGTTTTCTTGGAGAATATCCAAAAGCTACATGGTACACCTAAGGTTATTGTTAGTGATTGTGATCCTATCTTTACTAGTCACTTTTGGAAAGATTTATTCTCATGTTTGGGTACTCAATTGGCTCATAGTTCTTCATACCATCCTGAATCAGATGGGCAAATTGAGGTTGTTAATAAATGTTTGGAAGGATATCTATGTTGTTTCACTTCAGAAAAATAATTTGTGGCTGAATGTTTGGTTTGTCAAAGAAATAAGCCGGAAACAATTAAGACACCCGGTCTCTTGCAGCCTTTATCTGTTCCTAGCCAATGTTGGGAAGAGCTATCCATGGACTTCATCACAGGGCTTCCCAAACCTAAAGGTCATAATGTCATCATGGTAGTAGTTGATCGTCTCACTAAATATGCACATTTCATTGCATTATCACATCCTTTCACAGCAAGTATAGTGGCAAAAGTTTTCTTGGAGAATATCCAAAAGCTACATGACACACCTAAGGTTATTGTTAGTGATCGTGATCCTATCTTTACTAGTCACTTTTGGAAAGATTTATTCTCATGTTTGGGTACTCAATTGGCTCATAGTTCTTCATACCATCCTCAATCAGATGGGCAAACTGAGGTTGTTAATAAATGTTTGGAAGGATATCTACATTGTTTCACTTTAGAAAGGCAATCTCAATGGATAGATTGGCTAACTCTTGCAGAACGATGGTACAATACCTCTTTTCATAGCTTATAAAAAATGTCTCCATTTTTGGCACTTTATGGATATCATCCTCCTTCCATCACATCATCATTAAAGGTGTCATCAAGAGTTTAGGTAGTGGAGGACCACTTGCTTCATCAACAACAAGTACTTTTAGAACTCAAGGAGAATTTAGCTATGGCACAAAATCGAATGAAACAACAAGCAGACCAACATCGTAGTGAAAGAAATTTTGAATTTGGGGACTAGGTCTTCTTGAGATTGCAGCCTTATAAACAAATCTCAATGAAGCAACAAAAAAAGAATAATAAGTTGACTCCAAGATATTATGGACCATACCAAACCATGCAAAAAATTGGTAGTAGTAGAGAGGTATACTAGGTTGCCTACTAGTTGCCTATATGTAGTATCATCAATAGAAGGAGAATCAGACTTGGTTGATAACTTGAGATTTTTCTCCATGGGTGTAGATGCAGGCTTGCAATTTTGCATACGAAATTTGTCTAACAGAGCCTTGGCATATTCGGATTGAGAGATGAATATACCAGAAGACTGTTGCCAAACCTCAACACCTAGGCAATAGTGCATTAGCCCAAGGTCAGTCATATCAAAAGACTGGCATAAACTCTGTTTGATTCCCTGAATCAAAGATGCCGAATTGCCAATGATGATCAAATCATCTACATAAATAACCAAAAGGATGATGTCACTGTCAGTAGTCTTGATGTACAAATTTGAGTCTGAAGAACTCCTTTGGAAGCCTTGATCACTAAGGTACTTATCAATTTTCATGTACCATGCTCGAGGGGCTTGTTTCAAACCATAAAGAGCCTTCACTAATTTGAAAACCTAATGTTCTTTATCGATAACCTTGAAACTAGGAGGCTGCGTCATGTAGACCTCTTCGTGGAGATCACCGTTCAGGAAAGCACTCTCGACTTACATCCGATGGACCTTCCAGCTAAACTGTGCTGCCATGGCTAAGACTAATCTGATTGTGCTCATCTTTGCAGTAGGGGCAAATGTCTCCTCATAATCAATATCCTGATGTTGAAAAAAGCCCTTTGCAACTAAACGAGCTTTGTACTTATCCAAAATACTGTCAGATTTGTATTTGATTTTGTAAACCCATTTGCAGCGAAGGGGTATCTTCCCTCGTGGAAGATCAAAAAGGACCTAGGTGTTATTCTTTAGTAGGTTTTGGTGTTTAGATGTCATGGCTTGTTCCTACTCTGGATACTCTGGAATTCCTTTAGCCCCGAAATATGTTTGAGGTTCAAACACATTGTGAATGTTGGCCTTGAGAGCAAAGTTAACAAACTTTGTAGGTTTGCTCTTTTTCCAAGCAATTTTTCCATCAATGAGCTCATCATCACGAAGATTAGCAAGTGTCTTAGCCTACTACTTAGGCCGGAGAGGAGAATGACCAACATTAGTACTAGGAGGTGCTCTATGATCAGGTTCCTCATGTGAAGAATGTGGATCAAAGTAGGCGAAGCATCTACAAATCTGGGTGGTCCTGCAGGAGAAGTTGGAGGTGTCTGTATAGGGATCACTGGTATAACTGGAGCCATAGGAGCTATTGGAACCCTCTCATCAAGTGGACCTAATGGAACTCTAACTCCCAAATCATGAGCCCTCATAGGCTCGTCTGTTGGATCAAGAATAGGAGAAACAAACATGAATGGTCCTCGTTGCTCATCAAAGACTACATCATGACTATATAGGAGATGAGATGTCTCAGTGTCAATCAAGCAATAGGTTTTGTGAAGACTACTGTATCCAACAAGCATGAGTTTTTGACTCTTGACGTCCAACTTGGTGGCTGACCCATTAGGAATCCAAACAAAAGCAAGGGAGCCAAAAACATTCAGGTGATTGATTCTAGGCTTGTGACCTGACTAGGCCTCTTTCGAAGTCTTGCCTATGGCCGCCATTGTGGGTGACCAGTTCAAAAGATAAACTGCAACGTTAACTGCTTCTGCCCAAAACTTCTTCGAAATTTGTTTGTGTTCGAGCATGGATTGAGCCATCTCGGTGATTGTTTCGTTCCGACGTTCAACTACACTATTTTGTTGTGGTGTGGGGTGTGGTTAACTAGTGCTTAATGCCATGAGTATCACAGAAGCTAGATAAGTCATTAGAACAAAATTCCCCCTAGTTGTCTGACCTAAGCAATAATTGATGTCCCAGACACTTTTTCAACTAAAGGTTTGAACTTCTGAAATACAATAAATGCACCTGATTTCTTTTAAAGAAAGTATACTCAAATTTTTCTACTGAAATCATCAACAAACAACAAAAATACCTGGACCCAAGATTAGGAGTGGCCATAGGGCCACAGATGTTAGCATGAACAAGCTGAATTATTTGAGAAGCTTTCCATTAATCACCATTGGTGAAAGGTGTGCAATGTTGCTTCCCAGCCTGGCATGCATCACAAACTCCAAGTTGCTGAGTCTGAATCTTTGGCAAACCGAGGACAAGCTCTTCTTGAGCAAGCTGAGAGAGATAATGCACATTTAAGTGCCCATACCACTAATGCCAAAGTGTGCTAATTGAAGACTACCGAGCAGCCATAGCTAAGTCTCGAGAATCACCAGAATCAGTAAGTTGGAAAAGACAATGATCCTCAAGACCCACTGCAACAATAGACTGAGTCACCCTATCAGTGATGGTGCACTAATGTGAACTAAAGGTGACATCCACCTATGGAGAGTGTCGCAACGACTGACTGAGAGTAAATTTAGTTCCATCCCTAGAACCTAGAGGCTAGTACACATCGAGGAAAATGAGATTCCTCCTAGTAGATTGAATCTGAATGTTGCCTTTACCGAAAATGGTGTACTTTTCTCTGCCACCAAAAATAACATAATCTGGATAAAGTTGGTAGTCAGTAAACCAGTCTCTGTGATGGGCAAAATGATGAGAGGCACCTTAATCAATATACCAGGTAGGTGACTTCACATGATTTGTAGGTCTTTTAGTCATGAAGGCGTAAAAGACAGATTTCGTCTGCTTAGTGTGCTTTGCAGTGCTCGCTTTGGGTTATGAACCTGATTGCTTAGATTTGGCAACTAAGCGTTTCTGACATTCAACCTTCATGTTACCAAACTTGTGGCAATAGTTGCATTGAATGTTCTTACGAGAGCCTTCTGAATTTGGAGTAGAGGATTTATGTTGAGAAGATTGCTGAGACTTGTCTTAATCCTTCTTAAAGGATTTAGCAACAAAGGCTTGCTCTGAGGAGGTGGAGTTGGAACTGCTACCGAACTGTTGTTTCCACCAATCTTGTTGAAGTAGGAGTGTGCAGAGATTTGTGAATTTCAGATCAACACTAGAAGTGATGTTGAGAGTCTCGATAAAAATGCTTATAGAACTTGGGTAAGCTCCTAAGAGTGATGATCACAATGCCCTCTTCCTTCCATCTTGTGACCAATGGCAAACAATTGATCATAGATTTCCTGAATCCTAGTCATGTGAGTTGGGAGCAATGTTCGCTCATCTGTGATAATAGAAAATAGAGTTTTCTTCAAGAAGAAAGCTCTGCTTTTGTTAGAATTCTCATGAAGATTTTTGAGCTGTGCCAATATCTCAATAGCTGTCTTGTTGGATGGAACCTGAGAGGGTTGATCATCAGCTATAGATTATTTGAGAAGCATGACCGCCTCTCAATTATTCAGATCCCATGTATCCTGATTAGTACTAGGGGCAATTGGACATTGTGTAACACCTAGAACAACTTGATCAGTATTCCAATATTCAAAAATTGCTATTATGCATTGCTTCCAAGTGCCAATATTCCGACCATTGAATTTTTAATTGCTCTCGAACAAAATTTAAGTCAAAGATGCCATAGCAGATTTTTCAATGAAAAATGTGAAAATCTGTGAAGGCACGTACTTTGAGGAAAAAACGGAAGAGAAAATTTGAAAGAGTATGTAGAAGAGAGCTCAAAAAATTGAAAAAGAATTTGTTGTCGGTTTTTGATCTGCAGGCTCAAAAATTGAGGCACCTAGAAAAAACACACGACAACCAAGTTGAGATCTTGAAAAACCCACCAAGAATCTATAAATGTTTTTTGATCCGGTATAGAAAATCAGGATTTTGAACAAAAAAAATCCCGCTGCAAAAAAAACAACAAGAAATGGTGAAATGTGCGGAAAAAACAGACAACAGTTGCAGAAAAATAGCCGTAAGAAGCAGATATCATAGAAAATAATATAAAAAATTATTGCTCTGATAATCTTGAACAAGAAATTATAATATTTTTCAAAAAAATTCAAAGAATTGACTTTGATACCATATTACGAAGTAATTGGTAAAATACTTGCTTGTTATTAATAGGGACCGAGAGGTCAACATATACAAAAGAATAAAACAATGTTTCCTTAAGAAACGATCGTAAAGAATATAAACATTCTATTCTAGCTAAAAGAAAGCTAAAAAAAGCTAACAGATAACTACAAACTAAATAAATATTAGAAACATTGTAATATTTACAATAGATTACAAGTAGATAACCATTAACTAATAATAGAAGCTTATCTATTATTGTAATATAATTTAGTGTCTTAATGTTTTTAGGATCCTAACACATCTAGGAACACATTCTATATGCATGCAGCCTTGAATCAAAATGATTTATAGTGTTTTACAAATGTTTTATATGATGCTGTTATACTGTCACAGTCACCTTCAGGCACAGTCATAAAAAACGTCTTGCTTATCAAACACCAAAACTTATCTTGATGTAACGTCTTGTATTTAAGGTCCTCACTCTACGTTCTCAACATTACCAAACCAATACCCTACAATATTCATTCACCTTTCACGCATGCAAGTTGAAACTTGAAAACCTTCGTTACTTTGATTGATACATATGAAATATCAGTCCTCTTTCATTTCAAAACCATTGTAAACATCCTCTTCATGCCCTGCACCTGTGGTACAATGAAAAATGTATAAAATCAGACTAATATACAATATATTTTCCGGTGTGCAAAATGAAAGTTTTACATTTTACAAGCTCATGGGTCACCTTGTGTAGGGTTTTTAATCCTTCAACACAAAAATTGTGATATGTAAGTCAAAACTTAATCAAATAACATGAGACCAAAGCCAAAATAAAGTAGACTTAGAATACTATTGACCCCAATAGAATCAAATGGGCCATTATCGAACTGTTTATAGTCATAAAAAACAGGGAACTAGAGAAATTTTACTGAAAATCTTGATCAGTCCATACAAATGAAGCCCAAAAGGTTTCTTTAAGTCAATAATGATTTAATGCAACTGATCCATGTTCATAGGGTAACTTTTCAACTCCTTTTGCATGTTTTTTCCCTTGTTTTTTTGCAAAAATATGGATTCTTACAACTTTGCCAATTTGAGCAACTTTTGCGTTTTAAAGCCTAATGTTGATTTTAGGATCGCTGCAAATGTAATATCACTTCAATGTATATGTTTTCCAAAGGCAGCGATAGTTTTTATTTATATTAAGAATGAGCCAAGAAAAGAGATGTCCCTTCATGGGGCATGTCTATTAATTATTATAGAGTTAATATAATGACAATTATAATTTTATAGTTATATATATATATTTTATATAACTAATTTCCATAAATCATTATTATACTAATTTCTCTCAATATATATATTTAATATATCTCATGTGATATTAATTAAAAATATTTATATATATGTAATATCTTCAAAAGTTTAGACTCATAGGTTTATTTGACCGAAGCTACCACAAACAATAAATCTCCCTCTTAGCCAAGGAGGAAAAGCACATAAATTTGATACTACCTCAGTGTAATATCAAGGATAGCATGTTTAAGAATATCTTTGATCAGAAGATGCTCGCCATAAGATATCATCTCATGCTATCAGGAGTAGTGGCCTAAGAATATTAGGTCGCATGATATTCACCAAGTACTCTGAGCAATGGCCTTAGAATGTTAAGTCACATGATATTCACCAAATTTCCGAGTAGTGGCCTCCTGAACGTCGAGTTGCAAGGTATTAACCAAGTACTTTGAGTAATGACCTCCTAAACATCAAGTTGCATGATATTCACCAAGTACTCTTGAGTAATGGCCTCTTGAATATCAAGTTGCATGACATTCACCATGTACTCAAAAAATGTTTATATGGTATTTGCAATATCCTCAACCATAGGAACATTCATGTTCTGTTTGTGGAACTTAATCCACCATGCAAGATATAAATCTATCATAAGATATCCATCATAATAGAAGATTAAGTTATTTTAAGACTGTCACCTTTCAATAACTTCTACATATACAAATGATAATCACTTGGAAATCGTCACTTCCTCATGATGTACACATGGGGCAGGCTTATTAAAATCATGCAATCACACACATGGATTTTTTAGACTCCCTTTGAATATCAATCTTCTAAGCTCCTCATCCAAGTTGTCTCTCATGAAGTGTTAGACTTTTTTTGAATCTGATATCAAACTTCTTTTTTCTGCAAGAGCATCCCTGAAAAAGATTAAGGCAAATAGCTTTTATAGCAGGTATAGAAATACAAATAAGAGAGGGACTATAGTGAGTTGGTAAATGAAATACCTAAGGATAATAAATACTTATCCGCGCATCTTTTATACAAGTTGCTTCAATGAAGTTCCGTATGCATCAGATGAGGAAATGCCTCCATATAAGCATTTGTCAAACAATACGAATGAAACATTGAGTATTATTCCCCCCTTCAATGTAAAATTCTCATTCTTATACCACTGTAATGACCCTTGTACTACGTATCCTTTTTGGAATGTTATTTTTTCAAATTACGTTGACAATTTAGAATCTATAAATTTTCATCTCTAGCTTTGTACATGATCCACAATCAGATTGCAAGGATTGTTATTGGAGAGTCCAAAAACTTAATTCCATAGGTTCCTTGATCATCATAAACTCAATACGCCCTAGTAGTTAATAATCCTCTTAGAACGTGTGGCTAATCAAAATGGCTTTGTTGGCTCAACTGATCATATATTGCTATAGCAAGGAGAATATCCTTTGCTATATTTTGTGTCTCAAGACAACCCGATAGGTGACATCCACTTAGGATTTTACAGTCTAGGACTTTGACATCCGCTTAGGAGTGTATAATTGTTCATCAATGCAACTGGTACCGTAAGAAGACCTTTTGCACGATAATGATTTCCCTATCTTGTAACTAACAGTGCTTCACAACTTTCACAGTCTGATGGAACAAATGTTACATTGGTGATCTACTCAATATTGATGGCATGTAGTTTGAATTATCTACATGGTTTGGGTCAAAACCAGGTGGGCATTTGTAAGATGTCTCCCATTCCATGTTTACCTTACACACATCATTGCTTGCACATGTCCCAATAATTTTGCAGTGTCTTGGGACAACTTCCCATACTAAGCCAATGGAGTAGGATGAAATATTTTGTCTAATTGTACCTGACCAGTCTTCTAAATTGGTCTTCCTCACCTCTATCAATTTTCTTTTCGTTGATGTGTCTGATAGAGACCTAAATTTCTAGTCTCCATTTGTGCAAAATTGTTACTCCATTTGTGCAAAATTGTTATAACTCAATGTCAAGTATTTGAAGGTATTTCTATATACCTCTACATTCTCACAATGAATGGATATAACATATTTTTGCTAGAGATGATGAAAAGACCCAAGAGACTATAGACGGATTGTTTAAGTGATGTAAGTTATAACAACAATTGATATATATATATATATATATGACAGTCAAGTACATGAAGATAAGAATAACAAACACACCCTAGTCTAAGTAAACTCAACTAACTGTTATAATGAGGGTGCAACCAGGGTATTTCTACCTTTTGGTGTTGGTAATATTGTAGTTCCAGTTTATGATGATCTATCAACAAGTCTAATAGCTTACACTCATTTATCTAAACAATATTTGGCTCAGATGTCATATAATACATTGGAAGAGAAGCAAAGATAAAACATATATTCAAATACTATACAACGATGGAACTAAAAATGATGTCTATAAAATGAGGAATATAATAACCATTGTTCTGTGAATACAAAGAAGTGAAGTTTCGAATGCAACCAAAAACAACAAAAGCACACATGTGGTACGTTTTGCATACATCTGTCACACAAACATAGACATAGACCATTAAGAATTTTGGAAGGCATTCAAATCATGTTTTAAAAGATCAGCAATAATAGTATTAATGAAGAAAAAATATGTAGAGAGGGTTGGATGACAGAGTATTGTTCCCTGATTGTGTCCATAGCCCAAGTGGTGTCTTAGAAGAAATTCTCCCACCATTATCGAAGGGGTAGCCAGTAGTAGGAATTGGTGGACAATGAATCAATTGTTCGAGGGTCTCACTCTTGCTTACAGTGGTGATAAAGATATTGGAGCAAGGAGCGATAGAAACAAATAAAGTGTGTGTGTCATGATGAAGGCAAAAATCCATTGCCGGAAAGTCACTTTAGATGCTAGATGTCGTTAGGAGTAAAACCAATATCATAGGCTAAGTGTCTGAGGAATTAACAACAATTAGCGAATAAGGAAGAAACAAAGACAATTAGGAAGCCATTGGGAGTATTTATGTAGTAGAAAGCAGGATACCATATGCCGTCAAAGATAGGAATGCAAAATGGAGCCATATAATATCGAGCAACTCATACCCTCGATCAGAGATAAATTGATGAGTGTCGCCATTAATAGCGAATTAACATGTCAACATAGAAATGCTATAAACATTTGGATTAACAGGAAGTAGAGATCAAATATTATTAAAAGGGTGATTAAAATAATATCCATGATTATATAAATGTATCGAAGCAATCTTTGTTTATTGGTAATCAGAAACATTTTACTAAATTTATTATAAAGAAACGTGACCCTTTGAAAAGTCACTCTATGAAATATAAATAGGAGTAAGAAACAAATAACAGGGAGATACATTCAAAAAACACATTCAAACAAGCAATTATAAGATGTAATATATTTATTTGTACAGAAGGAAAGTGAGTCTTAATATGACTTTGTAATATGATTTCAATTATTTTATTTTAATAATAAATAAAAGCCGTTTGTTTATTATTTAAGGCATGGAGAATTAAAGTGTAGATGATTCGTCCTTTATAATCATTTAAAAAAACTCTGTATACAATTTAAATATTGGATAAGTGGACATGGTCGTTTAGCATCTTAAATGTGGTCATTGTAGATATTGTCAAATATTTAATTGTTTCCAAATTTGTGTCCAGTTTGTATCCCTACCAGAGAAGTTAAAGTTCAATTTTGGCTACATTAAGATCGCATATATATTTGATCTGTCGCATCTTGATTATTTAATTCTTGACGGTATAAGTTTGTAGAATTTTATAAAGTTGTATATGAAAATCTTCATTGTAGTTGACTCTATTGCCTAGATGAGCAAAGGCCTTGGTCTTTTTATTATTGAAATTAGAAAATCTATAACTTCCTTCTTACAAGCATCAAATCCATTGTTAAAACCTTATACAATTCATTCAATTCAACACTCAACATTCAGTTTCATTTTAATTGAGTTCAAGGATTTTGCCAACCGAAGAACTCTCCAAAGCTTAAATTCACTATAGAAAAGCTCTGAACCAAGTGATTAGGTTCGAGGAGGACTACCTGCCTAGGTGTAGCGGAGCCTGAAGTGCAAGGGAATCAAGGTGATTCTCATTCATTGGCCAGAACTGATTGCAGAATCCTATTGGAGAATTTTGGGAACCAACAATGTCCATGGTGAGCATTACATTGAACTTTGCTAGTGACAGATCAACGCTGCTATGCAACCTCACTTTTCGAAAGTGGGAGAACAACAATTCTGAGTAGTAGACGAAGAGACTGCCAAAATTAAAAAAATATGAGCTGGTTCGAACTTACAAAGGCATCGATGACAATAGTTATAAATGTGTTTTCTAGTGTGGAGACGACATAAGAAGCATCATAGTTTGTCTGCACATGCAACTCAGCTCTTGTTGTAGCGATGTTCGCTCATTCAACATCATGGATTACTACCTTGGGTCCTCTAGTTTTGTTTGTTCATTTGACTTTGTTGTTCTTGTAGTGTCATCAACTCACTCTTGGGCTCCACATCCTCTGGGGTGATAGTGTTGGGGGATTGAACCAGCGACATGGACTCATCATCCACAATAGATTAATTACATGTCATCACTGTATTTGACATTTGTAAAAACAAACACATCCTTTAATATTTACAAATATTGAAGATCACATATTCCTCTAATATTTGTTATATTTAGTTGTAGGTGGCATTGAGCAATTTAAATTGAGCAATGTAAATCATACTTGATAGCAATAATTGTGAGAAACTTCATTGGCGATATCTCTTGGCACCATATTGTGATGATACAAAAGTAAGTTTGTGCATTCCACATTCTCGTTGTCTCTGATTTTCTTATATTTGCAACTAGGCTCTGATACCATTTTGATTTTAGGATTGCTGCAAATGTGATAACATTGCCTTCAATATATGTGTTTTCCAAAGGCAGCGATCTCTTTTATTTATATTGAGAATGAGCCAAGAAGAGACATGTCCCATGAAGGGACATGTCTATTCATTATTATGTAATTAATATAATCACAATTATAATTTTTATAGTTATATATATATATTTATATAACTAGTTTCCATGAAGCATTATCATATTAATTTCTCTCAATATATATAGATATATATATTATATCTCACTTGATATATATATATAGAGTATAGACTCATAGGCTTATCCGACTGGAGCTAGCAAAAACAATAACACCTAAAGAGTTGAAATTTTGGAAAACGATTGGAAATGGTCTAAAATAACCTTACAAAACATTATTTAACTAAAACTAAGCAAAGTCCCTCAAGAATTACTTTTTTGTCTATATGAGGTTAATTAGCATGTATAGTGCCTTGCACCAGCATTGCCTTTTGTTCCATCATTGCCAATCATGTTGCCCACTCTTAACCCACCAACCATTGGAATAGTGACAAAGGTCGGTTTTGAAGGCTTGATAAAGCATAGTTTTATAATAACAATAACTTTGACCCATAATATTGGATTTTCGACTTTATACAATTAATAGGAAGTTTTCGTCAAGAAGTGCACAATGGTATCAATGGGTTTTGTGTATTTTGTTTTTGTGATAAAAGAATAATAGTTAAAAGTGATTTTGGTCTCATTGTTTGATAGGTCATGTCGTTGGCAATGATTATTTTGAACTCCTTATATATGAAGAATGTTTTCTAAGCACATGATAGTGAATTAACGTTAAGTGTTTGGTCACTTTTTTTACTCATAAAGATTTTTTTTAGTTTTGCATATTTTGTTTTTTTGATAAAAACTCGTAGTTCAAAGTTGATTTTGTTCTCATTGGTTTGATAGTCATGTCTTTGGCATGGTGAATTTTGAAATCCTTATAGATCAAAAATGTTTTCTAAGCACTTTGTAGTGAATTAAGTATTTGGTCACTTTGTTGACTGCAAAGATGTTTTTACTTGTCTTTTTATTTTGAAGACATGGATGATAGCACAATATAGACTTGAGATTCATGATCTCATTTTAATGGGAGTTTGATGTTGGAGAATATAGGGTTGTGATAATGGTGTCATGAAGGTTCTTGTATGCATGGAGCTTTGTCATGACGTGATAGCTTATGTGATCGCATAGTGTTGGTTGAGAAGTAAAGCATATTTGGTGGCCTAGACTAGACCTCTTAGATTTGTGCCTATTCAACGATAGTGCTTCATTTGTTTGGATTCATGTTAACTAGACTTATGGTTATGCCTATTTGTGATATTTGATCATTTAGGTTAATTGCTCTGGTATTCTCAGACTTGTGTGTCTTTTAAATGGTAAGGCGATTGAAACTTGTATGCATTTACATGCCATGGTTTTGGAGGTTTACCATGTTTAAGGAAACTATGGGTATTTGTAAGCTTGTAGAGAAATTTAGATCATGAATCTTGTGGGTGTGTTTTTTGATACAAGTAGTTGTAGGTTTGTGTGGTCATTTTTCATTCTTAATGTATGGTTCAAGGGCATCACACAAATCATTCTTAATGTGGCGATGTTGGTATATGATCAGTTAGCGTTTTAAAGTGGTTGCTTGATGAGCTCCTAAACATTGGTTACTAAAGTGTGGATTTGTGGTAAATTGGGTCTAGAGTTGATTTGGTGTTTGAGTCATGAAGAATTTTCATGATTATTTCTTGTTGTGTCTAATTTACTTGTTAGTGATAAGGTTTTAAGTTTGCATGCTTTTGCATTTACATGTGGTGGATATATGCTCCACTGCTTTTAGATCTACAAATTGTGTAGTTCTATGCAGTGTCTATAGCCATAGGGCATAGATAACTTGGATGTGGGTTGTTTATACCCATAAATTAATGCTTCACTGTTGTGCATAGATTAATGCTTCACTCTTAATTGAGTAGTCATGCTCTTTGATCAATCAGCCCTTGGCTTCCATAGATTGCTATTTCACTCTCTGTGATATTTGTTTGATTGCAAATGATCCTTGAGAACTATGAGGTTAAAGGATCAATTCCAACATGGTATTAGAGCTCAAAATCTACAATTTCCTGTTCATTTTTTTGAAGAATTCAGTCTTGGATTTTTTTTAGTGAATCACAAAGGCAAACAAATCTCATTATTGCATTTGGAAGGCACAAAAACCTAACAATTGATTGTCCATATGCCAAAATCAAGCAGTTGAAAAATTTTCAATTATTTTTGTGCTGCAAAGATTTTAAGGAATAGAAATCCATACAGCTGTAGGGACTCCATATGGTCTTACAAACGTCATTGAAATCTTTGCATGTCTGCATCATTTTACATATGGTTTTCAATGATTTTATTTGGTGGATTTTAATTTTTCTACTATTTTTTATTTTTTCAAAATCTGGGTTTTGGTCTGATTTGATATTCCTATTTGGCTGGCAGTGTTTTTTGGTGGTTGTGTTTTCAGATTTGCAGCTTGTGCAAGTGTTTACTTTCTCCACCTCGGCAGATCTCCGAAGTTGCTAACTGAAGCTTTGTTCATCAACCCGAAGTCATCCCTTGCCCTGTGTTTCTAGGATGGCTGTAGAGAATGGCTATCCTTGCGTTTTGGTACATTCCCCCAAGTTCGACAAGTCATATTTTGTCTCTATCAAAAGACAAGAGCCCTTTGGTCAAGTGCATTTCAGCCCTATCGGTCCATCCCTGTGCCCATGTAATATATGTCTAGGTCAAGTGCACCCTTATCAAAGTGAGAGCTATCTCCCATTCGGGTGATCTCTTCTGGACCCTCTTTCTCTGTTTTTGTCAATACACTAGTACACCGTCTACTATTCTAAGGGCCATGCCTACTATTCTAAGGCCTCTCTGTCGACATAACATGGTGGCGTTTTTTTGGTGTTGTGAGTGGTTTGGATTTGTGGAGGCCAAGTTTTCCATTTGCAGTGCTGTTTAATTTTTGCAATGTTTTAAACTCCAAGGCAATTGCATTCTTCGTCTACAATCACCACTTTGCTTGTTCTTGACATGTGTTTTGTTTTCTATGCATTTGAATTTCTTGATGAAATCATTTTTATTGATGACAAGGTTTGTTTTCCCAATTACCAATATTTGTTCAACGCTGAGCCAAGAAGTTAGTTTTTGGGCTCGAGAGTTTTCTGTTTTCCTCAAGTTTCTTGTGCTTTGTTTTACAAATCTATTGGTGTTTTTTTTAGCATTTTCTTTGACATTCTTTTTCTGTCCACAAACTAATTTTTCCAAATTTTCTGGGATTTTTTTTAATCCATTATCAGAGACTTTACTGGTGGCAACTCAAAATTGTTGATGATGCCTTTTTGGTTGTTTCTTCCTGTTAGCCCCATCTTTTTGCTAGGTCTCATTTCCCTTACTGAACAATATTTTCATTGATTCCTCACATAACTTTGGGATGGCTGTTTTAAGTCAATTGATAAATCACTTTGAATCCTCTCCCTCTCAAGTTCATGAGTTCCAAGTTCAAGCTTCAACAGTAGATACCATTTATCTTTGCCTATTGGCAAACGGGTGAAGAGTACTAAGTCAGATTGAACTTGAATTTTGTACTCATTTTTGTTGAAGGTCAAGGTTCAAAGTTCAAGTTGGGTAGTCCCAAGTGTCATAAAATTTTGTTGGTCAATAAGTCTCGGGTCTTTGTTTGTTGTCCTACAAGTCCGTCACCCAAGCTTTTAGTGAACTTGAACTTGTGAGCTTGCTTTTTTCATGGTTCAAGGCTCACTCTTATCTACATTACAAAAGTACTCATTGCAATGACAATTGGAGAAATATGCGCGAGAGGAGAATATTTCTAGTAAGTCATAAGTTTAAAATGTTATTTATAGAAAGTAATCATTAGAATGTAAGCTCATTGTGTGGAAAGATGTGTAATTGATTTCTTTTTCTGATTACTATCATTTCAGTAAGTGCCTGCCCACGAACAAATTAGTAATCACCACATCCTTAGTCATTTCTGCCTTTATATAAGTAAATAGTAAGGTAATTGCCCATAACGAAGCTAAGGGTTGCAAAGTGGAGACAACGGAGGTAACTGCAGAAACTCTCTTCTATCTAGGGAGATTTGATGAGTTCAGAAGGTGAGTAACAGTGATCTCCTTTTGAATTGCTGTTTATTCTTTGGAGAAATTCCTAGAGTTTTGATTATTGTTTTAGCTGCATGATTGCTATATTCTGTACAATTTTTTGAATTTGCAAGAGAAACACTTTGAGTCATGTTCTTCCCAAATGGGGGCAGACATCGTGTTTGATAAGTACCCTCCCAGAAATGGGTCATACTTCCTTGGCACAAGACAATTTAGATGAATTTCTTGAGAAGGTTAAAAATCCGGAAGAGGGGTACATGATGGAGAAGATAACTAATTGTGGTTTGGTTGAAGCCAGAGCTTTCCCTATGGTTGTGCCATGTCCTTTGAAGTACGTGAATAAATATGTTGTAGAATTGTAAGTGAACTTGTAAAGATTGATAGGGAAATTGCAATAATCGCAATGGGCATTCCTTACAAAGGGCCGTATGAGGAATGGTCTATCTCAACCTCGCACTTGATTTTCATAGAGGAGAAGAGTGTATATAAAAGTGTTCTAGCTCGAAATTGGCTCCTAAAGATGCAAAAGGCAGCTCCAGGCTACCTAGACTGCTATTCAGGGAGCACTTAATACTTGAGGTGAGGGATATTGTTATTCTGCTTAACAAAGTCAAGGGAAACTAACATACATTCCATTGGGAAGACTGGATGCACTTCCTCATCCAGGTTTTATTGGGTGGAAAGAAATTTTTAGATTAGGGGTAGGTAATAGCTGAAAGATTACACGAAGGTTTGGGAAATTTCTTTGGGCTGCATAATCTCTACATGTCTTATCTATTTTACATTCCAGCTTGTACTAAGGAATGACGAGGACTGCATCACAAACCCTGGGTGCCTGGAACGAAAGTCTATGAATATTACTAGCACTTGCAGCAACAGAGGTATGAAGAAGGTTTTTTGAGGGTAAATGATGTTTTTGTTGGAAGATTGGTGTATGAACTTCATGGAACTGTTAATTAAATGATGTTTGATGAAGCTATGGAATTGGTTTGCATTTATGGAAGTTCTTTCATCCAATTCTCAAGGTTCACTTATATTCATGTTAGGGGTTTTGAAGGTGAATTACTAAAGCTCCCTAGGTATGTGTTAGACAACCATGTTCTCATTGAGGTGTGTAGACAATTAGCTCATATTGATAAGAATTTCAAGGAAGGACAAAATTCAGGAGTTGTTTTTCCAATAGAAGAAGATTCGATAGTAGATGTTATGCAACTACCCACTTAAATATGACTAAGGACTTCCGACATATACCACAATTGGAAGATTATTGGGAGAACTGTCGACATATTCTGACATATAAGAGGTTTGGAAGCAACAAATTAACCACGTCGAACTGCCCTACTATGAGTTGATAGTGAACTTCTGGACTACACATTTAGAATGGAGGAACATACTTGGTACAAGGGGTTAGCAAGAGCAATCAACAAGTTCTTCCACCTCCACCCTGTTAGAAATAGATAATACTGAGACGGGGTGGGGGGGGGGGGGGCGAGAAGGGAGACAGGGTGAATCAGTATATTACAAACTTTTGCCCACAACTGAAAATTGTTAATTACTTTATATCTTGCATATGAAAGTAAACCAACAATATTGAACAGTAAGTATAACAATACACATAAAGAACTCATAACGCCATTGTTTGTAAACTAGGGAAACCCTGGCCAAGGGAAAACTCCGGTAGGGATGATACCGACTAGATGATTCACTAAACAATAGGATCCAGTTAAGGATAGTGACCCTATTAGGAGTCTATGAAGTACGTATAGTGTCTCGAATCCTTGTTGGAGGACTAGGCCTTGTTAGAAGCTTTAACCCTGTTAGGAGTTGGCAGATCAATTACAATGTATGCAAGAAGAGCTCACTGCGCTAACATGCAATTATACAATTCAGTTCTTTCACAAGATAGATATACATACAATACTTGCTTGCTGCTGTAACTCGCACTTTCTCTGATCTTACATTAGAGTTCGCATCACATAAAGCTCGCAAACAGTTCTCACAATAGTTCGCATGTCATATCTAATCATGCAACTTTCACAATTTCTATGCATAACATACATTCACTGCGCAACTCTCATTCTCTCACTCTGCATCATAAGAGCTTTACTTATATCTTGCGCATTCACAAATTGTTGCTTAGTCGGCTTCCATGTCTTCACACGCTTGACATAATATAAAATAATATCCACATAGTTGGCTTAACATGACTTCGTAATTATTTTGAAATCAAAATAATTCTTAATGCTGTACAACTTTGTTTTCTGCTATGCTCTGTTTTGCACTATTAAATACCAACACAGTTAAACTTACTATAACTTGCGCCGTACAGATTGTACACACATGTTCACTGGTACACGTCATCATGACGATTTCATAAGCCTTTCCTCAACTGCGCATAAGCTAACTCTGCGCATCATCTATACCTTTAAGATTTGTTCATTGTACTGTTGCAAGCTGTCTAATACTTAGACAATTTTCTGTCTTTGAATGCATAAATGAAATGTTGAGTATATGTTGCCATAAATGACAACCATCAAGACATCTATCTGACCATATTGCCAACACACTTGACTATGAAAGTTGCTGCTAAATTTTAAGGCCCGGTTGCTAGGTTTTTTCGGTTTATGCCTTCTTTTAGTTAATCAGTAGTTAGATAGGACCTCTTCCTTATTCTCGAGTGGACTTAAATTTACTTGGCTTTCCCAAAACTATTCTAAGCCTCGAGGCTATATTGCTATTTTAGACTAATGAAAGGTCGACCATTTTAAATTAGAAAACTCATACTTTTATTTTGAAGTTTTATATTTTTGAATGGTAAGAAGACTTTAATCCATTGGTTAAAAAACTATTACAACTTAAAATACTGAAATCAAGAGATCGCTCAATCAAAATCCTCAAAAAGGCTTGTGATTTTGAGCAAAAATCTTCGAAGACAAACCACAAATTTCATAAACACTAAAAATTCGGATTTTTTTTCCAGATTAGAAGAGGCTCAATTTTTTAAAGAAAACTTTGCCAATTTTTATGAAATTCCATCAACCTGCTATCATACCATGTTATGGTAAATCAATGTTGTTGTAGTTGTATTAAACAAAGGAGATGAAAACTCCTTATATAGATTTACAAAGATGATGTTTCTTAAAGAAACAATTGTGAACTAAAGATGAAAATAGAAATTACGCAATAAACTAAAGACTAACTGAGATGACCATTAAAGAATCATATTATAATATTCTAATATTGCCAAAGCATTGATTTGTGTGGGATCACTTATTTTAAGATGTTTTATATCTATTTATAGAGTGTTATCCTTTTTGGATATTGTAGGCATCTTTTGAATGCTTTTCTTCATTGTAGACATACTAAGATAAAGTGCCACTCTCGTGTATGCTCTTTGGGGATTCCGCATATCATGTGCTATATTTTGCACTCACACCGTATCGTAAAATGCCATCATGGGTTCGTTGTGTGTGACTTCTTGTTTGCAAGCACAACCTCTTCTACTTTCAAGCACATATACCTTGGTTTGCACACCCTTTTTCAGTTGCACGTACTTTTTTGTGAATTTTTAGATGTTTCTTCTTCATGCACTACAACATAATGAGGGGGAGTGGGTTTCATATTGTCGTGTTAATGTTTTCTTGGTTTCACTTTGAAATGATCAATGCGTCTAGTATTTCTTCTTATATATTAGGCAGATGTAGTGGCTTGTTGTCCATGAATTGGGGTGAGATGGAGTTCTTACTGTATATAGACACTTGCATTTTTTTTACGTGGTGGGGACTTTCAGTTCTCAGTTGATAGTTTCTTTAGAATCAGTGATAAATATATAGAATCAATGATTATTGATACAAGAGATAAGCATTGCTTAGGGACATAGTAACACAGGGACGCATCCCCACCCACCCCTCGCTTTTTGCCCCACGTCACGGAGATAGAGATTCATCAGGGACTTGGGTACTCCATTCCCCCATCCCCAACAACACCACTGTTAATGTTGTAGCTTCAGTCGGATTTATTTGACCTAGAGAAAATTCTTCTATGGTTTTTGGTTAATCATCAATTAGACAAACTCTTATATATCTACTTATATATATACACACACATGTATATACATATGTTTATCTATTAATGTTAATATTGTCTAAATAGTTATTAACTTATAAATTACCATAGAAACATGTCTCCTCTACTCATATTTATACATTCAAATCTGCATTTGTAACACATAGATAGAACATAAAGTGTTTACATTTGCAGGGATCATTTCTTCAACATGGTATCAGAGCTAGTCTGCAAATGTAAGAAAATCAAAGAACAGTGCAACCATGACAAGGGTAGAAATAACATGGCAAAAGTTTAAACCAAGATCAAAGAAGGTCATTATTATTTAAGAAAGAAACAAGCAGTGCTATTATATATGCATTCTAAGAAGATGAGACATGTTCAAAGAAGGGATTAAATAGGAAATATTTCACACAAACGAAATGTTTAAAGTAAGACGTCGTAAAATTGATAAAAATGAGGTAAGACACTATAAAGGACTGTTGGTGGTGTTAGGATTAGAGATAGAAATAACAATTACATGCAAATATATCCAATATCATAAAATAATAAAACACACAGAAGAAAACATAAGACACAAAGATTTAACATGGTTCACCCAATCCTAGGGCTATGTAAACCAACAACGAGTCCAATAATCTTATTATCTAGTGATTACAATTTGTAATCCTTTACAACTCAATACTGCCACAAGAAGCTACTATCTCATCATACTTTATGAAATCCCTAATCCTTAGCCATTTTATACAAGCTTTTTGCCGCTTACAAAATTAGGGCTAGATTATTTTGTCTTAACAAGTTGACCTAAAAACACTTGACGAGTCAACCTTGGGAAATGGTTGACGAGTCTACTCAAATTTTTGACGAGACAACCTAAACAATTGTACAATACTTTCCTGATCAGTCATCGCATATCAACACTCTCTTACTTGGGAATTGATTAGGCTCCACACTAAACAACAATCTCCCACTTGGAAACTGATCCTATAGCAATATTGCTACCACATGAGGCTCTCACTGGATAGAATTGCCCCAGACTCAACTGTTCCTTTATTTTGTTTAGTTTAGAAGAGCAATCGAAGCTGAAGAGGAGTTTAGCTTCTCCCTTGTCACGACCTTTGTAAACATATCTGCTGGATTGTCATCTATATGTATCTTGTCCAGCTTTAACTGTTCATCATCCAAAACTCACTAAATGAAACGATACCATAATCGTAAGTGTTGTCTTTGAATGTAGAGTAGAATTCTTCACTATTTGTGTACAGATAATTATCTCTCTGTGGGTGTTGTTGGTTTCCAAAATTGCAGATTGGAAATTCAAGAGCCTGCCACTTCTTCGATAGGACTTCTCAATCAGTTCTGGCCAACGAATAGGAATACATCTTGATTCTCCTGCACTTCAGGCTCCGCTACACCCAGGCGGGTAGACCTTCGCCTTGAACATTGACTACTCAATTCAAGGGTTTTCTATAGCGAATTTAAACTTTGTGAGTTCCTTGGTTAGCAAGGTCCTTGAACTTGATCAGAATGAAACTCGATACTGAGTAGTTGGATAAAATTTTAATAATAATGGACTTGATTTTTTTTTGTAAGAAGGATATTTTAAATTTTCTGACTTTAATAACAAAAGACTAGTGCTTTGTTAATTCGGGCGATAGAGTCAACTTCGGTGAACTTTTACGTACAACTTCATAATATTCAATGCACTTATACTGCCAACAATTTTAATAATCCAGATGCGACATATCAATTATAATGCAATCTTAAATTAGTCCAGATTGAATTTTAACTTTGCTGAGAAGGAGACAAACTGGACTGAGGTACGGAAACAATTTAATATTTCACAACACCTATGATGATCAAATCTAAAATGCTAATTGACCATGTCCACTTATCTGATATCAAAATGATATATAGAATTCTAAAATATAATTGTGAAGAACGATTCACCCGTAGTTTAAATCTCCACGCCTTTTAAAAATAAACAAAACACATTTTATTTTATTATTAAAATAAAATAATAGAATTTATATTACAAAGTCATAATGAACTCCTTATTCCTCCATACAATAAATAAATAAATAAAATACTCCTTAGAGTGTATGAATGTCCTTGTCCGAATATGTTGATTGTTATTTATTTATTTTTTTTGAATAAAATAACTCCTATTTATATCTTCCTATTCTAAAGTTATGACTTTTAAATTTAAAACTTATTTTTTTTAAAATTGTAAAACTTATACCCCTTCACATATTAATCATGCCTCTTGATTATCCTTCTATCGGTGATCAAAATTAACTAAAATATCTTCTCTCCATGAAAAAGTCGGCGGCATACATACCCCACCCGAAAAATTAAAAATCCACGATGCCAAAGTGTATTTTATGCGAAAACTCTTTCCGATGGTTGTAATTTTAATTTAAACTCTCAATTGTTTGCAACCGTGTAGTCCTCTGCAACACACGATACTCCCATGCTCGTGGACTCTGAGTCATTTGTCAATTTTACATGCTTGCTCCCATTGTGCGGTCACTTAGTTTTCTAGTATCGTTCTTTAGTTCTGTTGGAATACCTTTGGCAATTTGATTCATGGGTATGGTGTATTGGATACGAAATCCATCATTGCTTGGAATATGATCTATTTGTTTGCTGTGGTGGCAGGAGGATATCTTTTTGTAACCTTGCAGTTTCCCAGCCATGGAAAGAAACTTGAGTAGTTTTTGAGCATCTAAGACAATTTCTTCTGATTTTTCCTTCTCTTTTGCTTCTTGGCGCCCAGTCCTCTTTTCTACAGTAGAACTGCTGCAATTCTTTTGTTAGTTTCTTCCTTCTATTCATTTTAACGGGGCTTCAAAAACATTATTAATGAATTCATAATCTTGATTTAATTAAACTGTAATATATTGTTGACTCTGTGCAGTGATTTTGTATATTTTAATCAGTTTCAATCGTAACCGGATAGTTGTGATTAATACTACGTGTTGACTTCTCTGCTCCTTTTGATCTGCTGACGTGGACTCCAGGTTATTAACAATGGTGGCTTTAATCTTTTTCTACTCCATGTGTTCATCTGTCTACAACAGGTTCACCATTTAGAGTAGACTTTTACTTATTTCATCCTCCTGTGTGATACTTGAATATTATCTGCTACACATGTGCCAGGTTGGAGTATCTTTCATTCTGCTGTTAAGTTTGGTATTTTCAATTCTGAAGGCATCAGGAATGCAATAGAACAACCTCCAGTCGTAAAATAGGCTGTAAGCCCAACACAATGAATATAAGATGGTACATCTTCTGGGCAATCCTCCTAAATAATCCAATCAATAGTTGGGGAGTCCAAGTCTCTTGAAGCAATATCAGTTGCAAAAATATTGTTCCTCTGTATATTTGTAGAGCACTAATAATCCTTGACTCTATTTCACGTGGCAATGAAGGCATCTTATTTGACCACCAGGATGTAACTTCTTAAAAGTTCCATAAACAAACTTCACCATGGACAGCTATATGCTCTGGACCTTTTAACCTGTACTGATTATGTCTGAGTTACAGAGAACATCGAAGTCGACATTTCTTCTTGGAAGTTGTGATAGGATTAGATTCAATGATTTTGAGAACCCCATACCAAAATGTGGTCTGCCTTATCAAATACCTGCATCTGGAGCTATGAATAGTTAAAGAGAGGAGTCTCATCCATGTGCTGAAGTGAACAAATATTTGAGGTGTGTATAACATATGTGCAATTAACATATAGCGCTATGCTCCGAATCCTTAACATGAAATGGTTACAATAGGGAGTGTACACATGGAGGTCCTAATTTGCAAAAAAAAATGTGGGCTCCATCAGGTGTCACAGTTCTTTCGTGAAGAATTGAAGCCATATCATCTCCTTGACTACCTCTGTAGTGGATAAAGCATTCACCTTCTGTAATTGAGAAACCCAGTTCACCGTTGTCCCGCTAGGAGTAAAATACATATGTTGTAGTACTCTTGATATCTAGATCTCTAGCCAAATCTAAGTGAACATAGCCTTGTAAATCAGTAGTAGAGCCCCCAAAATGTAAACATTTATTGGATGTTCCTCTCAAATATCTAAGGGATTCTGATGTTCAATCCCAAGATGACTTATATACCTACTGATGACTCCCACTGCATGTGCAATAGTTGGCCTAGTACAAACCATGGCATACATTATGCTCCCTATAATTGAAGCATAAGGTACCTTGGACATCTTATCCTCCTATTCTTGTGTCTTTGGACATGTCTCCTTTGTCAATTTTACATGACTAGGCAAAGGTGTGCTGACACCTTTGACATTCTCCATAGAGAAACGTTGCAACACCACCTCAATATAATCAAAGTGAGATAGAGCCAATTTCCTATTTTTCCTATATTTGCAAATTTTCATACCAAAGATTTGTTTTCCTGCCCCCAAATCCTTCATAGCAAATGAATGTTCTAATTGTTGTTTTAATTCCTTAATGTGATCGATGTTAGATCCAACTACAAGCATATTATCAACATATAAACATAAAATAATGTAGTTGTCATCATCCAACCTGTTAAAATAAACACAATGGTCTGAATGACATTGACTGTAACCATGCTTATGCATAAAATTAACGAATTTAAGATACCGTTGCTGAAGTGTTAAGCTATATAAATTTTCTTCAATCTCCACACTAAATACTCCTTACCTTTGACCTAAAATCCCTGTGGTTGTGCCATATATATTTCTTCATCCAAATCACCATGGAGAAAAGTGCCACAATACTTCAAATAGTGCAAATAGGAGTCATTTTAACAGCAAGAGAAAAATATCTCATCAAAATCAATGCCTTTTTTTGTGCAAATTTTTTTACAACTAATTTGGCTTTAAATCTATTCTTACCTCCATCCTCTTCTTTCAGCCTGTAAACCCATTTATTTTGTAAAGCTTTTTTTGCCTGCAGACAACTTACATAAATCCCAAGTCCGATTTTTCAGCAAGGAGTCCATTTCTTCTGTCATTGCAAACACCTACTGAATCTTTGTGTCCACTTGCACAACTTCATCATAACATTTTGGTTCACTTGCATTAATTAATAAAATAGAATATAAATAAGGAGAAAATCTTTCTGTATGTCTACTTAGCCTTGTTGACCGTCTAACATTTACTGGGGTTTGTGGTATTTGTTGTTGCGGAGCATAAGAAACTACTGGAACATTATCTTTTGGAGTATCCTCCAGTACTATATAATCATTTTCTTTCTTCTCATGCTGCTGCAACAGATTTTTGTACAACACTTTCTATTGAATATGACATCTCTACTTCTTATAAATTTATGATTTTCAAAATCCCAAAGTTTAACCAAATTCATCAATGCCATATCTAACAAATATGCATTATTTAGATTTAGCTTCCAGCTTGGTTCTATTTTCAAAATCTATACATGCAAATACTTCACAACTGAATCTTTTGAGAAAAAAGAATAACTTAGCTTCTCACCAGTCAATGCTTCCTTTGGAATACCACAACCCAAAGGAGTAGAGGGAACTCTATTGATCAAATATACATCAATATTGACAACCTTTGCCCACACATTTTAAGGCAGCCCAACATGCAACCTCATGCTCCTTGCATGCTCCATTATTGTCCTATTCATGCGTTCAACTAGCCTATTTTCTTTTGGAGTCCTTGGAAAAGTTTTTTGTCTACGAATACCATTAGTGGAATAATAATCTTCAAGCTCATTGCTGCAATACTCACCACCATTATTAGATCTAAGAGATTTTAGCCTTTTACCAGTCTCATTTTCAACCAAACATTTCCATTTCTTAAAAGTTGTAAATGCATCAGATTTTTGTCTAAGGAAATAAACCCACACTTTTCTAGTTGCATTATTAATAAATGTAACATAATAATGAGAGCCACCAAGGGAAGATACTTGAGCTGGTCCCCATACATCTATATGCACAAGCTCTAATTTCTCATTTTTCTTTTCCTTCCCACTCTTCGTGAAACTCACTCTCTTTTGCTTTCCATACCCCCAACTTTCACAAAAATCCATATTCACACATTTTAGACTTGGTAAAACTTTCTTTGAATGAGATAATTTCATACCTTTCTTACTCATGTGCCCAAGTTTGTTGTGCCATAGTGCTGTTTTAGAATCTACAATAACTGTTTGTTCTCCCTGCTCAACTGCAACAACTGTTCTTGCACATTCATTTTTCTCTGAAACAATTAAAGAAGAAGGAACAATATGACCTGTACAAAGATATAAGGTGCCTATTTTCACACCTTTTGCTACTACTAAGGAACATTTTAAAATCTTCTAATTTTTATCATTAAAAGTAACTGCGCAACCCTCATCACCCAGTTGCTCCGCTAAAATTAAATTCCTTCTCAGCCTTGGAACATGTCTTACCTCTTCTAGAAGCCAATGATTCCCAAGCTGCAATGTAATCTTAATTTTCCCCTTTCTAACAATTTGACAAGGTTCGTTATCTCCCAAATAAACAAGCCCAAAATCCCCTTGGACATAATTAAGAAAATAACCTCAATGGGGAGTAGCATGAAATGCAACGCTTGAATCTAAAACCCATGAATCATCAACATTTGCTAAGGAAAGAAGCAAAACATTCTCTTCAGATTTATTACTGACCACATTTGCCTCCTTCTTTCCTTCTTGTTATTATAGAGACAAAAATAACAATTACATGCAAATATATCTAATATCAGGAAATAATAAAGCACATAGAAGAGAACACAAGACACAAAGATTTAACGTGGCTCACTCAATCCTTGGGCTACATCCACCGATAGTGAGTCTAATATTCTTATTATCTAGTGATTACAACTTGATTACAAACTGTAATCCCTTATAGCCCAATACCTCCGCAAGAAGCTACTATCTCATTATACATTATGAAATCCTTAACCCTTAGTCATTTATACAAGCTTTTCGCTGCTTACAAAATTAGGGCTAGATTATTTTGTCTTAACATGTTAACCTAAAAGCACTTGACGAGTCAACTCAAAAATCCTTGATGAGTTAACCAATTTTTTTTCCCAAAGAATTATGAAAAGTGTACAATACTTTCCTAGTCAGTCACCACATATCAATCAGTAGGCAAGGAGTGGCAAATAAGTTGAGAGGAACATGCCTATGAATTGAAACTTCCTATTTCTCTCATGTCCAAATTTTTAGGTTATTGACTAGGGGAAGAGACCACTCAAATGCATGAAGAAAACTTGCAAGTGCAAATTGTATCATACGAAGCCCTAGATTATACTCCAGGCACATTTTGTGCCCTATGCCAAATGATATTTTATGGAAATTTCGTCCATCCAGATTAACCGAACTCTCCACAAAGCAATCCAACTCAAATTCCAATGACTTCCTCCACGTGTTTGGATCTCTTGCTATTCCCCACATATTCACCATGAAATGTGATTTGAGTGGAATGAAATGCCCCATTATTTCCCTTGAACATTTTGGAGATGCTTGAGGAAGCATAAGTGGCATTGGCGGATGCAGAAGTAGAGTTTCTGTTAAACTGTTTGTAAATATTGTAGGTTACAAAGATGACATTCAATTACTCGCTTTTCAATTCCAACAAATGAATCCAATTCTTCTCTCACTTTGTTCATCACATGAGGATGGAAAATGATCTTGGACATCGCCCATTCTACCCTTTGGGTAGCCAAGCCGATTTGTGTTGCCACCATATTCTACATTAAGCAACAAAAATAATGAGCCAGGTTTGAATGTCTTTGGGATCATGAGTTGTATTTGGTAATGTCTGTGCTCGAGACAATTTATTATGGTGCTTAGAGCTTTAGAGATTTAAGTTATTTGCAACATGCAATATCATCTTTGATGGCAGTAATTATATATAGAATATGAAAAGAACCACAAAGAAAGATGGCTAAGGTATATGAATCCCACTATCGTCGACAGTTAGCATATGTTAGAGAGTAGTCCATCTTGAGCAAAATTCAAATGAGAGTACACAAGAAAGGAATTACTGGGTATCAATATATTTTCCAAGTGTTGTGAATAGTATTTGGCGTGACAACTTTAGAGACTACAGACCCTTGCATGGATGAATATCATGAGAGTTACAATGATTGTTCAAAGGCTTGTTGACTATTAATGTATCTATTATTTTTTGTGGTTTAATCTGCATATCTTATAAATACCATCTCAGAAGCTCTTTAGTGGCGGATAAGTTTCTCTAGGTTGTGAATTTAACCTTTTACTAAATGCACAAATCCCATAACCACATCCACAAACCCATGATTCAATATCGAGACATTTGGTAATATCGTGTTGTCCTTTGGTGTTGATCAAGGGATGTAAGAAAAAAATTCATAGTATGGATAAATAATTACGTTCAAGAGTGCAGTCAAAATATTACCTAAGAAAGTTGTTAAGTCATGAGCATATTATGAGGGAGAAGAATGTGGAAATCTTTGATAGGCATCATTTTCAATATTAATTCTTTTGCAAGTAAAATCCACGAAAACTAGAATCTCATATAATTTTTTTTTATACATGTGCAAATGAGAGAATTGATACACCTACCGTGGGAATGGTGAGGGCTCGAATACAGATGTTTGTATCACTTTGGTCCTCATGGGAAACACTATAGAATGCTAAATATTTGTATTTGAGATGTGTTGGGTTGATTCAGTGAAGTAGCGATGACTCCTGGGAAGTCAGAAGATCAAGATGAGAATTTAATGAGGTCCCCAAGGATCCTCATTTTGGAATTGGCAAGTCCGTCTGCATAAAATAGTCCCTAATAGAAAGGCCCAAAAGGCAGATCTTCTCCAGTTTAGAAGAATCGGCCCATTATGCAGTGCATCCGCAATATGTTATGAGAGCTATAGCCTCAAAATCAGTATGATCTACATAGATGACAGAGGCATTTGTGATTGAATTTGTTGCCTTAGCATATGTGAAAATGGTAAAATATCACAAAGAAATGTGTGCATAATGTGTAATGCACTCCTCTAGATGAAATTCAATATAGATCTTTGATAAATCTTTTGAAGCTTCAATTAGCAAACAATCCCTCAAAGAATTATGATCTTCTGGATGCTGATACACTCAAAATGTAGTGTCAACCAAGTTGGAAGAATCTTCTAGAAATTTCAATGGCAAGTATGATGCCATTTTGAATAGTTGTGTCAGGTTTGTACACTACCTAGATATAGTGATAAGATAGACATCTTACATTGACTCTAGCCAGTCTTAGAGAAATAATGAGCAAAATTATTTTGAAGATCGGTTAGCAGAGTGGTTGAGGGACTCCGTTCTAAATGGGAGATCTATTTGAAGTATCTATAGAACATGATATGGAACCATTTCTAATTCCTGACTTGTTTGAAAAGTTATGAAGTCCAAGGTGGACCCGATGACCTTATCAAAATGAATTTGTTGAAAGTAGACATTGATCAACAATTTTAATAATTTATGAGCATGTGTTGGGCCTGATAGGAGGGTTCGAACCTCTCAATTTCGCCAATGCAGCTTGTGAATCACCAAATGAACCCAACTGTTTGAAATGCCAATACATTTCTATTTATATTGGGTATAAAATTGGTTTGAAACAATACTCGTGAAGAGTGGATTGAAGAATAAAAATAATACTTGCTTCCCTGTGGACTTATCACTCTCATTAAACAGTTATTGATTGTCGATACACTTGAGGCTATCAAGGATAGTGCAAAGTAATTTGGACACCATGATTATAAGATTCCTAAAAATAGAAATGGCATCACAAGAACCTTAAATAAGTACAATGAGCATATCTCCAAAAAAATATTGTACAACTTGCATTCAGAGTGACCATCTACGATTATGTTTGCCTAAGATGAAATCTACAATATCATTGATATCAACTTCATTGTAGAATTTGTGGAGAGAATAGACACAAAAGTTTCTTGATAGCCTTTGATGTTGCGTCGATACACCAATGATAAATGTTCTCCTTTAGTGTCTTGGACCACAGCCAAGTTTCACTTGGTTGGCAAGGATGGACAACCACAATTAATGTTTTTGTCTTCAACTGACGGCCATTCTAGAAAGCACACAAATATTTGAAATCAGTCTAATAGCAATGAGAGATGGAAACAAAGAACTCAGTGATACATGGCATATTATTATTTCTAAATTTTGACTTGGTCATATGAGTCTATCTCATGTGTGCAAATTCTTATGAGCAAGGAAATAATAGTTGAACTTAGAGGCTTTGCATCATTGAGAAATGAATTGATCATTTCATGAGGGTCTTAATTTGTATAAAATGAATTAACCAGGAATTTTACATTGTGGGGGGAAATAGTAACCAATGTTCCATTACCATTGTTTGACAAATGCTTATATGGAGGCATTTTCTAGATTTGATACATATGGACATTCATTGGAGCAACTTGTATCAAGGATGTTTGTGTGTAGATAAGTATTTATTATATTTGAGTATTATAATTACTTGCTTATATGAATAATAAGAGCCATTTATCTTGATGTACTCTTGTTGCATTCCTTGGTCTACAGGAATATTCTTCCACAAAAAGAAGAATGATGCATTAGGAATGTTGTTGAGTGATAACATACGAGACTATGAAATAAAGACAAGGGACTCTTCCATTTAGAGGGAGCAAACTACAACATAATTTTATTCTAAGATCAAAGATTGATTATTCAGATAATCTTATAATAGTAGTTCAAGAGTGAGTAACTAGAGGATCTGCCTCAGTTGACATCAAAGGATCTTGGACATTTTGTTCCAGTGGGAGTCTAACAAGCAACCTTGGATGAAAAAGTCAACACATTGAAATCTTAACGAGGAATAAGTTCGAGGTGAAATTCCTTGTAATGCATTGTTCTCTATGAGATAGAAGTTTGAGGTGAAAGCCCTAGTTCTACCCTCTAGGAGCAGCTATTTTGGATCCACCCGCTAACATGGGTCATGGTGTGTATCATGTGAGTTACTACATGATTCTGTTGAAAAACATCATGAGAGGTGACGATCTTTCAATGATGTTTGATTATGGTCGTTGTTGTAAGGTGACGATATTAACAATGGTTTGACTTGTTATCATGCTGGACTACATTATGTCATTGTCCTGGAGGTCATGACAACCTGTCTTTTATTGATGATGGACTACATTTAGTTGCTGTCCCAGAGATTGTGCTAGCCACTTGTTATTCTGATGGACTACATTAAGTTGCTGTCTCGGAGATTAAATAACACATATCCCTCTAGGATATGACATATTCTCTTGGTAGGCATCATGGACTTGATGCCAGTGCACATACCAATATAATATACGTATGATGAATATCAAATGATTGATATTCCTTGTTGAATCATACTATGGATGATATCAAAAGATAACGTCTAATATAATGGATATATGTTGATATCCCTAAATATGCCATTCCAAGAATATCATATTGAGCTTCAGTTAGATTGAATTGACCTAGAGACAATCCTCCTATGGCAATTGGTTAATCATCAATTAGACAAACTCTTATATATGTGTGTGTGTGTAACATCCAGTTTCTTCTAACTAAATTTCATTATTAAACTACCCTATTTTTATTTCTCATTCACATGACAAAGTTTTCATTAACGGTTTAAACTGGAACTAAATCTAAATTGCATTTCTAATCTATCAAGAATTACATTGATAATTGATAAATTACATGTTCAGATGAAAAATAAATACTTATCTATTTCTATTATTCAATCGAATGAAAGGAAAACAGAGATAACTACGTTCTAGTCTATCTTTAGAGTAAATAACTAATAAACTTGAAAAGAAATACTAGACTTGCAGATTTGATAAAGAGCATTCAGATTTGTGTAAAGCTTCCTTAGTAGATTGTTCAAGGTCTGGCTTTGGTGAGAGGAGAAGAATTAACATAGGCTTAACCTCCCAGCCGTGGACCTTTTACTTATCCCCACAAGTTCTAATTTAATAGAACGACCCTCCCTACCCTGAGGTTAGGCTTGGGATGTTCATTGTTCTAGCCATCAGAGTATCCAGGTGGGTTGAGGTCCCAACAGTTATCCGATAGAATAACTGAAGTGTCTGGACAACAACAAGATCAATTGTTCTGGCAAGTCTGCCTAATTCCACCCTAGCCAAGGATTTCGAAATGTGGGTTTATAACTCGATCTCCACCACTCAGCTTGACAACTTATTTCAGAAGTGGAACTTGCATGAGCTAATATATATTAGTTTGTTTATGTATGAATGTATTGGTTATTGATTTCATTTTTGTTTTCTTTTTAACAGGTTCATCTACACCTCACCAAAATTAGGCCATCAGGCTGGTGACTCCTCGGTGCCTAAACAATTAACCTTTACTGATATATCTTGTACCTTATTCACCTTATTCTGGCTCTTAGCCTAGTGAATTCCTTGGTACTCTGTTTTATGAACTCATCTTTGTTTTGATCATTATTTTCAAATTGCATAGTAAATGCTATCAAAGAAATTAACCCCTCTTTAAGAAAAATTCAGGGATGTTGCCTATTCGGATATCGATTTCAGTTAACTGATTTAAATAGAAAATAAGGCTTCAACTGATCTTCAACAGGTTATAATGATTTTGAAAGAATTAATATGGACATCCTCTTTCTGGTCTTATGTCACAACAAGAAACAAAGACAATCTAGAAATGAAAAGACAAATTCGATATGAAATACAATGGGTTATATGTACAGTTTGATGATGCAAAGAGACAAAATAATTGCCAAAACCTATGAGAAATCTTGTACGTCTACCTACAGGGATGACTGCATATTTTAAATCAAATAATAAAAGGAAGTGAAAATGTCTCTTTTTTGGAATTCTAAAGCTATCTTACGTGAATTAATCCTGTGATGATGTGGCTCGAGTTCTTGAGAGAACTCTCCAACCAGTGGCAATATCCTAGCCGTAAGCTCCTTATTTACTTGTTGCTTCCTCTGTGATTGATTTTGTAAGCTTGGTTGAAGGTTTCAAAGCGAAAATATGGTTTGCAGGGCTGAAAGCAATAATGAACGCCAAGGCTTGGATAAAGACAAAGGTACCAAGTTACGTTTGAAATTCTTATAATATAGACGTGAGCTTGTCTTTACGGCTTCCATTGATTACAAGATCATATTCGGATTCTTTATTCAATCGGCTAGAAAGAAATAAAGAAAAGGAGGGAAAAATTAAAAAGAAAGAAGATGAAGAGTTTATTTATATAATTAATATTATTAATATTATTTTATTTTCTTGATTAAGTTTATAGGTACGTAGTTGTAAGGTGGCATAATTGGATTAATGAATTAATGTAATGATGCCACTTTATAATTATTTATCTATGATCATAGTTAAGTGAATAAAATAATATTTAAATGATATTATTATTTGATAATTTATTTAAAGGTAAGAACTTTGTTTATTTTTAATATTTATATTGTTTTTACTTATAGCTCATGTGGTTCTGTTATGAAATATATTGTCAAGTCATAACCTTGCCAGGGCGGTTTTAGGTCAAACCTGTCACTCTTGACGACTGAACCTTATGACCATCCCCTTTCGATGACCTCGTTTCATAATGCTTCCCCTCTCTTCGGTCTTCATCCTGTGAACATTTAAAACAACATTCTTGCCAAAGCATCAATTCAAGATTCATAATTTGTTAAATAAAATCATCAAGTGACCGTTAGGAATCTCATCATAATAACTAATTTATTCATCATGTATATACAACGGCTAAAATTAACTGACTCCATTTCACATGATCATAAATAAATTAACACAACAGCTAGATTTAACTGACTCAATTTCATATGATAATTAGATCAATGCAACGGCTAAAATTAATTGACTCCATTTCACATGAAAATAAATTAACACAACGGTTAGATTTAACTGACTCAATTTCATATGATAATTAGATCGATGCAATGGCTAAAATTAACTGATTCAATTTCACATGAACATGAAGGAATAAGTAACGGCTATAACTAACATGTTATAACAACGGCTATAATGAACTATCTCAATTTCACATGAACATGAAGAATTAATTTGGTTTAATGGCTATACTCAGTTTAAAATTTTAGGGCAAAAATTGGGATGTAATAGTGTGTGTGTTTATATATTAATGTTAATATTGTCTAGATAGTTATTAACTTATAAATTACCATAGAGACTTGTCTCCTCTACTCATATTTATACATTCAAATCTGCATTTGGAACATACAGATAGAATGGAAAGTGTTATTAAATTTGTAGAGATCATTTCTTTAGCAGCAACCAGATTCTGCCACCTTTGCCAAGAATGGGAGGATGTCCTGATGTTGACTATTTGTTGATTTGACTATTTATGTTCAATGTTCGATGTGCTAATGCAATGCAATGTTTAAGTATTTACTCTTTTACATGTTTGTATCTTATATTGCAATACATCTTTTCATAACTAGCATTCTAAGTATCGTATGTATAGTATATACAACCCCCCGGCTGTCCACTGTTCCCCCACCATCCCCTTGCTGTCCCCGAAGTAAGGCCTCTTTGTCCCCTCTTCCCTTAGGGCGGTGTAACTATGCTCAGGGACAAAAAGACAATACCTTCAAATCATCATTCTTCCCATCATTGCATACAGGATGTAGCCTCAAGTTGAAACATTCCACACTTGGGGACACAAGAATGCACTTACATAAAGATTTCAACTAGAGACTAAATTGCATAAGCAAGATATTTTGTAGTCTGAAATAGTGGTAATCCTACTTATTGCATATTCATAAAAAGTTTACTATTACGGAAACTAGGAACTAGTCATTCCCTCGATCCATAAGAGGTTGCGAATAAACCAGATTCATCGCATAATCAAGAAGAATATTTGAGACTGTGATAGTCAATCAAGACTATCAATTGGATCATTAGATACATTAATAGACATAATTCAGGAACCATGTAACTCACTGGTTCATATTAGATCATAGATCTCCATATTAGATCAAGATTGATCCTTATTAGATCAAGATTGATATTAGATCAAGATTGATCCTTAATAGACATAATTCAGGAACCATGTAACTCACTGGTTCATATTAGATCAAGATTGATCCTTATTGGTATGTTTGGATTTATATAATATTAAAGTTTGTAGCTATAAGAGATGTCTGCATACCTGAAATAAATCATCTCATATAGGGTTGTCGGTAGATGATGCTGTTGAAGAACTACATCTCATGCAATGTCTCCGTTTTATGATGGTTTCTTTCATATTGTTGTTTCTCATTCCTTTGTATTATACGGTTATGAAAATGAATTGTATTCATTCGCAATTTGTGGATCTGTTCCTTATGGTAATTGTAGATCATTTATGTGGCTCAGGATATTTGTTCTAGTATTTCTATCAATTCATGTATAATGAAGAAATTGGAACGACACATTCATTTACTGCTGTTGATTCTTGCATACGGTAAACTCCCTTCAAGCTTGGTGTCGTGCTGAGAACTCCAAGAGTCACCACTCTAGTACTAGTCCTCATGTGAAGTGCTACATGTTGGCCTTTACGTTACAAAGCATCAATGAAGTGGATTGTCAAAGCTGCATAGTTTGTGATCCGATAGCATCATTTTGGAGGATTGCAGTTGAGTGTATTCGGTTGCATTTTTCTTCTATTGGATGGCCTTTTGGTATTACTCCATGAGTTAGTTGATTCACTAGCGTAACATGATTTGTGATTACATTTGTTGTCATTGAGCATGGATATTGGTTCAAAGAAAGGGTGTGCAATTGTTTATGTTTCCTGCAGATATTCTCGCTAACATTCTGTGTGATTATCATATGTGCTCATTGGTCGTGTATGATATAGGCATAGTTACACCACCCTACGGGACAGGGGACAAGTTTCCGAGATGGGTGGACAAACGGGCCTTGATTTTGGCATGACGGGGGGACAACGGGTTGGGGCGGGGGGGGGGGGGGGGGGTGGTGGTGGGAGCAGGGATGTATAGACTATACATATGGTACTTAAAATGCTAGTTATGAAAAGATGTACTACAATTATACAATATAAGATATAAAGATGTAAAAAACTTAAACATTGAAGTTTTGAACTGACACATCATGATTCATGATGAAATGTCAATCAATGAACATTGAATATCAGCAAATGAAAGAGTGTCAAATTATATAATTTTAAATTTATAATATATATCAATCTTTAGATCAATAGTATGAGTATCTAGATTCTACTATCTAATAGTAATCAATGATCATGAGTCATGACATAAAGATGATTGCAATAAGTATCATGTGCTATGAATCATGACATCAAAATAAGTATATAATGCAAACAAACACTACAAGTCTCCAAGAGTCCAAATCAAAATGCCAAATCAATGATCAATGATCATCCCTTGGAGGCTGGAAGTCCTGCCATCTCGGAGACGCCCCCCCGCACCCACAGGGGACGTGGAGACGTCTTGTCGTCTTCGGCGGAGGTGGCTCTCTGAGTGGCGCCGCCCAAGACGCCAAGACATTGTCCCCCCATCTTGGGTGCGGCCTGGTTTTGGTGGGGGGACAAGTCCCCATGTTACACTAGATATAGGTGATATATCATAGGCATTTTGTGGGTTCTAGATTTTAAAATTCTAAAAAGGCATTCTACTAGTGTTTGTTAAGTGTTAACAATCTGTGTAAAGGATTCATTTCTAAGCCTGCGAGCTTTGTATTCAGTCTCATTGATTTTTCAATATTCAATAAAGAATCAATTCTCAGTTGTGGTTGGGTTAGGATAAAATTCTTTTGTTATCTGTTCTTGGGTTTTAAGATTTTTGGAAGTTGTTTCTATGTATTTCTGGGTCTAAATTGTAACGCCCCGCCAAGGGATCCAAAAGAATTAACCTAAAGTTTCACTAAGTTTGCTAAACATTTTTTTTTTAAAAATAAGAAAGTATGACATACACATCAACACATAGTAGCGGAAGCAATAACATGTAATCATCGACAAACATACATTGCAAGTTACATTTCTTAAAGATCCCAAGACGTTGAGTCACGTTTAAATTTAATTAAATCTAAGTCTAACAACTATCACATACATATGAAAGAATAATCAGAAAGTCCCATGTCCATAATATACATTTATTCCGAATGCCTCTCGGCAAATTAATTCGGAATGCTCAATCATCCACTGTACAAGTCACAGGGTATGAAAGGCTTAAAAGAATATACATATGTAAAGATAAAGATACAACATCCTCAAATCCATGATACAAGGTATAGTAAAAACATATGAAACGATTCCCCATACATGATACATCCATACATCCATAATGATAAAACATCTATCATAAAATCTAACCATCCATCATAATAATCCAAGAACATAGTGAAGGTAAATGCCAATCACGAAAACTCCAGCCACGGTGACCACGGAACGGATCTCAATGGTAAGAGTAAAAGCACTACCACCCGACCGCGTGGAACCTAAATGGTCCACTCCCACCGCGCTGAGGAGATTGTCTCAAGTCCCAAATAGGATAACAAAAACCTATAATCAAAGACACTCTCTAAGTCTAGGAAATCCTATAAGTATGCTAACTCAAGGGTTCCTAAAAAGACCGACATCTAACTCCCAGAGGTACCACAAGACACGTAGGAAACCTAATATGCAAGTGGGAAAGTGTCATCGCAAAAGTCACGTAGAAGTTACCCGAGCAATCTCTTAGGAATCCCGGGTCCCTACTGATCCTGCGGCCACTAGTATCCTCTCGTATTGACGAGGCATACTATGGAATGCAAGGCCGTAACCAAGCGTTCTCTCTACCCCATCCTAGTCTGTACTAGCACTCATGGCATGGGAGAGAACATACAATTATCTTGTTAGGTTCATTTTCTCTCATTTAGTGTAAAATGTTTTCACTTATTAAAAACGACTTACAATGGGTTTCTCAAGGCAGCCTCTTAGGGCTCCGACCCCCATTGCAAGCCACTTCCCGACTCTACACATAGATAACCTACCCTAGCTCATGAACTCGTAAATCAAAGAATCATAATAAAACCACCTCAGTCCTATACGAGCAACTGAAAAACATCATAAAAAGATAATCCACAAAATTACATCAGTTCTTCATGAGCAACAGATAACATCAAATAGTAATCATGTAATCACGACAGTTCTCTATCAGCAACTGAAGGCATCAATGATAAGTCACAAAATCCAATGGTTCTCTAATGAGCAACCAGAAAGTAATACAAGTATAATTGATCGAGACTCAGAAATGGTTATCAAATATAACTGATCGAGACTCAAAAATGGTTAAGTTAGGTATTCTCAAATACATACACCTCAGCTTCACACAAGGAAACTGGAAAGCAATAACAAATAGTAACACAATCATGTCATAGAGCACTTCATCACATTACCATGGTCAGGTTAAGAAAGATCGAGACCAAATCATCATGACATCACATTCACAACCCCGAGCCTCTGGTAACAACCTGAACTGGTCAACGCTAAACCAACCCCAAAACATTCAAAGTACAAAGACAACATCAAAGTCTTAGAAATTGGATTAGAAAGTATATTGTTTGAGTTAAGGTAAGGTTTATGTTTCAGTTTAATGTTAATTTCAAGTAACTAGGTTTTCACAACTACCCTTTACGATTAACCCTTTTCTATAATAACTTTCATTAAATCAATACTCCAAATTTATAATTTAGTCAAATAAAATTCATTATTAATTAACTTAATTAAACTAATTTTAATTAAATTAATCAATAATCATTTGATCTAATTACTTATTTCAATCTAACCATTAATTGTTAATTTATTAATATCTAAGCAAAATTATTAATAAATTAAAATTTACAGACTATGTCTATGCAATTAATATTTATTTATTAAATATTAAGAAAGTTAAAACTATTATTAAATTAAATATATTATAATTTTATTAATTAAAAATTTTAAATAATATAATTTGTTTTTAATAAATTAAAAATTATATAAAAAAAACGAAATGCGAAAGTCAGTTTTATATATATTTTTTTCATGCAAAATACATTTATAGCCCGTCGGCTTGGCCGCAGGCCTGCGGTCGCAGGGCCTCGGCGGCAGGTACTCTTTACCTGCCGTCGCAGTACCTGCGACGCAGGGTACTGTCGGCCTCCGACAGTGGGGGGCGGGTACGGGGTGATTCCCTCCCCCCCCACTATATATATATATATTTATATTATATTATTTTTTTTAAATTTTTTTATTTTATTATTTTTTTAATTTATAATTATATATATATAATATCTTATATTTTTAAAACAAAAGAATACCATTTCGTTATTAATAAGACTTTTATTAATAAACAAATTAATTAAGAATATATATATATATATATATATAAACATTGAAAAATTGGTCTCCTTTTTTTTAAATTGATATAGAAAATATATAGTCAACCAATCGATCTTCTAATTTAGAATTTCGGTATTAGATTCAACCCTTCCCATTTAAATCTTATGTATACAGAAGTTTATTGGCAAGCATCTGATAAATTCCAATATCGTAATGTTTTAACATTCATCACAGAGAATTCTAGATTAACAAACCTCAGACACGAAGAAGACAGGAAAGGATAATTGCGTAATAAATCGATAATCGAAAACACAAGACCCTACCTGATCCTGATGCTATTATGCAATCTCCAGAAACTGTAAAAGAATTCGCTCCTCTCAATAACCTTCCTCTGGAACACTTTCTTGGTATCAGCTTTCTGAAATTCGCTTCCAAAAATTGTCTCCCAAAAATTCCCGTCCAAATTCCTCTCTCTCAAAAATGAACCCCCAAAGTTGTGATAAGCAATTTCTCCTCAAATCGGGGCACTAATTGTGCGTTTACCTGAGAAGACTCTTTGCACAACTCAGTTAACTCCAAATTAACTTTTATTATCTTTTCTTATTCTTTTGCATTCAACTTTCATGCACATTAAGTTGAATTATTAAATAACTTTATTTAAAATTTCACTTGACTTCTATTCTTAATTAATTTATTACTTTAATCTTATGTGCACTTTTAAGAAATTAAAATAACATTATTAATTTTTATAATTTAATCTTTTAATTTAATTCTTATATTTAAACTCATGTTTAGATCATGCGATCTAAAATTCTTAATAAATAAATATCTTTCAACTTTTAATTTATTTTAGAACTTAATTGATAACATATTTAATTAATTTAAATAACAATAATATTTAGCATTTATTTAAAAATGAACTCCAAATATATTATTATTAAATTAAATAAGTATTATCCTGTTCTAAATTTATCCTTGAATTTTAATCTCCAAATTTAATTCTTTTAATTAATTAATTAAATATAAAGATATCATATTAATTCTCTATTAAATTAAATCATTAATTAATCTTTTTAATTAGACTGAATTAATAGAAAATACACCAAGGACTCATAAAGCAACATACGAAAACCCATCATAGAAAAATACATACCATATCAAACAAAAAGGGTTATAATTCCGAAATTACATCATTTGATGCATTCGGAGGGTACTTAACTCAGATACTTGTCCTAATTATCAATTAGGACAATTGGCTAAAGGGTTTAGGATTTGGACTTAAGAGTTTATCTCCCCTCTCTTACCATTGAGACGGTGCGATAGGGTACGCTCATCCTGACAATTCAGGGAAGTCGATACCCGGTACCTGCAACCTGCATAAAATCCACGCATGTACAAACACAATATTCTAAGCTAAACAGACAATGGCAGGAAGTGGTGCATCGTGTAGATCCCGACTAGCAGGTGACTACGACTCCCTTCCTTAACCATATCAGAAACACCATACATAAATAAAACAACACGCACACCATACACATGCAGTATGGGGTAAGTATCCATAAGAAGCACATGAAATAATAAACCATCTAACTAATCATCATCGATAACTGAAACCATTGAATAATCATCATACATGCATGAAATATAGAGTACCAAGTAATCTCATCATATAATAAACTGAGTGTAAACATCATCTGATAATCTCTAAAATAATAATACTACTCATCAAACATAAATTGGCCTAAAAGAGTTTGGCAATCATATCATAAATGTAGCTCGAAAATGTAGACTAGGGGCAGGCACTACATAAATTTACATGGTATTAGAGCGGGTCAAGGAAAAGATCAAGAACCACAAATTTCCACACTTCAAATTATTCTTTTGTTTTTCTTCTAGATTGTTTCTTTCAGATTTCAATAATCGTGAATGGACTCACAGTTGAAGATAGGCTGGATGATGCATCCAATTTTACTTAGTGGAAATTTAGAGTCCTCATTGCTCGAGAAGAAAATGATCTTCTAAACTATGTGAAGTCTGATGTGGCTGAACTAACTGATGACACTGAGAAAGCTCAATGGAGGAAGAATAATATTATGGCAAAGAAGATAATGATTATTTCTGTAAAGGATCATCTTGTGCCTATTATATCCAAGTTGAATTCAGCCAAATAAATGTTTGTGAGTCTTCAAAGCTTGTATGAATTCAACAATACTAGAAGAGTTTTAGCCTCGAGACATCAACTTCATATAAAAAAGGCTAGAGGAGAATCAGTTGTTTCCTCCTTCATGAAGATTACAAAATTGAAAGACCAGCTTAGTATAGGAGATTCAATTGAAGATAAAGGCCTGGTTATGTTGGCTATGAATGGCCTCCCTCCTTCTTGGGAGTCTTTTATTCAAGGCAGTAGTGAAAGAGATGAATTACCCAAGTTTGATTGCATTCAAGAAGAATTCAGATTAGAGCTGATTGTGTTCAAGAAAAACTCAGATTAGATGCAAGAGGAAATGAATGAAAATTTCATCATGAAGATCACATCCTTGCTGCCCAGACATCTAAATGAAAAGGAAGAGAAGAAATAAAAGAAAACTTCAAGAGGAGTAGAGATAGGAATTTAGATTCGGTTCCTGAACTGAAGGAGGATTTTTCTAGAATTCAGTGTTTCAGATGTGACAAGTATGGTCACTTTGCTAGAGGTTGTTTAACAAGACCAAAACATCAAGCTGCTGCTGCAAATGTTGATGGTGCTTCACCTCTTAAAGAATCCTGTGACAATCCAGAGGGTTTTTTATTTTAGGTACCAAGATCAGGAAAAAACCAATCGGTGAATTGTAAGGAGGATTAAACAATTATTGAGATAAGTATTTTATTAGCATGATAGTCAAGTTATTGCATATCAAAAGATTTAATTGAAGCACTTGCAACATAGTGTTCTCCATTAATGGCATCAAATGTAACATGTTGCGAAGCAATACAGCACACGTGGATGAAGTTCTCCTTTGAAGTGGATGTTAAAAAGGTACTTCAAAGGGGAATGTCGAATGGGGGCCTGAAGGAAATCTTGTCATGACAGATGGAGGTGATCTTTGAACATGATGATGTTGTCTGGGTGGCACATTGCTTGGTCTCAACAAAACTTATACAGAGTTAGAAACCTTACTACTAGGATGAGGAGCTTTAGGTGGTGTTGGATAAGCAGAGCATGGTTTTCATTGACATCCCACCTAGCATACCTCCACACCGCGGTTTTGATCACACCCTAAATGGTGACATCAAGTATAACCATGCAGATTGTATCAATGAATAAAAGGAAGATACGAAATAGTCAATGGTAATAACAAATATCAATTACAATATTAGCAGCATACCAATTATACACTAATTGATAACATCATGAAGAAGAGGCACATTAGTATTCATGAAAAGGATTTAGAGAACTGTTCTTAATAAAGTCTACCTGTTGTTTTGAAGGGATCAATATAGAAGGGAGGTGACTCATCAAACCTCAAGGGTTGCCACCTTTTGGATTTAGGAGATATAAGAACAAGTTCCAAGCACATTTCTTCAATCATTCATCAAACTTGGAAACTTATTCTTTCTTTTATCCGTTTGTGGGTCTGCTCAATTGAGTGATTGCCTATTTGCCATTAGCAGTTGCATACTAATGGAGGAAGATCAGAGACAACACCTTGTTGCAATTTTTAATTGACCATATCAGATATAGCATCATTTTCCAATTTACATAAGCACATTGGCATATTAGACACAACAATTATTGCTATAAGCAATAAGTAGAATCAATTGCATGATTTGAAAGATTGCATTAGAAACATCCATTCAATCGCTACAAGTGATTATTGACCATATCATAGCATATCTCCCATTGCCAAATCAGAAAAAGCTATCAACGTCATCTTGTATCTTCAATTAGTCATATCAGATATAGCAGTGGTCATTGCACTAAGTGCAAGTATATTAATTCAATTCATTGACATGTTTCTAATTCTCCAATCTGATATGGCACTCATATTGATAGAATCGTCCTTGAAGTGTTTAATATACATATATATTCTTGAAATAATGTTGTCATTATCTATTATATAAGCTGTACAATAATTTATAGCAAGACGAGATAATTCAAGGCAATTGTCCCAAAATTTGAAGTTATCCTAAAAGGGGACATTAAAAATGTTTCTTTGGGATCCTGCTCTTTGCCATTTATGGTGACTTTCATATCCTCAATTATTGTGTCAATGCCATCATATACCTCACACAAGTAAGGCCTTTCCATGATAGTAGACCGGATCATGTTCAATATAGGCTCAAATAATTTTAGTAGTTAATGTGATCACTCCTAGTGTCATCTAATATCATTTTCCTTAATGACAACTTCCCTTTTATTGCTAGATTGCTTTCATATGCTTTAATTAGGATTAATAACCGTTATAGACAATGCCTCATGAACCTTCATAAGGCATCTCAAAGCAATTGTGTTGGATGCAAAATGGATCTTAGTAACCTATTTCAAAATCAAAATTATAATAAATTAAAATTAAAAACTTAGAAAGTTTACTGAAATAAAACATATTTAAATTTAAATAATTTAACTTACGTTCAAGAGCTCCAATCTCAAAAATTGTCTAAATGTGTTGTGTCATATGGTTGTTGGTGATAAACATTTGGGTCTCGGTGCATTAGCAAACATTTGTTTGATTCATTCAATTTTGGTCCTAATTTTTTGTGCATTAGGTTGAGTGAGTGGATAGCACAAAGTGTCTAACAAATGTGTGAACAATGCTCCTCAACCAGTAACCCATCAGCCTTGCATTAACTGTAACAACATTTTGAGGGCTAACTTGCTCATTGGTTTGAAGAAGAATGTTGGCAATAAATGGACTACCCTTCACAACACATGATTTCAAAAACATTATACCTCTCATGGACACTGCAATAACATTGATAAAACGGTCATTTCTTGCATCTTTCCATCCATCATATACTGCAGACATGTCTATTTTGATCCATGAATCCCTGATGAGCTTCAAGGCATTCTTTGCATTTTCACCTCTTTGTCCAATAAAGAACTGCACCACCGCATTACTTGGGCACTTGAACCCCTTTGGAGCTTTATGAATTGATCTCACCATTTTGCCAATACAATGATCGAGCAACAATAAATACCAATCCATTAGCATAGATGCATCTAGCTATGTCTTTCTCAGTAATCTCTCTACTGCCATTGTGAAATGCCATTTCCAAGCAGCCCTTTGCTCTCTTATTTGAGACTGGTTTTTCAGGAACATGTAAGAATGGATGGTCTTCTGTGGGTTCAAGATTGGAAACTATTGCATCAGAGACTTTCAATCCTTTTTTAGACTTTTCTAAAGTATAAGGAACCGCTTTCCCAACTGCTTCATCTACTTTTTCTTGCTCTTCAAAATGTTTCATTACAATAAAGTTTGTAAGAAGGCGTTTACCTAGAGGGTCCCCACTAACTCTTGGTTTGCCTGCTCAAAACTTGACACTGTTATGAGGGAAAAAACACAAATGTGCTTTCACTTGACTATATGAGTTGTTATATTGCTCTTTGCAATGGCTACAGATCCTAATGTAACCTCCTTCACCTAGTAGTTGTACCAGTTCCACGTATTTATTTTGGAGAGTTATGTTACAATGGTGATTGCTTGGTTTTATTCAAATATATAGACAATTACATTTATGATGTCTTCTATAGTAACAATTGATAACTGAAGACTAATTTAGAAACTAACTAGACTTAATACTACAACATGGACTAACTAAATATTATTCGAATACCCTTAATGGCCCATCTTTCAATTGCACCAAGTTGCCTCCTAAATTTTATACATGTGTCCAGACCCAGAGACTTGGTGAGAATTTTTGGTCTGCTCATGGGAGACAAGATTTTTGGCGAGTTTGAGCAAATCTTGATTGTCACAAAAAAGAGGTGACAAACCTGCTTGAGGCATGTGCATATTAAAAAGAATTGTTTGAAGCCAAATTGCCTCTGCTTTAACAGTTCCTCGATATTCAATTTTATTTGAGGAAAGAGCTACCACCTGTTATTTCTTGCTACTTCATATGACTTACACATATGCCTAGATTTAGGACATACATAGATGTAGACTTCCAATCATCAAAAGCTGCCCAATTTGAGTGTGTGAAACTGATAAGTCTAGGTTATTACTTTTGCCATATAGAATCTCAAAATTGACAGTGCCCTTAACTTCACAGCACATGCTTTGCCAAAACCCAGTGTTCATCTCAAGCTGCCATGTAACAAGAGATTTAACTTATGACAAAAATGAGGTCAAGTTTAGTGGGAGTAAGAAAGATAAGACTTCCCACTAGTTGACTAAACATAGATTTATCCACTAGAGGTTACTCTAATTTGGTAGCTACTTTCAACTCTTTCTCCATAGGTTAGGATGCAAGTTTGCAGTCATGCATCCAAAATTTGTCTAGCAAACTCCTGACATACTTTGACTAAGATTTAAAAATAGTATTATCTGTACCAAATTTCAACACCTAAGCAATATTGCAAAAGTCTCAAACTTGTCATGTCAAACGATTGGCACAAACTTTGTTTGATCTGCTAAATCAAAAAAATTGAACTCGTAATAATCAAGCCATAAATATAGAAGACAAGTAGAATTATATCATCCCTCGTAGATTTGACATACAAATTTGAGTTAGGACTCCTTTGAAAGCTTTGATCACTGGGGTACTTATCAATTTTTTAAGTACCAAGTCCAAGGAGCCAGTTTTAGGCCATAGAGTGCTTTAATAAGTTTGCATACTTGGTGGTCTTTGCCAACAATTTTGAAACCAAGAGGTTGCGTCATATAGACTTCTTGCAAGGCACTATTTAGGAGGACACTCTTGATGTCCATTTGATGGGCTTTGCATCCAAACTGGGCTGAAATGGCGAGGACAAGCTGAATAACAGTCATTTTGGCTGTGAGAGAAAAAGTCTCCTCATAATCAATGCCCCTCTTTCCGTAAGAACCCTCTAGCAACTAGCAAAGCTTGGTATTATTCAAGGGTTCCATCAACCTTGTACTTAATACACCCATTTCTAGTCAATGAGCTTCTTCTCAATGGAATATGAGAAGACCCAAGTGTTCTTTAGAAGACTACAATGTTTTTCTTCCATAGGTTGTTCCTACTCAGGTATACCTTTAGCCTCTAGATAGGATTGAGGCTCTTAAACATTGTGAATATTGGTTATAAGAACAAAGTTTATTGTATTATTTTTCTCTCTTGTTTCTAGACGAGCTACCCTCAATGAGTTCATCATTATGAAGATTGCCAATGATCTTGGACCACCATTTTGGTTAGAGAGTAGAAGTACCAACATCTGCTTTAAGAGGAGCAACTGGAACATGGTCATGATGATGTAGTTCAACAGGTTCCTGAGGAAAGTTGGGTGGTGCAATATCATTTGTAGGAGATTCTACAAGTTTAGAGTCAGAGTCATTTGAACCCCTCCCATTATGTGGACCCAATGGAAGACTAACAATCAAATCCTTAGCTTGCAAACGCAGATCCTTAGTTCTCAAAAGAAGAGAAAAGAGCTGAAAAGGCTCTCGTTCTTCATCAAAGACAACAACCCAATTAAATATGAGTCAACAATATCTACACCAATCAATCAATATGCTTTGTGGTTTTCACTATGTCTTTTGAACATTTGCTTTCGGCTCTTGGAATTAGTTTTGAGTGCTTGGCATCTCGAGTCCAAACATAAGTGGAAGAACCAAAGACTTTCAAGGGATGATTTTAGGCTTCTTGCCAAACTAGGCTTCCTTTGGAGTGTTCCTTTTAACATGTAGGAGACCTATTCAAAAGATAAACAATATTGGGTTTTGACCAAAACTTTTTGGACGGTTTCTATGTTACAACATAGATTGAGAAATTTTAGTGATTGTGCAGTTTCTTCACACAAGTAAATCATTCTGTTGAGGGATGTAAAGTCTAGTAAGTTGATGCTTGATATTGTGATGTACTAAAAAGTTAGAGAAATTAAAACAAAATCCCCTGCCCCATTATCTGTTCCAAGAGTTATAATTTGTTGACCTATTTCTTTTTCTACCTATGCTTTTAACTTCTGAAATATACTAAACACCTTTGATTTTTGTTTAAGAAAATGCACCCACATTTTAAGACAAATATCAAAAAATACCTGGACCTAGTAACTGGTCCACATACATCAACATGGACCAATTATAATATCTTGGAAGTTCGCCAAGAATCATAATCTGAAAATGAAGTTTGATACTGCTTTCCAACCTGACAAGCTCCACAAACTCCATAATTTTGAGTCTAAATCCCTAGCAAGCCAACAACCAGATCTTCCTGAACTATCCAAGAGAGATAGTGTAAGTTACCAATGCAAGATATTGCCGAGGGAAGAACTTTTGGCTGCCATGGCATGCTCATGAGAATCACTAATGTCAATGAGTCTATTAAGACCACGATCCTCAATACCTAACATGTGTAGTGCAAGTCTCCTGATCAACAACATTGCATTTGTGTGAACTGAATACCACATCTAGCTGAGGAGTGTCTCATAATTTGACTAACAAAGAAGAGGTTGAGTTTCATGCCTAGAACATTGTATACAATGAGGAAAATTAAATTCCTATGTCCAAATTGATTTTGTGCATTACCCTTTCCAACAATTGTATACTCCAAAAATTACTGAATCAATGAATGGTGTGTAACTAGTGAACCAATCTCGATGATCACTGAAGTGTTGAGAAGCACTTGAGGTACTAAGTAGACAATTTGATGTGATTTTCTAGGCATTTGGCCATAAAGGCATAAAAAGTGGACTCCTATTCAGTGTCCTCAATGTGCTCTGCCACATTGGCCTCCTTTTGGGTACCTCCTTGCTTCTTTTGTTTAGAAGCCAAATGGTGCCAATAATCTTTGTTCATGCGACTCTGCTTGTGTCAATAAATGCACAGAATGTTCTTGGAGTTGTTCTAGGATTGACTTGGGCATTTGTGCTAAGAGAACCAAGTGTTCCCTTTGTCTTGAGTAGGCAAATTTGTTGTAAAGGCTTATTTTGTGGAGGTTGAACTGGCACTACCATCAAGGTATGTTATAATACCTTGGAAGTTTGCTAAGAATCGCCATCAAAAAATGGAGTCTGATGCTGCTTTCCAACCTGACAAGCTCCACAAACTCCATAATTTTGATTGAATCCCAAGTAAGCCAAAAATCAAGAGAGATGGCGTATGTTTAGATGTCCATTCTGCTGATGCCATAGATTGCTGAGGGAAGAATTTTCAGCTGCCATGACATGCTCTTAAGAATCACCAACGTTAATGAGTCTATAAAGACCACGATCCTCAAATCCCACAACATGTGTAGTACAAGTCTCTCAATCAACAACATTGCATTTGTGTGAACTAGATACCACATCTAGCTGATGAGTGTCTCAAAATCTGATCAACAAAGATGAGGTTGAGTTCCATGCCTGGAATGTTGTATACTATGAGGAAAATTAAATTCCTTCATCCAAATTGAATTTGTGCTTTACCCTATCCAAAAACAGTATACTCTTCTCCAAAAATTACTAAATCAATGAATGGTGTGTAACTAGTGAACCAATTTCGATGATCAGTAAAGTGTTGAGAAGAACTTGAGTTGAGGTACCAAGTAGACAATTTGATGTGATGAGCTAGGCATTTGGCCATAGAGGCATAAAACAATGTGTTGTATTACATTGGCATCTTGTTGAGATCCTCCTTGCTTCATTTGTTCAGATGCCAAATGGTGCCAATAGTCTTTCTTCATGTGAGTATACTTGTGGCAATAACTACACAATGTTTTTCTTAGAGCTATCCTAGGATTGATTTGGGCCTTTCTGCTAAGAGAACCAAGTGTTCCCTTTGTCTTGAGCAAGTGGGTTTTCTGTAAAGGCCTATTCTATGGAGGTTGAAATAGTACCACCATCGGAATTTGTTATAATAATTTGAAAGTTCACCATGAATCACCATCGGAAAATGGAGTCTGATGCTGCTTTCCAACATGACAAGCTCCACAAACTCCATAATTTTGAGTGAATCCCAAGTAAGCAAACAACCAGATCCTCTTGAACTAGCTAAGAGAGATAGTGTATGTTTAGATGTCTGTTCCACTAATGCCAAAGATTGCTGAGGGAAGAACTTTTGGCTGCTATGGCTTGCTTTTGAGAATCACTAATGTCATTGAGTCTCTAAAGATCACTATCCTCAATACCCACAACATGTATAGTGCAAGTCTCCTAATCAATACCATTGCATTTGTGTGAATTGGATACCGCATGTAGCTGAGGAGTGTCTCATAATCTAACAAAGAGGAGGTTGAGTTCCATGCCTGGAATGTTGTATACAACGAGAAAAATTAAATTCCTCCATCCAAATTGAATTTGTGGATTACCCTTTCTAACAATAGTATACTCTTCTACAAAAATTACCGAGTCAATGAATGGTGTGTAACTAGTGAGCCAATCTCGATGATCAATAAAGTGTCAAGAAGCACTTGAGTTGAGGTACTAAGTAGACAATTTGATGTGATATGCTAGGTATTTGGCTTTAAAAGCATAAAAAGTAGACTCCTACTCAAGTGTCCTCAATGTGCTCTGCTACATTGGTCTCCTGATTAGATACTTCTTGCTTCTTTTGTTGAGAAGCCAAATGGCGCCAATAGTCTTTCTTCATGTGACTATACTTGTGGCAATAACTACGCAAAATGTTCTTCTTGGAGCTGTCCTGGGATTGACTTGAGCCTTTCGGCTAAGATAACTAAGTGTTCCCTTTGTCTTGAGCAAGCAAGTTTGTTGTAAAGGCCAATTTTGTGGAGGTTGAACTAACACTACCATCGAATTCTATTATAATACCTTGGAAGTTTTCGATAAATTGCCATCGGAAAATGGAGTTTGATGTTGTTTTCCAACCCAACAAGCTCCACAACACCATAATTTTGAGTGAATCCCAAGTAAGCCAACTTCCAAATTCTCTTGAACTAGCTAAGAGAGATAGTCTATGTTTCAATGTCCATTCCACTAATGCCAAAGATTGCTGAGGGAAGAACTTTCGGCTGCCATGGCATGCTTTTGAGAATCACTAATGTCATTGAGTGTCTAAAGACCACTATCCTCAATACCCAGAACATGTATAGTGCAAGTCTCTTGATCAACACCATTGCATTTGTGTGAACTAGATATCGCATCTAGTTGAGGAGTGTCTCTAAATCTAACTAACAAAGAGGGAACGTTGTATACAGTGAGGAAAACTAAATCCCTTTGTCCAAATTGAATTTGTGCATTACTGTTTTCGACAATAGTAAACTCTTCAAAAATTACCGAATCAATGAATGGTGACTAACTAGTGAGCCAATCTCGATGATCAGTAAAGTATTGAGAAGCACTTGAGTTGTGGTACCAAGTAGACAATTTTATGTGATCTACTAGGCATTTTTCCATTAAGGCATAAAACATAGACTACTATTCAGTGTCCTCAATGTGCTTTGCTACGTTGGCCTTTTGTTGAGATCCTCCTTGCTTCTTCTATTCAAAAGCCATACGGTGCCAATAGTCTTTCTTCATATGACTATACTTGTGGCTGTAACTACACAAAACGTTCTTCTTGGAGCTATTCTTTGACTAGGGCTTTTGTGCTAAGAGAACTAAGTGCTCCCTTTGTCTTGCATAGGCAAGTTTGTTGTAAAGACCTACTTTGTGGAGCTTGAACTACCATCAAATTCTTTTATAATACCTTGGAAGTTTGCCAAGAATCGCCATTGAAAATGGAGTTTGATGTTGCTTTCCAACTTGGTAAGCTCTACAAACTCCATAATATTGAGTGAATCCCAAGTAAACCAACAACCAGATCCTTCTGAACTAGCCAAAGAGAGATTTTGTATGTTTAAATGTCCATTCCGGTGATACCAGAGATTTTTGGTGGACATTTTTTTGGCTGCCATGGCATGCTCTTGAGAATCACTAATGTTAGTGAGTTTATAAAGACCAGGATCCTCAATACCCACAACATGTGTAGTGCAAGTCTCTCGATCAACAATATTACATTTGTGTGAACTGGATACCGCATCTAGCTGAGGAGTGTCTCATAATTTGACTAACAAAGAGGAGCTGGAGTTCCATGCCTCGAACGCTGAGGAAAATAAATTCCTCCATACAAATTGAATTTGTGCAATACCGTTTTCGACAATAGTAAACTCTTCTCCAAAAATTATTGAATCAATAAAAGGTGTGTAACTAGTGAACCGATTAAGCTGATCAGTAAAGTGTCGAGAAGCACTTGAGTTGAGGTACCAATTAGACGATTTGATGTGATCTGTTAGGCATTTGGCCATATAGGCATAAAAAATTGAGTCCTATTCAGTGTGCTCAACATGCTCTGCTACATTGGCCTCTTGTTGAGGTACTCCTTGCTTCTTTTGTTCATAAGCTAAATGGTGCCAATAGTCTTTCTTCATGTGACTATACTTGTGGCAATAACTACACAAAATGTTCTTCTTGGAGCTGCTCTAGGATTGACTTGTGTCTTTTTGCTAAGAGAACTAAGTGTTACCTTTGTCTTGTGAAAGCAAGTTTTTTGCAGAGGTTGAATTAGCACTACCATCGAATTGTTGTCTCCATCGATCTTGCTGCAAACGTTTGGTGTGAAGATTTGGAAACTTCAAGTCAACATCAATTGAGGTACTATTGAGTGTCTCAATAAAGTGATCATAAGACTTTGGTAGACTTTTTAAATGATTACTACCATTTCTTCTTCCTCAATTGTTCTACCAATTGCCTCCAACTGATCACAAATGTTCTTATTTTTGTGGGAAGCTCTAGTAGGGATATCCTCTCATCTATCATGATCAAGATAAGCATATTCTTTAGAAAAAACACATGGATCTTATCAAATGTTTCATGTAGGCCTTTCAAATATTCCTATATTTCAATATTTGTTTAACTTGAAAGTACCTGTGGTAGTTGATTGTCAATGATTGACAATTTAATTAGCATCACAACTTCTTGATTCTGCTCATTAAATTTGTCCTAACCCGAACACAACCCTGCAAGATGAGTAGATTTGCCCAAAATAATTTGGTTAAGTTATCAAACCTCAAAATTGTTATCATCCACTGTTTCTAGGTGTGTCAGTTGTGGTTGTTGAACTTCTAACTACCTTCCAAAATAATTGTCATATTCATTTAAGCCCAGTCTGACTCTAGAAGAGAAGGCCCCTAAACCATCAAACCATAGAGAATCGTGGAACGCACAAGAGTGTCAAGAAGTTTTATCTCGGACAAGATGTCTTGGAAGTGATTCCTAAAGCATTGTCTCTCAAGAAGAGAAAATGACTCAAACCCCTTGCAAATATGCGTTTGAATAGCGGGCCTCAAACTGAAAGGGGACCCAAAGAACTTGACCCCAAGTATGTATAAGATGAGACAATCTAATCTTAGAGCCACTAAAGGAAAAGTGAAGATAGGTAGTCTTAAGGCAAATAAAGACCATTACCTTGGTCTTACTCAAGTTCATGGTCAACCATCTCAAATCATACAAGGAAGTGAAGCTGTCCAACAATCACTATAAGCGTTCAGGGGAGGAGGCCAAAAGAACTATATCATTTGCGAAAAGCAAGATGTGAACTAACACATGCTGAAGAAGGCAACCATCACCCACAGGAAGGTGCTCACGAAGGAAATCCTCAAGCTCATCAAGAGATAAGGGACACCCCTGCTTCACCCCAGTGATGCTACTAATGAAGTTGGAGAAGTCAGTGGGAGTCCTAAGATGACCTGGGACCAACTCATATGATATAAAGCCTCTTAATGGCAGTGATAAGTTGGTTTGAGATGCCGATTTCACGAAGTCTCTGAAAAAGTGTCCATCGAGGGACCGTGTTAAAGTCTTTCTGGAAGTCAAAAAAGTAGCAATAGACCTTTGAGGAATGAGATCAAGCCTCCTCAATGATAGTGCAAAGAGTCAAGATGTGGTCCATAGTCTAATAATCTTGTGCGAAACCTGCCAGCTTGCTGGCCCTAGCCTAGCGTTGATCAAGCTCTCTGGAAAGAAGGATATTAAGAACTGTAGCATACAACTTTGAGAAAGTGTGGCTGATCATAATAATCTTGGAGTTAGCGAGGTCGGATGTTGGGCCCACCTTATGAATTAGATGGATAATATGATGGGACCAAGAGGGAAGCCCAAATAAACCGCTCAATTTGAAGAGTTCAAAGAGATGGGAACAAAGAACAATTGCACCATGCTTGAAGAGCTCACCTTGAAAACCCTCCTCATCAACAACCCTTCTAGTATTCATATTTTTGATAGCCTCCAAAACAATCAAACAAGTGAAAAAGGTGGTACGTAGAAGTGGGGGTGGACTAGACAAGAGACTGGTCGGGGGTATCATACAGAGTGGAGACATGGGAAAATAAGGTGCTTTGCACAAGCTCATGGGGGAGGGGGGAGTGATGAGGAAATAAAATATGCTAGAACAACTTGGGAGAACGGAAGGAGTGAAGGGAAAATCTACTTTGGGGAATGAAAAAGCATTAATGACAGAGCATGCGATAGGGCAACTACAAGTAGGGAACGGATGGGTGATGGTGGGTAAAGGCAAGGTAGAGGCGAGAGTGAAAATCCTTATAGTCATCATACCAATGGTTCATAGGACAAGAATGCCTAAGCTTGGAAGGGGAGCACTGGCGGGGGGGGGGGGGGGGGTTGTGCAATGGAACAGGGGAAGGACAACAATGCAGCTGAGAGGCAGGAGAACGAGGTGGAGGCACAAGCAAGGGAGTGGGAGAATGGATCTGCTAGAAGAAGCCATCTAAGATAAATAGCAAAGAGCTCAACATCACTATTCGTAACCATAGTTCCAAGAATCACGGTGATTCATGCGATTCACGCGATTTGGCGATTCAATTCAAGCCAAACGATTTTTTGTGAATCGGTGAATCGAATCAGCGATAAAGGGTTTATGAAATAAGTTACTCACTAAATTTCAAAGGTTTTTTAAATTTTCCGATTCATGGCCGATTCGATTCCGATTCATGGCCGATTCACGATTTGATTCGGCCTTGCTGATTTCGATCCGATTCCGATTCTTGTTACTTTGTTCGTAACTATTACCCAAAATCCTAGGTCAAGGTGAAGAAATGGCAAACAAAAAGAATAGGAGTGAAAACATTAGAGAGTATTCAAAAATTATGCAAAAACCCTTGCAGATTTTGGGTAAGCATCATCATGTTAAAGAAACATGATTTTCTTTAATACTGAAAAAATGCATCACAACCTTGCAAATTTCCATGAAGTTAAGAATGAGGCAAAAATGTGTGAAAATCACACCTAAAATTGCATAAACTCAGCCATAGAAGCAGAGAGTTGTTGTATGCCTTGGATGAAAAATAACTCCATTCAGGCTTTGAAACAAAAAACAGAATCTTTTGAGCTGACATGCGCAGAGAAAATGACATCGTTGAAAGAAAAATGTGAGCAGTAATAATCTTGAACATGATTTGTAACAAATGGAAACCTAGAAAGCCTTGACTAGGATGAGCATGAAATTGAGATCGCAAAACTGCAGAAGCTCGTGATCTGATTAAAAAACTACCCACGAATCGCAGATAGAAATTTGCACTAAACTTTTGTGAAATTCTTAGGATTATCATTTTTTTTCAAAAAATAATCTGTCGTTTCAATACCATGCCACAATGGTAATTGTTTGATATTATTTAAAGAGTGAAATGTGCATATAGGAAATTACATTGATAATGTTTCTAAAGAAACGATCAATAACAGAAAGAGTAATTTATAAACTAACTAGACTTAATATTACAATATTTACTGTTAACTAAATATTATTCTAATAGTTCAGGTCTGTTTTGAGCTGGAAATTCTCAGACGTGGAAGCACTCGCCTTCAATGAATCTATAAACAAAATACAAAACCACAAACAGATATAAAAAAAATGAAACAAAAGTAGAGATTTTATTTCATTTCATTTTGTGAAATGAAATGTGAAGGAAAAAAACAAAGACAAAAAACAACCTACCACTTATTTGAAATTTTCCTCTGAATTCTTTGAGAAGTTCTCAACACTTGCAACCATATTGGAACAGCACGCAAATCAGCTTACAGCATGCAACAATCAACCTTTAACTCTCCTTGAGTAATGACAAGCAAACAAGAAAGTTCAGTGACGGAGGCAAGAAGTTTTGTTTTTCATTCACAAATGTATAAATGAAATAGGTGTTCAATTTGTTAGTGTTTTTAGTGGCCATATTTAGGGTTAGGAGGTGTTGACCAAAAAAAGCCAAAGCAAAAGAGTTAAGTCAAAAAATAAAAAGTTCATGCCAAAGACTTTTCTGATTCTGCCATAGGTTGCTACATAACCTCCCAAGTTTGCCTCGGGTTAAGCAAACCGAACCCACAGTCTGTGGGCTAAAATCTGCACCCTGTCCAAAACCACAGGGGACTGCATCCAGAGCTTGACCTGGGGTGAACTGGACCAGAACTCAAGTAGCCTAGGTCTTCTCCCTTATGCAGATTGTTATTGACAAAGCTCAGCTCTTGTCAAAATAAAAATAAGGCTTAAATATCTAATATAGAAGTTAGTATGCATTCCTTCATAAATAGAATGAGTATGGCTAGTTGCCACCAGCATTTTGCAGATAGTGTTTCATAGGTTGTCTTTTTCAGATTATTCAGTGGTTGAATAAAACTTCATCAAGAAAAATATTTCAATTATATTTAATCACAAGAATGTGTATGGGATGTAAAGAGTAGATAAACATCATGCATTTATTGTTGCTGTATGTTCAAATGTAATTCATCCAACAAAAATACTTATAGGATCCCCATAAATTTTTTCTTCTTGTTATTGAAACTAGAAACTGGCATAATGAACATGTGCTTTTAAAGAATAAAGGTGCTCATAATTTGAGCGTGTTTTAATGAATATGACAGTTATGCTTAAAGTTTTTTTTTTTCGGTTTTACAGAAATTATGTTGTCCAGTATATTTTGGAATTTGGAATCCCATGGGCAACTGCGAAGGTCATTGCTCAACTTAAAGGTCACTATGCAATGCTTTCAATGCAAAAGTTCAGCAGTAATGTTGTGGAGAAATGTCTTAAGGAAGGTCAAGAAGAGCACCGTGCAGCTATAATTCAGGAGCTGTTAAATAGTTCCCAACTTGGGGAACTTTTACAGGATGCTTATGGTAATTATGTTGTCCAGTCAGCTTTGGGCGCTTCAAAGGTGTGCTTTCCCTTGACATTCATTTTTCCTCATTCTTATTGTCCTTTATAAACCAATAAGAGGGAGAGAAACTACCTGATGAAGCATTCTTGATCTTCTCACTAGGTTAGATTGTTGCATTGTAATTTAAAAGTTGCTTTCATCTTTTGTTTGTACAGAACCAGGTGGCAGTTCATGCTGCATTGGTTGAAGCAATTCGACCACACTTACCAACTTTGCGGAGCTGCCCGTATGGAAAACGGATTCTTTCCCGTACCAATTTGAAGAAATAATATTTATCAGTATGTAATATTAACATTTTTGGAAGATATATTGACAATTACAGGAGAAAGGATGGGTGTGCTGTCAAATTGTTGTTTTAGCGGCAGTAACTATTTTTTGGAGCTTAGTAATTTGTTATTTCTACCATCATTTGTATGGCATGTAAAAATGAAGCATTTAGCTATGTAACATTGCAATAAAGACTATTGTGAGCTTGAGGTTTAGATCAAAAAGGAAAAGCAGGTCCCCAGCTCACTGCTGTATAACATATTGGCATTGAAAATTTTTCCATGGGGCAAATACAGTTTTTCTCAGTGGCAGCGCCCCTATCAAGTACAAAGGATTTTTTTTGAAAGGATTTGGATGCAAGTTATGCAGAGGAACGGATGGTCTTTGAGAAAGCTATTTTGTACTTCTTGGGGGTATCCCCATGTGGGATAGTAGGTAGTTTGATCATTAGATACCACAAACATGTTATTTTGGTATATAGTGCTGGTATGCTGGAAAAGTGGCAATTCCAGCCCACAAATTAATCTAATAGGAGAAGATTCCACCGAAATTCTAGAGGCTCTACCAAAAATGATCTGCAACCAGGCTCTGTAGAAACTGATATTGGCTGCAGAAATAAATAGACTTTTCCAAATTTATACCTTGTGACTTCCTGGATATGGCATTTCTGGGACTTGTAATATTGTACGTAAAATTTTTATATCTTGAAAATACAAATATATCCACTTGCATATTTTGGTCAATTCTTACTTGTTTCGAACTTCAGTGGATTCCTATATTTCAATTGTTTGTCGCTGAAATATACTCTAAATTTTTCTACATTGATTTGAAAAAGCGGAAAGACTTGAGAGCTGTATTTTTGAGCTGCATTGTTCAGATCCTCAATCCAGTTGATTTAACCTAAAATACAATTTCTTTATTCATTTAGAGTATTATACCTCAAGATGATAGAACATTAAGCATTTCAAAACTGGCACAATTATTATCAGCAGAATCCCATTTGCAAAGAATTTGAAGTAGTTTCACTATTGTAATTGGCCGTGCTCCATACTCTGTTAAAATTGTGATATTTTCTAGTGATTGCACTATAAACATTTACTTCTTTAGGGAGCTGAAATGTTTCTTACTGTAGGAATAAGAAATGTTTAAAAAGAGAAAATCAACAAATATGTTATATTTTAACAATCACCGAACTTCAACTTATCAACAAAAAACAATCACCCAACTTCTAAGAGTACCACGTTAAAGCCATACATGGATAGAGCTTATTCTTCTGTCATTCCTTCTGTGTATGTAATCAAAACTAATCACCAGCTCAAGAGGTTTTCACTGCTTGTATTTACCCATGGATTGTGTCCTTTAAAAAATGCCAACAGTAACCCGACACTGCTGATCGTATCAGTTGCATGGCATTGCTTGACTTTTCCATTCAATATTCACCTATTGGAAGATTACTCGTCTTGTTTACACACTGTGGCTTTCACTTTTAATTATTGAATGCTTGCTTTAGGTTTACTTCGAATTTCGACTATTGAGGATGCTTAGGGTTGACCTTGAGCCATTTGGTAGGATGCCTGGTGAAGAATTTTGAGTTTGTTATGATTTTGAGATAGAGAGCAAATCAGAAATGCAAGATTTTTTGTTGTGGTGAATTGATTGTGGACATCATCTTCCACGTGTTGTTTTTGAATCAAGAGCTACACTAACCTATTGTTTGAATTTAATTGAAAAAAATATTATTTCAATTATCAATTCTGAGATCTTTCAAAATAATGGAATATAGGTTAATTGGTGAATTGGACATTCCTTGAATTCACCTAGATTTATATAAAAAGGAATCAATTAGGGTGTGACCTTTTGTTATACCTTCTTTATGATTAGAGTTTTCAGATTTGTAGTTTGGTTTATCATTTTTCAAATTTGATTAGGGCTTAACTAGTTATGCTTGGATTTCAAAATATGTTTCATTTTCAAGATAACGTAATTTTTAAATTTTTTTTTTTGAATGTGAGCGATTTAGTACCTTATTTTTTCTCATTAACAATATTGCTTTGATTTTGCCACAAGCTGCTTGGGATTATTATGTCTCTTTAACAAGTAATCATCCTAGCCTTACTATATCATCCCATTGGCTAGTGAAGCCTTTTTAGATGTCTATGTTGAAAATCCTTAAGATGATCATGATCATGATGCCTATGTGATCAATAGTATTTTGCTATTTTAGCTAATATTAGAGTCGTACCATAATCACAAGTATGCTTCATTACATGTCCATCCCATAGTATTATTACCCCTACCACAACTATTTCAAGTTTACATGTTGTTCATCCTTTTCCTTTACTCTTTTGCATAACCTAACACCTAAGTACACTTTTCATCATACTCACATCCCACATCATGTATTCCATGTTCATCCACTAACACCGAACCTACCATATTCATCACTCCTCTTTATTGTGACATTTTGACTTCTATCATTTCATTTTGTATGATAATTATTTCACACTCAAAGTCCCAAATCTCTTTGTTCACATGCACATACCTTATTGCATTACTTCTAATGCCTATTTCCCAACAAATTGTTATTTCACTTTTTGGACAAATTAAATTGCTACCTACCAATAGTTTCTAACCACATTCATCCAAGTGGCCTCCAACCTTTCCTTGTCTCCATTCCTTTCTCTACCTTTTGATGCACCAAATAAAAAGATTGATTAAGAAAATAGTGGATACAATGCTTGATGGGAAAACTTAGAATGGATTTTAAAGATGCTAGACATGCAATGCTGACATATGAGACTGCTAGAAACCTTCTACCTATGGAAGAGAGAGCACATGGATTGTACTTTCTCAAATCCATAACCTTGTGACAAGTGCCACAAAGAGAGAGCTTGAGAGGGGATTAGGGTTTGGGAAGGTATGCCATAAATGTGCATATTGTCTCAAATCTCGTAAGGTCATGCATTGAGGAATGTGACCATCTTGGAGAGTGGGAAGGGTTTTGGAGAATGGGAGATGGAATAGAATATTCCTTGGAGAGGAAAAAGATGTATGAGGGTGTAAGGGATGTGTAAAAATATTTACATTTAAGGAAGACTTTAAAACATATGAATAAGAGTGTAAGATGTGATGGGAGGGTTGACTTTTTCTGGGGTGGGGGTGGGGGTGGGGGGGGGGGGGGGTGGTTTAGAGTTGGAATAGGATAGTTGATAGGCAAGTAGGGTTTTATGGAGGATGCAAGTGGGTGGAGCGAGAATGAGTGGAGGGTTAATTAGTTATTAATAATGATCAATTAATTAAGAGGGTAGTATTTGTGAATGGGTTGGGATGAGTTCAAACCAATGGTTAGGTGGTTGGAGGATGGTTAGCTAAGGGTTAAAGTTATTAGCCATGTGCTCTAATTGATTAAGTATGAATTATTTTACCAAAGGGAGAATTTGGGAATTAATTTAAATAATTTTATGTATTTATTTAAATTAGTAGAGGAAGGAAGAATTAATTAATTATCTGATTATAGGTTTCCATTTTAGATAACTAATTCGATTTTACTTAAATAAATAAATAAACTAGTGGCATGACATAAATTAATTAAACATTTAACTTTTAATTAATAACACCCTAAAAGAGAACTAAATTAGATTGCAAAATTGTGTAATCATATTTAAGTGTCTACATTTTACCCCTCTTTGACATAGTGTTAGAGTAACATTATTTCAAAGACATTTAAAGTAATAGATGATGCAAAGAATTAAAAGGCAATAGAGTTGGTTCAGACTACGGGAAAAGAGGGTTGGTTAGTCTGGGTGATGTCCTCTTGAGAAGGTGGTCATGAGAGAAAAAGGGGCTTGGGAAGCATCTCGAAAAGAAATTTACCCTGGCCAGAAAGAAGGGATTCTTGAGGGATTAAGGGATTTGAATTTCATGCTCATTAGGATCTTGGGACTGATTTAGATTTATGATTGGATTGTGATATGATTTTTTGGGATTATGATGGGTGTAGGATTTTTGTTTTCAAGCTTGAGCATGAGGTTACTTTAAAATGAAACACCACCATGTAATTTAGTGCTTAGTTAGATAGAACAATATTAGAGACCTGCCAAGGTTGCCAAGAACATCAAGACCTTGTCACCAACGTAGCATAGGACTGACTTAAACACCCCGACATTACACATGAGTTGAAAAGGATTCAAGTTAGGAATGATGTTGGGTAATTCACAAACATATGACTTTTCCCAAGTGTACCATGAGAGCACATATGATCACATGTTTGGATATGCAAGGGTCACATTCGATTGGATCATAAGAAGAAAACAAGAAAAAGATCAAGACCCTTCTCTAGAGTAGCCCCATTCGCAGTGCACCGTGATATATATGATTATGATAACCTTGAGGAGGGATACAAACAAATAGCTCAAAAAATATGATCAAGAGCCAAAATTGAAATACAACATCAACGAAAAACTCTACAACAGATTTTTCCAAAGAGATCAGTAGGATTGGATATTGACTGTATTATGTAAGACATGAGGAAGGATGCATCCTGCAAGGACTTATTGGTAGGAATTTGAATTGTGATAATCTAGAAAAAGAGGATCTAGGACAACCATCTTGACAAAGGATCTCGCATAAGGACTTTCTAGAACACATATAAGAACCAATACCTTGATCTATCACAAACAACTAACATCAAAGTTGGGATATATACAACGAGATCAAAATTGATAATCGAATGTAGGGGATATGTACAAACCACATGACCAAATATTTACAAGGATATTGTACAAAAGCTTAGTATGACAATATAGTGAAACCAATATAATACAATTAAGAAGCTCAAGATTTTGGATTATTATGATACATAGTGTTGATGTCTTTCCAAGCTCGGGAATTTGGATAGTAACAATTTTTATGCCACACACATGCTATGATCAAATATCTTAGGAACATGGGATTGTGGATGTGTGGATGCTATAATTTTTATGGGAGGAGATTTTGAAAGATAATGGAATAGTCTAAGTACGCATGGCACCTGTTGCTATATTTTCACCAAGGTACTTATCAAAGGTGCTTGAATTGCCAAGTTTCTACTATTGGATGTTTATTTCACTTTACTTTTTTTCTTTTTGATTTTTTGTGCATATCATTAAGGTGTTTAAATTGCAAGGTTTTCACCTTGATGATGATTTGTTTAGGAATTTTTATATTTTTTATGAATTTTTTCAGATAGGTGAGGCACACTATATGGCTCAGGGATATAACTTCTTATGATAAATCATGTTTGTAGGATGATTCATAAGTTTGCCTTCTGGTGTGGATAATTGATATGCCCCTGAGCCAACATGCAGTGACAACATAAGGACCCAACTAGGTAGGTTCAAACTTGCCTTTATTTTCCATGTCAGCTTGCACCTTCATGTTCTCCTATAAGACCATGTTCCCTACTTGGAACTATCATGGATGGACTTTCTTGTTGAATCTCCTTTTGAGCTTGTTCTAGTATACAACTAGGTAATCATATGATTGTCGTCTCTTCTCATTTAATAGGTCCAACTAGGTAAGTCTAGCTACACGACAATCCTCTTAAGTAATTACATCCCTAAATGATGGACGCAATGATGGTAGTTTGACCTCTATTAGTACATTGCAACATTTGGGGTCAAATTGCAATGACAATTTGCAATCGTGGTGTAATTTGTGGTGATTTTCATTTTTTTTTGAAATTGTCCCCGACACCATCGCAATACCAACATTTGCATCGTAATTGCGATGCCTGTATGATTATAAAAAAGAAAAGAAAACATGACATAAATCATTCCCCATTTGTTTTTATTGTGGAGAGCTACGTGCGAAAGAGGGTGGAGAGCTCTAAACGAGGGTGGAGAGCTCTGAATGTTTCCATGCCCTTGTCATTGGTGCATTTCGTTGCTATAATCTCTACATTTCATTGTCATGCTCTTTCTCTGCAATTTTGTTGTTGCGATCTTTGCATTTCGTTCCCGTGCCCTTGCTTTGTGATTTCGTTGCTGTGCCCTTTTGATCTTTGCATTTCGTTGTCATGCCCTTGCTCTACTATTTTGTTTCTATGCCCTTGCTCTGCGATTTTGTTGCCGTGCCCTTGTTCTGCAATTTTTTTCAAGGGCTATGCAAATGTTTGTTTCTTTTCCTTCTAAACAGGCATCTCTTTATATTCCTTCTAAACATGTACATCTTAGAGATGTTTTTTTAAGGTGCTTATTACATCTTAGCACAATAGAAAAATTGATCCAACTGCATACATATAGAAAAATCCAAATAATAAAACAATAAAACTCACTCAACCCATGCTAAGTGACTTACCTCAAGATCCTGCAAAAAATAATGCAAACCAGGAAAAATGGGCAGAGTTCGCAAGCAATTTTACAAAAACATATCATAGCAGATATTTTTAGAAAGAAATTAGCCATAACTCAGTTAAATGGGTATAGTTGTTGATTAGCTAGGTTGATTACAAATTCTTGTAGAACTATCATCAGAATAGGTACAGTAAAATGAACAATCAACTATTTCCAGCTAGCAGGATCAAATACAATTTTCCAAGGTGATAAAATTGCATATGCAAGGAATTGAAGAATAACTTTAGTGAAGAGTTGAGTGTAAGAGTTGAAGAAGCAAGCTCTGCTTCTGTGTAAATGCAATAATCATGAGGCTCATTCCCTTGTAGAAGCCTTTGCCACAATGACATTACCTCTAAACCATGCAAATGATGTTGAAGTGGTTCCCAACCTTGAAACATTGTTATAAGCATTTGATACTTGGGATCATCACAAGGAGATTGTGCTAATGCTTGAAACACTCTTATAAGAAAATGCAGATGCAATACATGGAAAATTGCACAACTTGTAGTCCTCTTGATATTTGGACTGTAAATTCTCAAAGACACTTGCAAGTGACTCTAGTGTCATAGTACCTACCGCAACACTTTCCTGGATTCTATCCAGTGGCTCCCATAATATCCTCTATGTTGTCTAGCTATTGTTTTTGCCATGTAGTGTCTTTCTAAAGCTAATCCTTCCCCATCTTTCTAAAGCCATTCCTTATCCTTCACTCTTGTGCCCTAAATTTTGATTATCAAAATTTTGAATATTTTCCTCTACCATATCTAAAATCAACTTCACATTTGTGTTGTAACTTTGGGATAGGTGTTTGATCATGATAGCTTTCATTTCAGCATTCAAAATTTCAAGATTGGTCAACACCCACTTGCGGACCTCTCATGTGTATATATACATACATGCACACACATATATGTGTTGTCTATGTATGCATGTATATATATAGAGAGAAATTTCGTGGATTGTGGATTATGGATTATAAACAAAAAAGAAAAATAAACACAACATTAATCATTCCCCATTTGTTTTGATTGATTATGAAGAGTTGCACGCGAAAGAGGGTGGAGAGCTCTGGACTTCGGTGGATATCAATGGAGATCTAGGATTTTGTTGCCGTTCGCTTGTGATCACTGTATTTTGTTTCCATGTTGTGCCCTTGTGATCTCTGTGCCCTTGCTCTACAATTTTCTTCAAGGGGAGAAGAGGTACCTATGTAAATGCTTTTTTTTCTTCTTCTAAACATGTATCTCTTGTTCATATATAATAGCTTTGGTCAGATTCAATGATAACTAATTATGATGATTGTATGCATATGTGCATGTATGTATGTATATCAATTCACTATGTGAACTGCTTTACATACATACATACACACTTGCATAGTACTTGTGCTAAACTAATCATTCATGTCTTGAATTCACACAAGAAATTACCTTTGAATTCAATAGAAACTATTCATACCAAAATAAGTATGCATAAATCTGTACTTACATATTATATTATCTCTTGGTGATTGAGTAAAGATCTCGTGCATAATATCGTCCAAGTAATGATCGGATGCATAATATCATCTAGGTACAAATTATATTATCTCTTGTTGAAGTGCCTCAAATTGGCGCTGCTACGTGTTGGGCATTCGTTTTGCACGAGGTCAGCGGCAGGAATCCATAGTGTAATTCCTCTCTTGAAAAGCAAATCTTTTTAAGGATCCACTCCAAGGTTCAGTGTTTGTCTTGCGACGTACCAAAATCCGCTTAGTAGAAGATAAATGTGAATGTTCACGAGGAGGCCTTTGTTGGTTCCAAAAACTCTTTTACCTTGGAATCAAGTAAAATCTGTTCGCTATCTCAAAATATCACACCAAAAGAACAATATTTTTTGTATTTTTTGTTTTTCAATGAATGCAACTCTAACAATGCAGCTACTATGAGGTCCTATTCTAACAGGGGGGTTAGCAAAGCAAATAAAAAAACTGAAAGCAAATAACATGAAATCAAATAACCTAAAATTGAAATTCCTAAACAGACATAAGCTACAAAACACAACACGCTGTGAGTTAAACCTTCAAAGAAATTGGTAGGAAACCAATGAAAATAGGAGCAGTGCTTCCTAGAATCCACTGATGCAATCATCAGTGAGAATCTTTAACAAATTGAATGATGTTTCACTCTTCATCAAATCGCAAGGCCACCGAAAGTGCGCTCATGCGAGACAAAAAGCTATGTAGACACAATCGGGTGATCTCTTCTCAAGCTCGTTACGTCAACGAAATTCATATATCTGTAGCAAACTCCAGAACTAAAAGATCACACAACCAGAAACAACGCAATAAACCTTTGGCTCAATCACAATCTCATGAATAAGATCCATAAAACAATGACACATCCAAGCAAGAATAACTACACTCCGAATGCTAGCACCAAAAGCATAATTTTATTGCATAATAATGGTGGCCCTTATTACATTTTACAATGGGGTATTTATAAAAAATCGTCTCCTCAATTTGTGTTGAGAGAGAGATATCTCAATGCAATAAAATGCTTTAAAACATTAAAACAAACTAAATATATACAAACTGACCCTCTAACTGGTGTTTAGAGGGACTCCATCCATATTTTATTGATTAATTGGATGCATAAGCCCTTTACATGTCAAAAACAATGAAAGCATGAGAGAGAAAGTAGGAGGAAGCCATCAGTTGAAGTAGAAGTGCATGGAGACACCCAAAAATAGAAGCTGACCCTTCACTTGATGTGTGTCAGAGTTAACTTGCCATCAAAATGCATTTCCAATGCATGGAAAGTGCTATTTTTGAAACTGGCAGTCAACTTTCAGTGCACCTCTAAGTTGCGGAGCTGCGTGAAAATGCGGAGCTGCGGACCTCGACTGAGTTAAAAACCTCAAAATTTCCTAAGTGTCAAAATTGAAATTCTAGCATCTGGGTTTTGTTCATCTTCATCCTAAAGATATGTTTGGATATTTGCCCTTGAATTTCTCTATAATCTCAGTAATCTTAGCAGCATCAAGAAGATCCAAAGCCTCATACTTATCTTTAACCTTCTGTTTGTAGTTGTCCACCTCAATTCGAGTTTCTGCAAAATCCCCAAGTTTAGTATCCAAATCTAACTATGCTTCTTCTGTCCTAAAGGCTTGTCTAATGTCTTCATCATTGGATGCTTCCTCTAATGTCTTTCTGAAGTTTTCTACAACTACCTCAACTGGTAAAAGCTTCTCTCGTTCTTCATCTTCAAAAATATCCAAGCATGCATCACTATATAACTTTTCTGCTTCCAAAATTCACTCTCGAGCTTGGTCCTTGAGCCTATGTATCTCATCATGCAATGTTTCCATCACTTTATTTCCTTCTGCAATATTTTCTATCCAATCATCTATCATGTGTAGCTCTTCGCCAGTATATACATCAATCAGAATGCGGTACCTTTGTCCTTTTATGGCCTATAGAATTTGCAAATCCTTGCTCCAAACCCGTACCTCATCCATAATGCTGAAGTCCTGCCTCAAAATTGCCACGATCTTATCAACATTGTCTTGTGTAGCATGCAATAATTTCAAAATTCTTGTAATTATAGTGATACCCCTATCCTCAAGGTTGTCTCGCCAATCCTGACAAGCTCTCAAAAATGGATTGAGCTGTACACCTTCCCCTTCTTTAAGAATGGTAGTCAAAGTCTCCTCAGGGCGTTCAGAATCAAGAGGACCAATAACTTCAGCTAGATATCCTTTCAAGATCTCAACTTGCCTTCGAAGTGCTCTGATTTCAATCTCATCACGTTCCATATGGTTAAGAACCTCTTTGACTCCCATAGTCATCATTTGTCGAGAAGTATCCCGTGTAGGTTTCCCTAATGTGATATCCTTTACTTCATAGTCCTAAAGGCTGACGACTTCTTCATCTGTACCTTTTGGGGGATGAGCCACTTGTGCAAATAAGTCCTGATTTCGAGTAGTGGTAATGAATGCAAATGGTGTTGCATCCTATAATGGAGAGTCAGGCTTGCTCAAAATCTCTACAATGTCACAAATATCATCCTTTGAAGCAAGGAATTGATGCTTAGCACTTCTCATTATTTCCTTCCGAAACCATCTTGGGATATGTCTTTCTGTAACCTTGGATCTAGATGATGAAGGGATGTGTTCAACTATCTCCTTCCCTTTGCCGCTCTTACCAGGAGTCTCCTGTTGTGAGGGTTCTTCTATAGTCTCAGTTTCCATAGATCCCATAGTTTGATCCTCAATTTCCTGGGAAGGCTGTTGTATACATTTCGTTCCCTGTGCCTCTTTTGATGGCTCATTAGTAACCCTTGGTTCTGGTTCTTCTTGTAATGATGATTCCCTCTGAACATGTTCCTCTGAACTCGGAGGTGGATGTGTCACTGAAACCTTATCTACCATCATAGAATGAGGTGAAGATGGGGGCGTTGGATGAGGACCTTGTGTCTTAGGTGGCATTTGCGTCCAATCTTGTTGTTGAAATTCACCTGTAGGAGTATCTCTAATCTTATCTCTGACCAATTCTGTACCTACTGGCATGAAATCAAAATATGGAATGGAGAGAATATCATCACCTAGCTCTCTTTGTTCATTCACCCATCGTTGTACTTCATCTTTCGACGAAGAGAGCTCTACTATTTCAGCTTGGGTGGATGGTGGGGTATTTGTGACATTCTTCTTTCTTTCCAATTCTGTAGCTTTGGCAAGTTGGGTTCTCCCTTGTAGAGGCACTTGCTCTTCCTCCCCATCTGATTCTGTTTCATCCTCATCTGATTCTTCTTTGGGAATGGTTTCAGGAACAGATGGATTAGGCACTAATCTTTTATGAACTCTCTGCCTCTTGTTCATTCTAACCTTGACCCTCCTTTGCTTATGTGGAACCATAGGAGAAACAAGCTCTTGATGCATCGAAGGAATGGATGTCTCTGGAATCTCTCCCTCCTCATGCTGGCTTGACAAAATAGGAGTTAATGGAAAATCAACCTAGATATGAGAAATCACAGAGTCTTGGGGGTCCTAGGGAGTAGATTCATGTTGCTGCAAAGGGGCCTGTTCTTCAACATGCTCTATCTGGATCCTCTGAGGAGAGGCTCTCTTCCTATTTTCTTTCTTCTTCTCTAGTGGATGGTAATATCCCATTGGATGATCAAGCTGGTAGACCGTTTATGGCCTGATAGGAGACTAGAGCGCAAAGATAGGAACTGACTTTCCTCCCCTTTACCTTTTCTGGGCGAGCATGTATATGGAATATCACTGTATTCGAAATTGGATCAAGTGGAAAGGGTTTCTTGATCCAACTCTTTGTCATTCTGATGACATGTCTTGCTCGATGATTAATATCATCTCCTTCCTCTCTATCAATTTTTGCATTCAGAATGGGCCTCTCACTAACTTTATTTGTATTGAATAAGGGATCTAGTAGCTCCTACGAATCTTGTAGCCTTATCTCATTTGGGATGGTCAAATGGAGAGCCTTCTCTACTAAATAAAAAGTCATTCTACAATAGTCCCTGATACAGACATCATAGTCATTTGTGGCATTCATCCAATGATCTTCAATGGCATCCTCGTGGTAGAACTCTTTTCCTGCCAAATTTTCCACTTTACCAACACTGTCAAAGAACAGCCGGGGAGAGTTATATTCCTCAAGAGGATAGTTCTCCCACTCCCACTCGAAAGTCGAGATATCCTACTTTCTCTTTACTTGATATGCCCCTATTACAAAAGGCCAATCCCAACAAGGCCTTCGTTGTTCCTTGATCCTCTCATAGGCTGACTCAATTTGCTGAGAAATTTCCATCAGAACCAACTTGTCACTTGGGTACCTTGGGAGCTTCTTTGGATGGATAGATGCACCACCAACCCGAATGTATGTGAATGTTCGAAACTGGATAAAATATGCATCGAGAACTGTGATCTGTGCCTTGGCCTCATCAAACAATCTCTTTCCATAGTTGCCTTCGATGAATCGAATGATGGCAAAGATAAAGGCATCATTCACAATCCTGTACTCTTTGCTTTGTGACAAGAGCTTTTTCTTAACTAACTGAGGATAAACTATATACGACCATGCGTTAGGATCCTGCATACTGCCCTTTTTATACAACTCGAGATAGTCGGTGGCTCTTGCTGCAAGTAGATATATCACATAAGAAGTCATATAGAACGTGTTCTTGTCCTTTACTGTCCGCAACTGATCACACAAGTTCTCACTAAGTGTGGTAGCCCAATCCAGTGGCATCTTTGTGTGTCTGATGGTTTCAATGAAATTAACCATGAATGGAGCAAGATGACCTGCTGTAGGCAATCCCATAACTCTGCTCAAGAGAATGATTGAATATCCAATGTCATCCCTCATGTATCCTCGAGCCATATCAACTTTGCTGATCGTCTTTCCCCGAGATGGCTTCTCAATGAAGTATGAGGAATATATGATGTCCATGGCCTCCTGGTGATGATCTTTATGCCACCTCTCAGCTGCTTCATATGAGAGCCTGATAAACTGATCAGCTCTAGGTAAGTGGAAGACTCTCTCGATATTATCAGGTCGTAGATCCAAGACTACTTCCCCAGTGACGCTCTTTACCACCCTTTCCTCGGGAACAAAATGTCGGGATAAGGTCATAATCAATTCAGCTGATTGAACAGTCTCAGGATGTGATGCTGCATTTACCAATCCAAACCGTAATAAGGCGGATCTCAAAGAAGATCTTTCAGTTGGGTTGTTACAAACCCTAAAAAATTCTCCCAAGTCCGTGTGTCCAAGTTCTGTGTCTTTGATCTCAGAGTGTTCATTGTGCAATCGTGACTTTGGGGTTATGCCTTGGAACTTGTATACAACTGGCTTTGCTATTGATCCAGATGTGGATGCCATTTGATTGTATTACCTGCATGTCACAAAGAGAAAAAACGATTAATTACTAGATACATATAACACAATAAAAAAAAAACAATGTTCAAAAACCAATTTTATTTTACTTATGATTTTTTTAAAATTTTAAAAATTTTTAAAAATTTTTTTTAATTAAAAAATAAAAAAAATAAAAAAAATGAGGGCGGTGGCCGTGGTCGTGTGCGCCGCGCGTCCAAAAGGGTGGCGTGGCGGCGCGGCGCGCGTAGCGGCCGTGCGCGTGCCGCACATCTAAAAGGGCACCGCGGTGGCGCGATGTGTGCGCAACCCAAAAGGTGCGCACACCGCACGTCCAAAAGGGTAGCGCGGCGCACGCGCAACCCAAAAGGCGCGCGCAGCGTGTGAATGGAGAGAGAAGGGGGGGGGAGAGTTTTCTCACCTTCCTCTCTTAGCTTAAAAAAAAGAAGTGAAGAAATGATAATGACAAGGAGGAAGGAGGGGGTTTTATAACCCCCTTTCCTTGCTTGTTTTTACAAAGCGCGTGCCTCGATATGCGTGCGAGCACAATTTTTTAATTTTTTTTTTTTTACCCTAACCAATTCAAAGAAGACCTTCTCCTTATTCCGATTCTCAAACTATGAGTCCAGGAGTTGGAGGAAAGTAGGTGGTCCCCATTCCTAGTGAGGAATGGGGCGTGTGTTGTCGATACCACAACACTACGTCACCCTAAGATAGTGTACATTCTCTCTAGCCCTAGGTTGTTCCACATTCGTATGCTCTACAACTTGATTTACCATTTCATGGGCTACATTTAGTTGACTTCTTATACTCTCATTAGCAAGAAGCTCAAGGAAAGATAGTCCTTTCCACCCTAGAAACCACTTTGCTACTTCATTAAAATCAAGACTTGAACAAAGCCAATGCTACAAAACTTGTTGCCACTTTGAAAAAATTCTGCCTCCAATATTGCAACCATATGATAAATGGGAGTAGTACATGCCTGAGCCATAACATAGTTAAATTGGTCTAGTTTTTGATTAGCTGGGTTGATTTCCTATAGAACTGTCTTTAGATCAGGTATGATAAAATGAACAATCAACTATTCCCAGCTAGCAGGATCAAATACAGTTTTCCAAGATGATAAAATTGCATATGTAGTGTTAGTCTTAGATTGGTTTTGACATTTGAGTGTCAACACACTTAACCAAATTCTCAAGATGATGCTAAGTATAATACTACAGTGTATGCCAAGCCAGAGAATTCAATAGGTGCTGAGTGAACTTCAGGTGCAAAGCAATCTTTAGGTGTCGAGAAAAGTTCAAGTGCCAAGCAAAGTATAGATGCTGAGTCACTATAGATGCCGAGTGAAACAGAATTACTATAGGAGCCGAGTGAGCCTGTTTTCCTTTATGTGTCGAGCATCAATAACTAGTAAGTGCCGAGTAACAAAGAATTAGCATATGAGTTTGTATCTTCACAAACTTAGATGTAAACCATTTTGGAGCCAAAATAGGATGAATCTCGAAGGATCTTGAAGATAAGATCGAATCTTTTGCATTACCTATGCAATCAACATGCATCCAATAAGAAAAATGGAGAAGGCATGCAACCAATAGGAAAATTGCAAGAAATAAGCAAGAAATGAAGATTTACTATTGATTGTAGATTCATACCTAACCCTAAGTCTTTGAAATCTTTAAAAGGATGACGAAACCCCATTGTATGTGTGAATGAGAGAAGTGTATGGGTGAACTATAGAGAAATTCAGAGGGGATTTTAAAAGACTTAGTGAAGAACATAACAATATTGCAGAATTGAATTGACTAAAAACAAAGTATCAGAACCTCAAAGGGTGACACATCAGATCAAGCAAGGATCAGGTTAGTCAGAGAAGAACAAGGATCTGTAATCAACAATTGAGGATTGCATGTCATTAGGTCAAAATCTTCTAATACTTTCTAGGAATTGCATTAGATATGGAAATCCTATGGACTTAGTTTGGCTTAGTAGCCATTTGTAAATCCTTTAACAGGGTGTCATTCCAAGTGAATGTACTAAATTCCTTTAACCGGACCTACTTTTAGTAGGGTAGCAAAATCCTTTGACCAGGTCACTTTTAATAGGGTGTGAAGTCTTTAACAGGACAGACCTTTCACAGGGCATACCATTGGAAGTGGTCAAATATTATAACCATGAATAGTTATACATTGCTGTAGTGATATTTTGTAGGTGTCATCACCATGCTAGTTTTACCTTCTCATTTTGGAGGGTTTCTGGATTACTAAATTTGTGTGTTATCTATTTTCCTGCATGTCTTTTACCTTCATGTTTATTAGATGAATTAGATGCATGTGAATGATATTAGTTGAAAAGATTTGAAAAATTTAAAGTTAGTTAATTTTGATTCCCCTCGCCCCCCCCTCAGAAGTAAATCTCTCCACTTGTTAATTCCAACAATTGGTATCAGAGCCTAGTTCTCCCAAGAAGGAGCCTTACAACTTGGAGAAAATATTTGGAAATGAAAGTCTACAAACTTGGGAAGATCATAGAGAATCTTGCAATTGATATACAACTTGCTTTACAAGCACTGGAGGAAGCTAGAGAGGAACTGAGAAAATTCTTGAAGAGAAGAAGAGAGGTTTCCATAGCTAAAAATGACACACAGTACAAGGAGATTGACACCTTAAATTTGTTTTCAAATGGAGATTCCAAAGAGTTTGATGCAACAATAACAGACCTAATGGAGAAGAATAGAGCTCAAGCAGAAGAAATTAAAACACTCAAATTGGAACAAGAATCATAAGCCATGATGCTTTGTGAAGTGACTGAACAGAAGAAAAGAGCCATTGAAGATAAGGCTATGCTAGAAGAAGACAAGATAAACCTTGCCAACAGACTGGAAGAAAAGTCAATTGAGCTTGCAAGAATTTCAAACATGCAGCTAGAAACCCTAAGTCAATTGATGAATGCACATCATGAACTGAATATCAAGGACATTGAGATCTCCACACTAAAGATGCAAAATGATCAATTGCAAAATGACCTGAAATGAGAAAAGGAGATTGCAGAAAGCTTCAATAAACCTAATGAAGCAATCAAGTACTTTGATCAACTACTGAAATCACCAAGGGCTAGCAATGATACTTCAAGGTTAGGATTCACCAGCACTGAACAAGGAGAGTCATCCAAGACTACAAAAGAAAGGAGTAACAAAGGTAAGAACACTAAACCTACTTGTCATTTTTGTGGTAGAAAGGGACATACCTCTAATATGTGTAGGAGAAAGAATGCACATCAACATGACAAGCATAAGAATGCAAGTTATTGTCATAAATGCAAAAAGCAGGGACATCAAGCACACAACTGCAAGACTAGGACTATTAGAACACCAAGATTTGAAGGTCACTGCTACAATTGCAAGAAGTATGGACATAGAGCTTTTGAGTGCAGATCAAAGCTTATGTGGAAACCAAACTAGGTAGCAAGGGGAAACAACCATGGACATCACTATAATTGGGACTACAACACTAGGTATAGCTATCATTACTGTCAAGAATATGGACACATTCTTGAAAATTGCATAAGGACACATCTAAAAGGAAATTATAGTAGATGGTTGAGTCAAACCACATGTTTCAGTTACTTGAAGATTGGTCATATCAATAGGAATTGCCCAGCAAGGTCAAAGGCACCCAACTCAAAGAACAACAAAGGTAAAGAGAAGGTAGATGTTGAACACATCAAAGGAGAAATGAATAAGACATGGAAGAAGAAAGATGGGTGTAGCACATCAAATGAAGGGATCACTTCACCTAATAGCTCAAGTGGTTACACTTCATCAAACTAAGCAAAAGAAAAGGCATGAGGGATTGATTTACAAAGTTTTATCATACATCAGTTCCTAGACAAGTAAATACTGAAAGGAAGAGATTAGCATGATCAAAGATGCAAAGTTAAGTTACCCTCACATGGTGAATAAAAATCCAATACATGCTGAGTTGACTATCAAAATAGTGGGAGCCGAATGATTAGTAGAAGATAAGTTGGTAGAGGAAGCCGAGTGAAGAAGAAAATTTAATTGAAGCCTAGTAAAGAATACTCCTGTGGAAGTCGAGTTTTGAAAAATCAATGAAGGCTAAGTAATGTAGAATCCTTCAGAAGCTGAGTGGATAGCTGAGACCACATTAAGAATTAAATGCGATCAAAATAGGGTATATTATCATATTTTCAATCATATTTCTTCATCGTGAACAAAGAGCAAAGACAAGAAAGAGTGTAGAGAAAGTTTAAAGTAAAGAATCCAGTGTCTAAGTAGATTTCAACAACATTCTAGCACAATTTCATCAATCTTGAGGTATTTTACGTTTGTGCAGAGCTATGCAGTTTCATATTTTCTTTGTGTACAAAAATTAGATTACAAAAATGGATTCTAGCTCTAAGAAAACTTTGGAGAATGAACCCTTCGAAGTCCAGCTAGTGTCAAATGAGGTTAAACAACCTGATTTCTACCCAATTCCAGAGGTTGCATATAAGAACGACCCTGCTGGAGCCCTATCCATCATACCCCCTAAGTTTGTAATGGTTCAAGATGTAAGAAGGTTCTATAATTGCAAGATTGGAGCCATAGGAGACATGGATATGAGGGAGGCATATGAGAAATTATGTGAAAATGGAGTGTTGAAGTAAGAGTACAAAATTGTTAAAAACAAGGGTTTAACGGGTGCCCTAGAATTCCCTATAGCATTCAAAACTGAATGGATTAGTCTAGTACTCAGCCAAATACATGATGGAAGCTTATGGTTTGAGGATGGCCCAATAAAAATCACAAAGAGAATTGTTCATAGAGTGACAGGGTGCCCAACCCTGGATCGGCCGAAGACACTTAGGAGTGATGCAAAGGAGGCAATTGAGAAGAATATTGGTGCAAAGTGGAATAAGAGAGGGATGAAAATTGATACCATCCAAGACCCTCTAGTTGATTTTGCTGTCAAAGTGACTACACATAAATTCTATCAATCCAAAAGATTCAATAGTGTGCCTTGTATTGCAGTGGATGTAGGATATAAATTGGTGAACAAGGATCATACCTATGATCTAGCAGAACTGCAACTACAACAGATAAATGAGAATCTAGCAGCTATTAGGAGAACCAAGGGAGACCGATGCAAATTTGGTGCCATTTTTATATGTATTTTCTTTTATGTTCAACATGAGTTTCCTTCATTTGGTAAAGTAGCATGGAAAACAAATAGGTCTATTATAGCTCAAGTCAATGAATACATAGAGCAGATGGGAGTTAATTTTGAGACCTTAATGACTAGCTATTTTGAGGACTTTAAGAAGACAATGAAGAAAAGGCTAAGGATTCCAGTGTCATTGGTAGAAAAACATGTAAATGATATATGTTTTCTTGTAGATATTGGTTATACATACATTCAAGCTGCCATACCAAGAGTGAGATGGTTAAGACCTCTTGGGTATGGAATTAACATAGATGAAGCATCAACAACAATAATTGCATTATTGGCAGAAGAAATAGACAAGGATGTACCACATTTTGGAACTTATGACGTGGTGAGATCAAAGGTGGATACAGATTTGAAGACTACCTCCACTTTGAAAAAGAAAGACAAGTTTGCTAAGAAGCTAAAGGCCAAATTTGGGGAAGGCACTACAGAAGTAGCAGAAGAAGAAGAAGGTAAAGATGCCGAGGGTGATGAAGAAGAAAAAAATCAAGGACGACTTTCCTTGACCCAAGGTATGGGGGAGGATGTAGATGAAGAGGATGATGTCGAGCAGTAAGCACCCAAGGCTGAGCCAAAGAAAAGAAAGGCAAAGAAATAACCAGTTGCACAACCCAAGGCAAAGAAGAAAACTAAAAAGCCAAGCCTAGCCAAGCCAACAACAAGGGAAAATACTAGGGCTACAACTCAGGTAGCAAAAGAATAGGAGAAACAAAAGGCAACAGAACAAGGAGGACCAACAGAGCAAAAGAAAAGAAGAAAGTATGTTGCACCTCCTAAATTAGACGAAGAAAGGATAGAGTATGATGAAGATCAATTTAGATTGGTAAGCCATTCTACCACATCAAAATTGGAAAGAATTTGCAATAATATTAGAGACAATGCTAATTTAACTGATCTAAAGACCATTGATTTTAATAAGTTTTCAAGGGAACAATAGAACATAGTGGAAGAGTCCATCTACACTATGATGACTAAGTTCAAGACCACCCCACTTGAACTAGACAACTCATTGCCTAAGGAGCTAAGCTTATTAGTTGAGAACAAATGACATTATTGTTTTAAGATGGAGAAAGAAATAAGAGAGTCTACATTGGATCATGTAATGCTAGATCTTACAAAAGGTCAAATAAAAAAGGCTAGCAAGAAACATGGAAGCAAATTTGCACCCAAATACAAAGCCTTTAAAATTTTGCAAACCAAATAGAAGATGTTGTCCAAAAGTCCACACAAATGTGGAAATTAATATATGGTTTGAAAACTGTGAAGGAAGGATAGGAAGACCCATTTGAGGGTAGAAATGAAAAAGAAAAAGATGAAGGAGAGAAAGAGGTAGAAGAAGAGATAGTGGAGAAGACACATGGTGAAGAGGCAACATTTGAAGAGCACCAGACTAAATAGAGTGTCTAAGACACCCAACTGCCACCACCAAGTCCTCCACATACAAAACCTATAGAGACAATAATTGTACAGGATGTTCCTGATACCTTAGGTCAGAACATCAACCCTCTAACTGTATAGGATCAAAAAAAGATCCTTCACCAAACTACAATGCAATCACAGATTTGTACCAACCCAATTTTGGTGAGTGTGGATGAATTACATAAGGCTGTAGTAGAGATAACAAGGGAGGAGGAAAATATTCAAGTACCATCTACACAACCTCCCATAGCTACAATAGGTCAACACAAAGAGCAAGAAGAACATGAAAAAATTGCTAAGGTTGATAATACAGTTATAGTCACATCAACTGCCCAAGAGTCAGCAAAGGAACAAACATGGCAAGATGTTCCTACAACACAAACTCAAGGTGCACCTCCTCAAATTATCATTATTGACCAAGGCAGTAAAGAAGAAGAGAAAGAAGAGGAGAAAGAAGAAGAGAAAACCCTTAAGGAGTAGGAGGTAATACAAACATTGGTGAACTTACCTACCTTAGGGACTCCTACTAAGAAGCCAAGCACTGATGCAGTACCATTGCATATTTCAGCACTAGGCTCAAGCTCCACCAAGATTGCAAGGGTACTTCACTATGGAGATCCTACACTTGATGAAGAAATAGTCATACCCAGTTATGACTCAAGAACTATGAACCTACAATAGATAAATTAAGTGCAAGAGGCACTAGAGAGAAGGAAGAAACAAGAGATACTTAGAAATGAGTATAAGCAGAAGCAAGCACTGGTGGAAATTAAACACATATTTCTTGATGGTTTCAGTTTGTAAGTACCTGATGAAACCCAACCCATCATGGAGAAATTGTCCAATATAGTGGACTAGGTACAAATGAGGACCTTGACACTATTGTTAAATTACTAGAATGGTCATAAAAGAAGTTTTAGATGAAAGTGAATGAGAAAATATCAACTGAAATATCACTCTCCCAAGTAGAATTGGCTAAGAAGATTGAAAAGGTGAAGAAAGTACTTGAGAATGTATTCTCATTGTACACCAAGTTGTGTGATTCATCTTACTTCACATAAGAATCTAGGCAAAGGATATTGAGCTTGGAACAAAATCTCAAGATTTCTAGCACTCAGCTACCCAAAGATCTAGCTCAGAGTGAGAAGCATTTTGCAGCCACGCTTTACACACAGAAAGAATTAGTTGTATGGACAACAAAAAAGGCCAATATTAAGGTCAAATTGATGCAAATTAAATCTTCCATTACCCCACATTTGGAAGTACTCCATAAGGAACAAGCCTATGTAGAAAATGTTCTAAAGAAAGATCCTAATCTTTCTACACTAGAAGGTCTTGTTCATCTTGTAGCAGAGACAACCATACAACACAAGTCATTGGAAATAGCATTGAACAATTGGGATGCTCCTCTCAAAATGATTATGGAGGTAAATAAAACTTTATTGGCTAAGAATTCTATTCATCCTTAGGACCCTTTGACATAAGTGTCAAAAAGGGGGAGAAATAATAAAGTAGGAGATATAATGTTTTGGGGAGATGTTATAATGTTTTGGGGAGATGTGAATAAGAATAGGAGATAATAATTTTTTTGATAGAATTTGATGGAAATGATGATATCCAAAGGGGGATATATTCACATTCACATTTTGAGGAAGTAATAAAAGTTAAGAAGGATGCAAAATTGCAAGAAGATGTGAAAGGGAAACAGATACAGAGTACATGAAGTAGAAACAAGGTACAAAGATACAGAAACAAAGGAAGAAAAAGCACAAAGTATCATATACATTAGCATGAGATACTTTTAGCACAAAAATTTTGGTTACGGGAATGGAAATGGCACATCAACTCAGAGGGAGTTACAAAATTTTGAGTTAAGTGTTTTTGCCACTCATGCCAAAAGGGGAGATTGTTAGTCTCAGATTGGTTTTGACATTTGAGTGTCAACACACTTAACCAAATTCTCAAGATGATGTCGAGTATAATACAGAAGCTGAGCTATAGTGTATGCTGAGGCAAAGAATTCAATAAGTGTCAAGTGAACTTTAGGTGCCGAGAAAAATACAAGTGTTGAGCAAAGTATAGATGTCGAGTCACTATAGATGCCGAGTGAACCATAATTACTATTTTCCTATATGTGCTGAGCATCAACAACTAGTAAGTGCCGAGTAACACAAAATCAACATATGAGTTTGTATCTTCACAAACTCAGATGTAAACTATTTTGGAGTTGACATAGGATAAATCTCAAAGGATCTTGAAGATAAGATCAAATCTTTTGCATTACCTATGCAATTAGCATGCAACCAATAAGAAAAATGGAGAAGTCATGCAACCAATAGGAAAAGTGCAAGAAATAAGTGAGAAATGAAGATTTGATATTGATTGTAGATTCATACCTAACCCTAAGTCTTTGAAATCTTTAAAAGGAGGACGAAACCCCATTGTATGTGTGAATGAGAGAAGTGTATGGGTGAACTATAGCAAAATTTAGAGGGGAATTTTAAAGACTTAGTGAAGAACATAACAACATTGTAGAATTTAGTTGAATAAGAACAGAGTATCAAAACCTTGAAGAGTGACACATTAGATCAAGCAAGGATCAGGTTAGTCAAAGCAAAACAAGGATATGCAAGTAGCAATTCAGGATTGCAAGTCATCAGGTCAAAATTTTCTAATACTTTCTAGCAATTGTATTAGATATGGAAAACCTATGGACTTAGGTTGGCTTAGTAACCATTTGTAAATCCTTTAACAGGGTGTCATTCCAAGTGAATGTACTAAAGTACTTTAACCAGGGCTACTTTTAGTAGGGTAGTGAAATCCTTTAACTTGGTCACTTTTAATAGGGTGTGAAGTCTTTAACAGGACAGGCCTTTCATAGGGAAGACCATTGGAAGTGGTCAAACATTGTAACCACGAATAGTTACACATTGCTACAATGATATTTTTTGGGGAAAGGCTCCATACGTTGACCCAACAATGGAATCCAAAGATGTAACCATGTATGTATTGGCACAATCTCCCTGCGAGGATCCCAAGTATCTACTATTGCTATTAATTTGGGCATCACTCTATGATCCAGAATGTTATGCAATACTAAAGTTGGTAGGAATTTCTCCCATGACTCCAAAAAATGTAGCATAGGTTTAGGGTCCCTTGGCTCCCAAAAATTTGTATCATAGGTTTAGGGTAGTAACTCCTCACACTCAACTCTTCACTAAAGTTATTCTCACTACCACGATGACATTACCTCTAAACCATACAAAGGATGTTGAAGTGGTACCCAAACTTGAAATACTCATATAAGCAATGACAAAGCAAATGCAAATGCAATACATTTATTACTATTATTTATGTATATGTATGTATGCATATACATAAATACATACATACATACATATACATATAATTTACACACACACACACACACACACACACACACACACACACACACACACACACACAAACACACACATGCACACACATATGCGTGTGTGCCTATGTATGTATATATATAGAGAGATCCTGGCACAACAAAAAAATTGATCCAACAACATACATATTCCAAAATCTAAATAATAAAACAATAAAACTCACTAAACTCGTGCTAAGTGACTTACCTCAAGATTCTGCACAAAAATAATGTAGACCAGGAAAAATGGGCAGTGTTCTCAAGAAATTTTACAAAAGCATATCATACATAGTAGGAACAATCAACTGTTCCCAGCTAGCAGGATCAAATACAGTTTTGCAATGTGATAAAATTGCATATGCAGATGTATGTATGTATGTATGTACATATATATGTACGTATATATGTGTGTATATGTATGTATGTATGTATGTATATATATATGTATGCATGTATATATGTATGTATATATATGTGTACATATACATACATACACACATATGTGTGTGTCTATGTATGTATGTATATATACAAAGAGATCTTGCGGATTATGGAGATCACTGGAGATCTAGGATTTTGTAGCTATGCCCTTGTGATTGCTGTATTTCATTGCCATGCCCTTGTGATCTCTACATCTTGTTTCCATGCCCTTGTGATCTTTGTATATGTATGTATATACATATATACATACATACATACATACATATATATATATATACATATGTAAATGTATATGTATATGTATATATATGTGTATATATAGACACACACACATGTGTGTGTGTCTATGTATGTATGTGTATATATAAATAGAGAGATCTTGGTACAACATAAAAACAATAAAACTCACTCAACAGGTAGCATGGCCATAGATGTGATGACAACGCCTATTGATAAGTAGATTCCTCTTTTGATCTCTCATTTTCATGTGTTTATTTCACTTGAGCTATTATTTCTTAGGGGGCATTTTGTAATATTAGATTCATTTTATGCAGGATGTGATGAGGACATTCCTGGATGTACCCGTGTTACATGTATGAGAATCACTAAAGAATTGTGATAAATTTATCGTGAGCAATGAAGATAGAATTTTCCTGAGAGTAGTAGGAGGTAATGAGGACATTCCAGGGACATTGAGCCTCTTTGTGATGTCCTCGTGGGGAATTTAGGAATACTTATTCAACGTTTTCCGTCATTTTTTTATTTTAATAATTTAGCAAGCCGTCACAATTGTGATGGCTTGTTTTGATGGATGACCATCACTCCTACATCAACACTGTTGCATACCTGTCACTCTTTTGACAACCTGCTCCAATAGATAGCCATCGATCCTACATCACAACCATCACAATTGGGATGATAGTTTGAAAGCTTAAGCAGTTGTATTTATGATGGTCTACTATCACAATTGTGACAGTGTGAAGATGAACCCTTGCCCTTGCTATCTTCCAAGTTATGACAACTTATTCTGTCACAATTTGCAATAGAAAAAGTTTGATGGCAGTCCAATGGGAGCCAATTTGTGGTACTATTACTTGGGCAATGGGTGGTCATCACAATTCAGGCCCAAATGTAGTAGTGGTAAGATCACTTGTGGATCATATAATAGGGAGTATGGGGAGGTTCTTGTGGAAGTTCGATAAGTATAATTTTTACAGAGGGCGAGATTGATTTGGAGGTTCTAGTTGCAACCAAAATCATTGACAATGTTCTTGAGAATCTTGAGGATAGTTTTATTGGTTTCCTCATCTTGGTCATTATCTTGAGGAAAATACAAACTAGAGAAACGATGATGGATGCAGAGGAAATTGCACAAATCAACTATGTATTGATTTTCAAAAGGGGATCCATCATCTATAAAGATGGTGGAAGGGATGCCAAAGTGGAAAATGATATGGTACAAGAGGAACTTTTCAATCTATACTCTAGTGGTGATGGTAAGAGGGATTTCCTCAACCTACTTGGCAAAGTACTCTATTACATTGATTATATACTTGTGTCCATATGTAGCGAGTAGAGTGTTCTTACTAATGAAGTCAAAACCTCAACATGAGAAGGGTTGTGGTGGTCTAATGGGTTGTAGATATTGTGTCAGAGCATGTATCTTATTAGCATGCTGCTAATAGGGTAGGCACCTTTTTACGAACTGACAAGCATCAAGTTCCATTGTGAGCCAATAATATCTCACCTTGAGTGGTTGATTGCCTAGGACCATGCCACTCATTTGGGAACCATAGATCCTACCATGAACTTCTTGTAGAGACAAGATGATCTTGTTTGAGTCTAAACATCTAGAGAGGATTCCACAATAACCCCGATGAGATAGGGTGTTGGCTACGAGAGTGTCATAGGAAGCTTTATGAATTAGGTTCTCATGTTGGGTGTTTATGAGGTGGGGGGAATATGATACCATTTTTGAGGTAAGCATGCATTTTATGGTACCATGGGGATTGAAGGTCAACCAAGAAATTTTCCATTTTGGATTCATAGTTCTCATAGGTGGGTGCATATAATTGCTTGACTAAGAATTCATAGTATGTCGCATCCCAAGAGATTTCTAATAGCAATCCGATAGTGGTCATTGTTAAAGTTGTAGCTTTAGTTATATTGAATTGATCTAGAGTTAATCTCTAACAGTTATTGGTTTAAAATTATTGCATTTCATTAATCATAAATTACACACACACACACACACACACACATACATACATGCATACACATATATATATACACAAACACACATACACACACTCACACAAACACACATACATACATATACACATACACATACACATACACATACACATACACATACACATACACATACACATACACATACACATACACATACACATACACATACACATACACATACACATACATACATACATACATACATACATACATACATACATACATCTCCTCTACTCCTGTATAGATGCATTTGGATCTGCACTTGGAACATACAAAAATATAGACATTACTTAGTACATTTGTAATGCTCCCTTAACTTAACATGGTATCAGAGCTAAACTGAAAACATAGAAAAGAAATGAAAATTAGAGAGATTTTAATTTTTTATAATCATACACACCAACATCATATACCATTGTACACCAACATCATACACCATTGTACTTGAGTAGTTTCTAACGATAACCAAATCTAAGAACAGACCAATCCTGAGCCTTCCAAAAAAACACTTGAGAATTCCATCAATTATGATGGTTGGTTACAACAGTAAATCTACTGAGAATTAATCTCTATGAAAAATATATAACTTCAAGCAATAAACACTTCAGGCCATTAGACCATGAGCTGGCACAAGGGTCCAAGTAGTACCATAGTTTTAAATTACAAGAATACATAGAGAGGAGGAGATGGAATCAAACAGACCTAAATAGAAGAAGGGATCCCTTGTTAATGATCTCTTCTCTATAAGGGAGAAGTTCAAAGTGAAATTATTTGTAATATACTATCCTTTGTGAGAGAGATGTCTAAGGTGAAAGCTCTGGTTCCACCCTTTGACTTGGATCATGATGGTTACTATTTTGCATATGTAGATTATGCATGTCATAAAAGGTGACAATATTACATACATACATACATACATACATGCATACATACATACATACATACATACATATATATAGGGTAGCTATTGAAAGGTGACGATCTTATCAATAGTTGGACCTATTACCATGACATACTCCATTAAATTGCTGACCTATTACCATGACATACTTCATTAAATTACTATCTCAGGGTGGCAGAAGTGATGATAACGAATGTATCATAATTAGAATACATTAAGTTTCTATCCCAGAGTGTTGCATATCATGATACTTGTCATGATAGAGTTAATGACATTCTGATTACTTGTTATTTGAACAACTTCATTAAGTTGTTGTCCCAGAGTGCCATAAATCACGTAAATTATTCTCTTGATAGACATCCCTTTTTTGATGTTAGTGTACATATCAAGTGAATATCACTAAGGATGAAACATAAATGATTCAATCCTCCCTCACTAAGAGGGAGTGTTAAAGTTGTAGCTTCAATCAGATTGAATTGATCTAGAGTTAGTCTCTAATGGTTATTGGTTAAACATTATTGCATTTGATTAATCATAATTATATATATTTGTTAATTATGTCTAATGATTATTAACTCACTAGAACCAATATTGATTAACATAGAGACGTGTCTCTTCTACTCCTATATATATGCATTTGGATCTGCACTTGGAACACACAGAAATATAAGCAGTGTTTAGTACATTTTTAGGGATAAACTTAATAACCATAACATCTATGACCTCATTTTTTAACTGAGGAACCTATATGAATTACATCTTCAAGAAATGTTCCTTCATCTTTTCAACCATTTCCTTGTGCATAAGAAAACTTGTCATATTTCATTTGATATTCATCTAGGACTTGTTTGCTTACTTGAGAGTCACCCAATACCTGTAACTATGTGATATTCCCTCATACTCAGAGATGTTGTTAGTACAATATAAGCACAATTTGAATGACTTGGGAATATAGTCATCTTTAGGTGTGATGAATAGCATCCCTTCTCTTGATTTATGTGAAGTGTATGACCCATAGAAGTATAGTTTCTAGGGAGGTTGTTCTTCTATCATACATAAATATTCATCTAGAAAATGCATAACCAATGGATGAGCATCTACCAAATGTGCCTCTTCTAATTGATCTGCAATGATTTGGCCCTTGATGGCCTTTTTATCAATGTACTAGATGCCAAACTCACCCAAAAACATAACCCAAATAGCCATACAAATTTTGAGAGTTGTGCATGAGAGAATGCACTTAACTGGATCTATCTTTGATATGAGCTTCATGGTATGTAATAACATGCAATGGAAAATATTTTGAGTGGTGACTTCTAAGCCTACTTTTTCCATATGTATATAGGTCATTACATAGAAAACAAGAGTATGACTGATGTAATAGATGATTCTTTCCTTTCCATTATCATCTAGTTGGGAAAGAAGTTCCCCTAGTGTATTTGGATTCATTGATATGTACAAGATCATAGGATGCCTTGGCATTGGTGGCACTAATATGGGTGTGTTGTATAGTTATTCATTGATTTTATCAAATTTTTTTGACATATTGGATCCCATTTGTAGTACCAGTCCTAAAAAAGAAAGTGTGTGAGAAACTAACATTTATCTGTGAGATTTGAGATGAATAATTTTACTAATTGGAGCTTTCCTTAAAGGCTGCACAACTGTCTAAGTGTCCTAGGGTGAGGCATTTCAATGAGTGCCTTGACCTTTTGGGGTCAATCTCGATGCTCCTCCAAGATACAATAAAGCCTAAGAGATAATTTTTATGTGACTCCAAAGATACATGTCTTGGAAATTAGTTTTAGGTCATACTTGTGAAGTCTATCAAAGATTTCTTCTAGGCCACGTAGATGATCCAATTTGTGAATGAATTTTGCTAGTATGTTGTCCACATAGTCTTTAAGAGTCTTATGGATCATGTCATGGAAAATGGTTATCATATCTCTCTGATATGTCGCCCCACATTCTTCCAAATGAAAGTCATCATATTATAGGGGGAAGTATCCAAAGGGGTTGTGAATTTTTTTTTATGTTAATCTTCTTCTACAATTTGGATTTTTGATTATATCCTAAAAATATTTCCTTTAGAGACAACATCTCATGTCTAGCTGTAAGATCTATGATGACGTTGATATTTGGGAGAGGAAAATCACCTTTTGGGGGAGCCTTGTTGAGATCCCTAAAGTCTATACAAACTTGGATATGTTGAAAACAATTATTCAACTGTGTATTATCATTGATGTTTACACAAATGTCAGTATTAATTGAGCAATGTAGAGTTTTCAATATTAACCTTGTATATCTCAGTATTAATCGAGCAGTTAGGTAATGAAGACTTTCCAGTGTTAACTGAGTAGTTGGTTAATGAAAGGATTCCTACTTTCATTATTGATCGAGTGGTTGGTCATCAAAGTAGTGTAGTATTGATTGAGTGGTCGGGTAGTGAAGAAGTCACAGTGTTAACTGAGTGTTCAATCCTAGTATTGACTGAGTGATAACAAGATGTAATTGTCAAATATTTTATTTATTGAGGCCAACTATTTGGATATTTGTTGATTCTTTTTTTAAGGGTATTCAAGCTGAATTTTACTAGCTTATGATATATAAGTAAGGTCAAGTTGTGAAGATGAAATGTAACAAGTGGAATATGAAATAAGATGGATATGTGAGCGAAGGCAAGACATAGAAGGAAAGCGTGGAAGATAAATTGCAAAAGACATCTGATCAAGAAGGATCTAGAGGTCAAGACAAAATAGAGATTTGAATCTACAAAGGAAGTTGCTTCATTAATTAGGTAAAATTTCTATTTCTTTATAACTATTTTAGCAATAAAGAAATCTCTTAATAGAGTTGAATTAATAGTAATTTTGTAAATCCTCTAACAAGGTAACATTTCAAGATTGAAGTGTTTAAAGACTTCTAACTAGGCCACTCCTAATAGGGTGATCTAAATCCTCTAACAATGTTATAATTAACAGTATGTTTTGTAACCCTTAACTTGGTTGGCTCCTAACATGACTTACTTTGGAAGAGTGAACATTATTGTGACTAGTTGCAAGGTGGTTTTTCCCAAATTGGTTTTCCATCTTAAATCTTGATGTCATCCGTGTTCATGTTATTTTCTTATGATTTATGTTTCTACAACTAAGTTACTAAAGGATAAGACCAATTTAATAAATCTTATGTTTTATTTGTTAATTGATCATTAGTAATATTCTAGTGTTAACCAAGATATTCAATATTTCATGATCAATGAAAGATTTTTGAGACATCCAAGGGAAAATGATTTGTTTTTGTGGTAACTAATTCAACCCTTCCCTCACTTACTCTTTTACATTTCCAAAAATTGGTATTAAAGTAGTTGGTTCTTGTAGGAAAAGGTTTTAAGGACCTGAGCTAAAGATCAAGATGTCTTACAAAAGGGAGATCCCTAAGCTAAATAGAGAAAACTTTTCAGCATGATAGGAATTGATTAAACTACATATATCAAGCATTAGTGATGTTGGTGTGTTCTACCTAGAGAACAAATATGTGCCACCACCCAAGCCTATGACTATGGAGAAAATAAAAGAAGTAAAGGATCACAATATTATGATGATTGATATTGCATCCTCCTTGAACTATTCTTAATTTGATGAAGTCAAAGATTGTCCTAGTACATTTGACATGTGGGAAAAGCTGAAGGAAGTCTTTGGAGGTGACAAAAATGTGCAGAGACAAAAGGAAAAAAGTTTAAGAGGTAAGTTTGAACGATTGAAAATGAAAGAAGGTGAGAACATTGCCCAATACAGTGAAAGGATCAAAGATTGTGTTAGTGCAATCAAAGTTACATGAGGTAAAATTGATGATGAAACAATGATCAACAAGGTATCAAGAAATCTTCTTCCTATTTATGCAATTAAAGATTTAGCTATTCAAGAGATTGGACTTAACCCTAGGTACTCTTGTTTGAAGATTGACTATTTTTGAGTTGGATAATTTTGATAACTATGCTCCTTCTAACAATATTGAATTTGCATTCAAACAAAAACTGACCCTTGGTAGAAAAGGAGGGAACTCAAAAGGAAAACAAGATGACAGTGAAGAAGAAGAAGAATCAGATGAAGATCTTGAAGTCATTGAAGCTCTTCTAGCGAAAAGAGTAGCAATAGGAAAAGGAAAATTCAGAGGTAAAATTCTATTGATTTGTTTCTTATGTGAATAAGTTGGTCACATCGTTGCAAGGTGTCCAAACAAGGAAGATAATGATGATAAAAGGTTCAACAAGTCAAAAGGCAAGAAAGAATTCAAAATCTACAAGGACTTCAAAGGTAAAGTTAAGAAATCATGTTACATTGAAAAATATTTTGATAGTGATAATAATGAAGATGAAGTAGTTTATATTGCTATTAAAGATGGATTTGATGATGATGAAAATGAAAAGATGTCACTTATCTCTCATGTTAGCAAAAATGATACATGGATCATAGATAGTGGTTGTTCTCATCACATGATCGGTGATAAAAGTAAATTTGAACATTTGGAACACTATGATGGTGGAAGTGTTAGATTTGGAAACAACGAACCATGATATGTAAAGGGAAAATGAATCATATCATTAGCTGATGAAATCAAATGTGAGAATTCCTATTGAGTTCAAGGATTAAGACATAATCTTCTCAGTGTAGCATAGTTGAACAATATAAGATACAAAGTTGAATTCATGAATGGAAAAGCTAAACTATTGGATGGAAAAAGAAAACTAGTTAGAACTGGTAATCAGATGAAAGGAAATTTATTTTACCTAGACCTCACTAAAAGTTCATGCTTGCTAGCTCATATACAAGAAAGTTGGCTATGGCATAAAATAATGTTTCATGTTAACTTTTAATACTTTATCACCATAAGAAAGAACAAAAGAGTAAGAGACATACTTTATCTAAAGAAACTTGAGATGGGCATGTGCAAACAATGTCAAATTGGAAAAATGAGTAAAAGAAGTTTCAAAAGTAAGTCCTACAATTTTGAAGAAGTTTTGGAACTAGTTCACATAGATATTTGTGGGCCAATAGGTGTGGAAAGCTATTATAGAGATATATATTTCATTTTATTCATTGATGATTATTCTAGAATGATGACTGTAATATTTTTGAAGGATAAGTCTGATGGTTTTCAAAAGTTCAAATGGTATTTGGACAGAGTTGAGAAAGAAATAGGGAAGAATTTGAAATGCCTGAGATCAGATAGAGGAGGATAATTCATCTCAAATGAATTCAATGAGTTTTGCAATGAAAAAGAATTTAAAAGATAGGTATCAACACCTAGAGCTCCATAGAAAATAGAATAGAAAAAAGAAGAAATAGATCCATCATGGAATATGCAAGGACACTAATGATAGAAAATAATGTTGCACCAAAATAATAGTGAGAAGCAATCAACATAGCAATTCATACACTAAACTGAGTTCAATTGAAGAAATGTACAAAATAAACACCTTGTGAATTATGGTATGGTTATAAGCCTAATGTTTGTTATCTCAGAGTATTTGGAAGAAAATGTTATATTTTAAGGGATGTAATGAAAAGAAAGCTTGATACAAAAAGTGATGAAGGGATAGTCCTAGGGAACTCAATAAAAACAAGGCATACAAATGTTTGAATATTACTACTCACAAAGTCATAGAAAGTGCCCATGTGAAGATTGATGAGTTTGCATAGATAAGTGAAGAATTGTCATGTCCCCTTTTCAAACAATTAAAATAATAACTTTTGCTAAGGCAGGCAGGCTCAAAAGTGAAGCTTTGGAAAAAGGGGCAAATATTTGGAAACCAATGGATTAATAAATGAAAATTATTATTAAAATATGTATTATTGACCCCTCTTGGTTGTGAGTTAGAGTTATGCCCTCTTTTAAAGGGATTTGGAGGCATTTTGGGTTCATTCTAGACTTGATTTTTGCTCATTGCTTTGTTGTTCTTCAAAGGCTGCCCAACTTGTGGAGAAGGACACTCAAGGACATGATTTTTTAAGTTTGCAAGGAGGCTAAGGATGAGATTTTCAGGCCATTCCATGTGCAAGATCATGCAGAGTTTTCCCTTGTGCTGAACAATGCAAATTTGCGAGTTTTCAGGTGTGTTTCTTATAAGAGTTTGGTGTTTCCGGTTGAGTATTTCATATCAGTTTGGTTTTCTACTTTATTTCATACATTTAGATGTTAAAATAGAGATGAGTAAATGTATTGAGTCATGGCTATACTTTTGTGATAGATTATTAGTGCTTTGTGGTGTTTCTAGGCTATTTTGTTATTTTTGGGAGCTCGATGAGCATTGTTTTTTTCCTCTGTTTGGGAGTTGTTGTGTGAACTCTATATAGATCTAGAAATATCATTTTGTGGGACATTATTTTGGAAAAATTTCTATAAAATTTTTTATTTTCAGATTTATTAATAATATGTGAAGCTGTGAAGTTTTTGGTACTATTCCGGGCATACCTGATTTGAGTTTTATTGAGAAATTGGTTGATCTTTTGAAATATTGGTTATTTGATTTTAAAATCTGATTAGAGGTTGTAAATATCATATAAAATTAGAAAGGGGACATTTTAGTGGTATTAGAGCTATGATCTTACCAGCTTGAGGGTTTGTAGAAGTTTGTATGCAACTAAGTGAAAGAGAAAAGAGATATTCATATCGAGAAAAGAATAAAGAAATTTTGATCAAACCTCCAATTAAAAGTAAAAGTACAAAATCCAAGGAAGGAAAGAGTACGTCTGACCTAGATGAGATGGAAAAGAAATTCTTCTAGGACATCCAGAATACTCAGAAGCAAACAATGGATAGTTTGGCAGAAACTAGAGAGACTTTGTGGATATTGACTTAAAAGTTGCAAGGAGTTGCATCTACTAATGAGAAAGGGAGCACTTCAGAGGAGCCAAGAAATATGAGATCCACACCCTCTAAATTAAAAAAAAAACTATTTTCATACTTTCAAATGAGCCACTAGTACCAAATCCAACCCTTAGTCCTGTGGAAGAGGTTACAAGTAACTTGATTGCATTAAGAGCTACTTACAATGGATTAGATGATGACTTTTTTAGTTTGGTTCCTTTTAGAGAATATGGATATGATGAACACTTTGATGCCCAAGAAAGAGTACAAGAGGGAGCATGACATAAGTGGAAGAGAACTCAAAAATAAAATAAGTAAGTTTATAGAACCTACTTTTGATGGAACAAATAATTTTTTAGCTAGAGCATGGCTACAAAAATTATAGACCACCTTCACACTTAACCCCATGAAGGAGAGTGATGCTGTTCACTTCACAAGTCTACACTTGGAAGATGCAACCTATGATTGGTGGTATTATGGAATGACTACTCAAGGTCATGATCAAGCAACTACATTTGATAATTTCAATCAAAGAGTGATAGATAGATTTGACTTCAAGGATGATGAAGAGTATTTTAAAGTATTGTCAAAGTTGAAGCAAACCAAATTAGTTAATGAGTATATAGAAGAGTTTCAAAAAGTGGCCGTTATGGTACTTAATATAAGTGAAAAGAGGATTTCTTATCTTTTTCTTGATGGTTTGAAAGATTCTATTAATGGTTTGGTTAAGGCTTTCTCACCCTCAACCTTACAAGAAGCAATCAAAAGAAGCTTGCAACTTGAAACTTGTGTGCCTATGAAACTAGTCACTAATAAAAAACCCCCAAATCTTTGAAAACACAAGGGAAATTTTTTGAAAAAGACTTTTTCAGAACTACCACCAAAGAATATGATAAATTTAGCAAAAAATAAGGTAGATGAATTGACTGGGAGTGAATTACGAAGGAAAAAGCTTTGTTTCACTTGTAGAGAACCATGGATTCTAGGACACAGATGTTTGGGGAAAGGTCAAGTGCACTATATTGAAGTTGCTTTAGAATTTTTTTTAGATGAGAATGAGGAATTTCATGACTCTAAGGAGGAGGAAGAAGAAGATAAGGAAAAAGAAATCAGCAAGGATGACACTTTAGCAACATTATCATGAGTCCCAAGATACCATCCCTTTCAATTTCAAGGGGTACTAGCAGGGCAAAGGTTATCAATTCTTCTTGATAGTGGGGAAACTCACAAGTTTTTTGATGAGGGATTTGTCATGAAAAAAGAGCTTAAAGTAGAAGATTTTGAGGGATTCAATGTTAGTGTAGCTAATGGATTCACTATGCCTTGCACACAAGTGGTGAAACAACTTAGGATGACCTTAGGAGATTATGAGTTATGTGATGACTTCTATGTTGTTGGCATTGGGGAGAAAAATATTGTATTGGGTGTTCAATGATTGCACTCTGTTGGAGGCTATTACATGAACCATTAAACTATGGAGTTTAAATTTCATTCCAATGGGAAATAAGTCTTACTAAGAGGCTTATCAAATGGAGCACCTAAAATAGTCACTGCAAAGAGGATGGATAGGACTTTTCAAAGAGGATAAGTAGCATAGGTAGTAGGAGTCATAATCCATCCAACAAGCTCTCCAAATAATCAATTAAATTTCCATTTTGAAATTCAAAATATTCCTGATAAGCATAGTACAGTTTTCAATGATCTGCCTCTTGGATTACCACTAGATATAGCTTTTGAACATGTTATAGAGTTAGAATACGGTGCCAAACCAGTTATAACAACTCCGTACCACCATCCAAGAGGTTATAAGGAAGAAATAGAAAAGACTATTAAGGAACTCCTAGAAATAGGATTCATAAGGTCTAGCTGTAGTCCATTTGCATCATCTGTGGTTCTTGTCAAGGAAAAGGATGGTACAATAAGAATGTATATAGACTACAGGGCTCTAAGCAAGAAGACCATAAAAAGCAAGTATCCCATAGCATGCATAGATGAAATCATTGATGAGTTACATGGTGCTACATACTTCTCAAAAATTGACTTAAGATCAAGGCACCATTAAATTCGAATGAGGAGGGAAGATGTAGAAAAGATTGCTTTCAAATGTCACTATGAGAACTTTGAATTTCTTGTTATGCCATTTGGCCTCACTAATGCACCAGAAACATTCCAATATTGTATGAATAAGGTATTTAGCAAGCATCTTCAAAATTTTTTTTTGGTATTATTTGATGATATCTTGAGTTATAGTAAAATATGGAAAGAGCATCTAAAAAACATAGACACTATTTTGGGAATCTTGAAGCAGCAATCCTTCTATGCTAAGCTATCTAAATGTGAGTTGGTTTGACAAAGATTCTATATTTGGGACACATTATAAGTTCTAAAAGAGTACAGGTTGATCAACAAAAAATCTAGGCAATTTTGGATTGGCCTCCACCCACTAATCTTTTACAGTTGAGAGGTTTCTTTGAGTTGTGTAGCTACTATGGAAGATTTTCCAAGGGATTTTCTCAGCTTGCTGCCCCCTTGACTGATTTGACAAAGAAAGGGGCTTTTTTTGGATAGAAGAGGCACAAAATACATTTGATAAGCTTAAGGAGGTAATGAGTTCATGCCTTGTCCTTACAATTCCAAATTTCTCTTTATCTTTTGTTGTTGAATGTGATGCTTCTGGAGAAGGTATAGGGGCTGTCCTAACTCAAAGGGGACATCCAATAGCATTTGAGAGTATAAAATTAAATCAATTAGAGAAAGGTTACTCCATCTATGATAAATAAATTTTGGCAATCATGCATGCACTTCATAAGTTTAGACAATATTTGGTATGTGGGAGATTCATTGTAAAGATAGACCATAATAGCCTCAGGTTCTTCTTGAACCAAAGGGATTTGAATGATCATAAAAAAAAAAGGGTAAGAAAATGGAAGCTTATGATTTTGATATTGAATACATGAAAGGAAAGAATAATGTGGTTGCTGATGCTCTCTAAAGAAAGCCCACTTTGTGTTCCTTAACATCTATCTTTGTTGATTGAAAAGTCTTCACAATTTTAGAATATGCTAAAGATTTCTTTGCCACCAATATTTTGGATAAGTTAGTGGATGATAACAGGTACAAGGTTGTTGATGAATTGATTTATTACAAGAACATGATCTTCTTAGTGCTAGGATTAAAAATTAGAGAGATAATATTGACGGCCTTTCATGACACACCTTTGGCTGGTCATCAAGGATACTTGAAGACATACATGCAACTTTGAGAGTGGTTTTCATGGAAGGGTATGAAAGAGGATGTCCTTAAACACATCAAAGAATATATGGTATGCCAACAAAATAAGAGTGAGCAAATTTTTCCTACAGAGTTGTTGCAGCCACTTCCTATTCTTGAACAAAAATAGGAAAGTATTTCCATGGACTTCATCACTGGTTTGCCCAAGGTTCAAGGTAAGGATTGCATATATGTGGTGGTAGATAGACTAACTAAGTATGCACATTTCTTTCCCATCACATCTAATTTCAAGGCATCACAAGTGGCTGAATTGTTCTTCAAGAAAATTTTTAGGTTACATGGATTGCCTAGAAACATTGTCAGTGACTGAGATAGTAGATTCCTCAGCTTTTTTTGGAAGGAGCTCTTTCATTTGGAAGGAACTAAAATCACTCCCAGTACTAGCCATCACCCTCAAACAGATGGACAAACAAAGATAGTTAATAAATGGATAGATGGATATTTGAGGAACTATGTTTCAAATCAACAATATGCTTGGGTGAAATGGTTTCACCTAGGGGAGTATTGTTATAATACATCTCATCACATGTCTATTGGTATGCCTCCTTTTCATGATTTTTATGGTTATGATTCCCTTTCCTTTGTTGATCTACTACTTTCAGATAGCAGAGTACCTGCAGCAAGTGATTTTTTCAAGAAAAGCCAAGACATAATAAGGTCCCTCAAGGATAATATACAACATGCACAAAACCAACAGAAGTTGTATGCTGATAGGAAAAGGACTAAAATATATTTTGAGGTGGGAGATTTGGTATTTTTTAGGTTGTATCCATATAAGAAAAGCACCTTGAAGAGGAGTGGGGCAGAGAAGCTCAAGCCAAGGTTCTATGGCTCTTATAAGATGATTAGGAAGGTAGGAGAGGTAGCTTATGAATTGGAGTTCCCTCCAAATAGAAAAATACATAATGTATTCCATGTCTCTTGCCTAAAGAAGGTTGTAGGCTAGAAAACCATAGTATCTATAGAATTACCACCTCTTGATGATGAAGGAAAATTAGTTTTGATACTAAAAGAGGTTTTGGATACAAGAGAGAAAAGATTGAGAAATAGGAGCATCATAGAGCATTTGGTCAAATGGAAAGGATTAACATTGGAGGATGCAACTTGGGAAGGAGCACATATTCTTGAGCATCCCAACCTTCATTTCTTGAGGAAAAGCAATATTTGGGAGGGGAGGACTTGTCATGTCCCCTTTTCAAATAATTAAAATAATAACTTTTACTAAGGCAGGCAAGCTCAAAAAGTGAAGTTTTAGAAAAAGGGGCTAATCTTTGGAAACCAATGGATTAATAAATGAAAATTATTATTAAAATATGTATTATTGAACTCTCTTGGTCATGAGTTAGGGTTATACCATCTTTTAAAGGGATTTAGAGGCATTTCAGGTTCATTCTAGACTTGATTTTTTCTCATTGCTTTGTTGTTCTTCAAAGGCTGCCAAACCTATGGAGAAGGAGACTCAAGATGGGATTTTTTAGGTGTCCAAGGAGGCTAAGGATGGGATTTTGATACCATTCCATGTGCAAGCTCATGTAGAGTTTTCCCTTGTGCTGAATAGTGCAAATTTGTGAGTTTTCAGGTGTGTTTCTTATAAGAGTTTGGTGTTTAAGGTTGAGTATTTCATATCAGTTTGGTTTGCTGCTATATTGTAGACATTCAGGTGTGAAAATAGATCTAAACACATGTATTGGGTCATGTTTATACTTTTTTGATAGATTATTAGGGCTTTGTGGTGTTTCTAGGCTATTTTGTGTTATTTTTGGGAGCTCGATGAGCATTGCTTTTGTCCCCCATTTGGGAGTTGTTGTGTGAACTCTATAAAAATTCAGAAATGTCATTTTGTAGGCCATTATGCTGGAAAATTTTTTGTAAAAATTTTTACTTTTAGATTTATTAATAATATGTGAAGCTATGAAGTTTTTGTCACTATTTTGGGCATACCTGATTTGGGTTTTTTTGAGAAATTGGTTGACCTTTTGAACTATTGGTGATTTGATTTTAAAATCTGATTAGAGGCTTTAAATATCATATAAAATTAGAAAGGGGACATTTCAAGAATAGAGCAACAAAGAGCTTGAAGATTACATAAATTTATCTATTATGAAGAAGAGCTTGAGATCTTACCCCTGAAGGTTGAAGCCAATCAACAACCAAGTGCACTTAATAGTTCATTGATAGTTCATCCCGAGTCACAAAAAAGGCACCTGAGTCATAGTTAGCTCAACTTGAGTTGCTTCCCTAGATAGTGCAACTTGAGTTAGACATAGTGTAGCCCAAGTTATAGATAAAGGCACCCGAGAAACAATCAAATTAGTTAGAAGAGCTCAAGAAAAAAGATGAAGATCTTGGAGAACCAAGTGAATAAATTTTAGAGCAAAGAAGGAAAGATCCAAGACTTGAAAAATATGTCAGAAGACATCATACATCTAATCAAATAATTGAAGGAGAGATGGAAGGCATATTGAAATAGAACAAACTAAAAGGTACATGTTTACTTAGTAAATTTGAGCCTAGATCTGTAAAAGATACTTTAGAAAATGAAAGTTGGATAGAAGCTATGAATGAAGAGATTGAGAAAATAGAAAAGAATAAAACCTAGTCTCTTTCTCTTAGACACAAGGATAAGAATGTGATTTTTACAAAATGGATATTCAAAAATAAGTAGAATGAGAAAGGAGAAGTGATAAGGAACAAGGCAAGACTTGTGTGCATAGGTTATGTTCAAGAAGAATGTATTGATTATGGAGAAATGTTTGATCTTGTTGCAAGACTTGAAGGAGTCCAAATACTTCTAGCATATTCAACACAAAAGGGGTTCAAAGTGTATCAGATGGATGTGAAATCGACTTTCTTGAATGGAGTCTTAGAAGAAGAAGTCTACATTGAACAACCTAAAGGTTTCATTGATCCAAGCCAAAGAAACATGGTATGTAAACTTCATAAATCTTTATATGGATTAAAGAAGTCTCCTAGAGCATGGTATGAAATACTACATAGATATTTGGTAAAAATTGGTTTTGAAAAGACAAATGATAATAGCAATTTATATATTAAGGAAGGATCACAAGATAAAATATTGCTTGCAAAAATATTTGTGGATGATATCATATTTGGTGGACATGAGCTATTACGCAAGTTATTTGCTAAGGTAATGAGGAAAGAATTTGAAATGTCAATGTTTGGAGGAATTAAATTCTTTGTGGATCTACTAGTTCATTAGATGAAGGATGGCATATACATCAGTTAATGAAAATACATCAAGGAAACATTGAAAGTATTTGAAATGGAAGATTCCAAACTACTTGGTGTAGACACCTAAATCTGATTACACCGCTTTGATAATCTTATTTAGCTATCTCTAAAGGCATCATTAATTAAATTCTTATTTAATTAATCCTTTTGCCATCCCCTAGCTGATTAATTTAATTAATCATCTATAGTCCTAATTGATAAATCAAATAACCCATTATTTATTAATTAATCCTATTCTCCTATCTAATTCCAAAACCCTCATTTATTAAATAAATCTATTTGATAAATAAAGCCCTCAAATCTAATAACCTCTAAACTATCCTAAATCCTCCATTTAGCCTAATCCACCCCATCCACCCATACTAACCAAGCTTAGCCACTAACTCACCCACCCTCATTAAATGCTATCCACTTGCATATCTCTAACATCCCTAATCTAATCCTAAATCACCTCTAATCCCCCCCCTAACCTTGTCACATTCCCTAAGCAAGCTTAAGACTTTCCTAAGCCAAACAAAGTCAACAATCTCAACTCCCTCCAAAATATCCCAACCACTAAGCCATGAATGCTCTTACAAAGGCTATAAAGACTCTTACAATCCCATTCATTGCTCTTACAAGCCATTAAGAAGGGTCTTTATGAAGATATTATCCCTTGAGCCTCCTTTGTTGACTCATCCTTGCCCTTTCTTCCATCCTCTCACCCTATGACATGTGTCACTCCCTAATTGGCTGTAAGAAAGCACAATCCATGTGCTCTCCTCTCATGCAATCTAAGCCGTCCATAAGCTTTTTCCTTTCCTTCCATCTTAGCCCTCCATCCCTCAAGCCTCTTGCCTATAAATTGAATCCCCTCCCAAGCCATTTCATCACAATCTTTGAGTTAAAGTTATAATGCTAGTTTGAGAAGCCAAAGCCCTTAACCATACCCTTATAATGCCAAATTGAGAGCTCACAAAACTACCAATTTGCCATTACCCATCTCCACCATTGAAGAAAACTTGAAGCCCTTTGAGCATACATACTAATCCTTCATTTAGACTCATCTACCAAGAAAATAGCTAATTCCTATTGGGAGAGTCCATTCACTTGGCTCACATTCCTAATTAGGGGCTCCTCTTTAGTCTCTCTTATATGTTATGTTAATCTTTGTTAGTTAATGCTTTGTTCTCTTAATAGATTAGTGTTTCTTGCTAACATATTAGTATATACATTTTGGCACGCCCGATAGGACCCCACTATGGGTCATTTAATCATCCATTTCTATCTATATGTTATTTTTTCTAATAATCTAATGTATCTTATTGTTTGAGTGAGTTGTAGGGTGTTTCACTTGTTTTTGCAGGTTGAAGAACGCACTTGGAAAGAAAACATACCCTCTAAAACTCAAAAATAATTAAAAAAAATATTTTTTTTTGAAAAAATCTGCGCATTTTAGTTTTGTTCACATAGTGTCATCTCCGTAGATCAGCATCTTCATAGATTGGCGTCTGTGCTTGGTGAACTATCGTCTACACTTGGTAAATTGTCATCTCCGCAACCTCAACTGTCATCTACACAGATTGGCGTCTGTGCCTACAAACTGTTGTCTCTGCCAGATACTCTGTCATCTCTGCCGCCGCCTCTAATATTCTATCATCTCCTCCACTGCTAAACTGAACTGTCATCTCCACAGTTCAACATCTTCGCATGGTTTCCTATTTTTGGTGCCGCCAAACTAAACTGTCATCTCCACCTCTTTCTCTGTCGTCTCCACAGATTGGCATCTCTACAGTTCAACATCTCCACAGATTGGCGTCTTTGTAGTTCAGCATCTCCACAGATTGGCATCTCCACCTGATAAATTGTCATCTCCACTTGTCATTATTGCATTTCTATTTTAGCATCTCTGTTCTTGCACTTTTTAGTTTTAAAAAAAAAAGAAAAAAAAGAGAGAGTATAAATCAAATTTTAACTTTTGGTGGTTCCATAGAGTAGAGGTTTTTCTAAGGATTTTTACGACTAGGAAAAAGAATAAAAAAAGTTGATTTTATTTTTCTCATAGTTAAGCTTCAAATTTTTGAGATTTTTTGGGTTACTAATCAAATTAGCTTTTTGTAGCTATTGTAGGTTGGAGCACATATGAAACCACTAATCATGTTTTTTGCAGATTCTCCTTACATGGTTTATTGCACTTGAAAAATGAACTTGAATGTTTAAACACTTGTCTTTGAATGCATGTTGCTAAAATGAACTTGAATGTTTAAACATTTTTTATTGAATGAATGTTGCTCAAACACAATTTTGAATGCCATGGATTAAAATCAAATTTTTCTTGGAATGCATGATTAAAACAACAAATCCAATCTTGAATGCCATAGATCAAATAATCATCTTTTGGGGCATAAAAAGAATCTACATTCTAGAAACTTTCTAAATTATAAAAATCAAATAAAGACGCTCTAAGTGAGTTTGTAGTTAGACTCACCCTCTTTAATCACCCATCAATTTAACCATTGGTTGCAATCTCAGTGCCATCTATGGGGATGGGTGCACCTAAGAGGGTGTTAAGTGCTCCACAAAGATCAAACTTCACTTGTGTTTTTATTAATTTTTTTAACTTAGAAAATTCTTTGAATGCACATTAGGCTCGCTAACACTTCATTTGGGCATTAAAATTGGATAAATCTTGATGTGGAGGGCCTTTGAGCGTGCACTTGACAATCGAGTTTCACACATCTTTGTTTTGGGTTTAAAATAAACAAACACTCAATCTTGAATGCCTTAAAGAAAATTAATCGATACTTGATGTGGAGTGCCTCCGAGTGTGCGTACTTTCTTGTTGACCCTAACTCTTCTTTTTGTTCACATTCTTCAATTGATTTTGCTTTGTTGGCGCATTTCAAAGTTAGAATTGAACATTGTCTCTTAAACATGAGTGCTTGCAAGGTCTAGATCAGCTCACATAAGAGTTAGTTGGTAAAAGAACAAATGTGTTATTTTAGCTCAAGATCATCCAAGTCTTCTCTCTCCTTGTCATCTTTCGAGGCCATCTTGGGTGCATAAGATTAGGATCCAAAACCTTATTTCTCTTTTTAGGAGGCATGCTTGGGGATTTCATCACCCCTTGGACAACTTCAACTCCAGTGTTTCGATGAAGTATAAAGATCGAGAGGTGAATCTAAAGACACCTCTCTTGGAATCAAGATTTTGTCACTTGGGCTAAGCCTCAAGGAACTTTATACCCTTGAGAAGTGAAAGAGGAGAAGTGGGTTACTGATCCTCTCAGCTATGTGACATATTTTTGATTTCATCTACAGATTTGGGCTTCACGTACCTTGTGTATATCGAGGATTTCCTAGCTAAACCAACTATCAGCCTTGTAGACAACCATCTAGGGTGTTAATGTGTTTGAAGTGATTGATCGAAACATTTGTAAAACATACACACTCCTTGGCACAAGTATCACATTCTAAGAATCAAAAACTTCTATCTAGTTGTTTCTATCTATTGCTTGATCTTTTACTTATTGAATGAATGTTTGCCAAACTTGGTCAATCCTAGCTTAGAGTATACTTACCGTAGTCACTGCCTATTCCAAAAGTTGAATGAATTGAAGAAAAACAACTGAGATCTCTCAAAGCCAAGCAGATTCAGGAATTCATGTCAGAACAACCCAAACCCAAACAGAAGTTTCACAAAGTCAAACTCAAGCCATCTTAGGCATACCAAGAACTTTCAGCCAAGAGAAAGGAAATAACACCAAGCCCTCGAATTGCCAAACTCCACAAAGCAAAGGACAAAGCTTCCAATGAAGCTCTTCAAGATGCTTGGTTAGATCACACTATCCAACTTAACCAACATCCAGGAGTTAACCCTGCTTATGCCTTACCAACTAGGCATGATTTCTATGATTACACCCCCTTGTTTCTCCACATCTTCTTGCATAAGTTTCACTTTAGAGTCATCTTTGTAGGTAAGCCAGCCATCCTTAGTCATCCCCTTAAGCATTTTAGCTCATCCATCCCATTTAGAACCAAACCATCTAGCCAACAATCCAAAAAGTTCACATCCAAGCCTTCAAAATTGTTGTCACCTTGCCAAAAGTTTTCCATTCCTAACATCTTCCAAATTGACCAATCTCACCAAGGTTATCCCTTTGACAGAGCTTTGTCTAGGGTAATCTAGCTTTGTCACTTGATTATCCCTCATCACCTTGAGCTAAAGGTTGGGATCCACAAGTGGTCAATCTTGTGTTCTTCGTAAAGGATCATCAGTCTATCCTTAAGTTGACACAATCACCACCAAGCTTGCACATAGGAAAGTAGACCTTTCATGCTTTGGCAACATATCTTTGAAGTTAGAATCCCCAACCCAATCCTCCTTAGGTTTTGTCATATAGATTTGCCTCAACCTAGGAAATCATTTGCATAGAAAAGCCTTCCCCTTTTGCATCCATCAGCATTGTTGCATCTCATCCCTAGGAAACATTCTACATTTTCATGCCACCTGTCACTCGCTTAGGCAAGAAGAAGAAGGAAACAATGGAGCCCTATCATTTGGATCAAATAGTTTGGCTCCCCTTGAGTAGTCAACCATCCTTTAGCCCAGAGAACACTATACCATTACCTACTAACATCGAAGCTTTCATGAACCAACCAGGAAATGCAGTATTGGTGAACGCCATTATAGACAAAAAAAAAGAAACAATCATGGCTAACTTTCAAAGGGTCAACATAGGAGTCTTCAGCTTTGGCAGACCTCCTCCCTTATCAAAACCATCTCACCCATTGTTTGGGAAACTACCACTCCCAATAGGCTCTTATGATTCAAATTATCCTCAATACGAGCCAAAAGGAGAGCCTCAAACTAGTCCTTATGATCCAACTGACCCAAACATACCAGCCTCCACTCAAGTTGAAATCTCCCTTCCGCAAGCCAATCCAGCCACCACCACTCCACCATTGGTCCATAACACTCCATCCCAAACCCCCTTTGCCCAAAAAAACTCACCATTAACTCCCTTCACTATTGTTGTTGTTGCTCCCCAACCCAGCCTTCCAAATCCACCCATCTCCCAAATCAGTGCTAGTATCTTTGGCCAACCTTAGCAATATACAACAGGGATGCCACCAATGAGGTGAAGTAATCAACCCTTCATCACCCTCATCTTGTTTACCTCAGCTTAGAACAAAATTCCATCATTTCCACTAGGTCCTTGAAGCTCAGTGCCATCAGCCATAAATCCACAAGCTACTACCCTCACTCCACAAAACAATCAAACCCCACAAGCTACTACCAATGTTCTGCCAAGCTCTCAAGTGACCCAAGCTCCTTCCACCACTCTACCAAGCTTTCAAATCTAGCCACCAAGCTCTCAAACCCCATTAGTTCCATTCCAAAGATTTCAATTCCCACCACCTCCACCACCAACTAATCCATTACCTCCTATCACCAACTATTTTTCTATGCCACTTCTAGGAGGAAATCCACCACCACCAAACACCAATTACTTGGCCTCCTTTTCCATGCAGATACCTTCCCGCATGGGGGCACAACCCACATATATTGGTCAAACTCCTCAAATCCAAAGTCAAGTTCCATAAGCTCCCCGATCCTTCCCCCAAGCTTCACAACCATCTTATACCTTACCTCCACAAAGCAATCTATTTATCCCATAGCCAGCTTATGTTTCTCAATCCCAATCTCAAATCCAATATCAGCAGCAAGCCTCACAACACATGCATCAATATGTGCCACCTCCACCTGAGCAACCCACCATCCACCATTCAGTTTCCCAAGCCATGTACAATCCCTACCAGCCCATACCTCAAAGCCATCCATATTCCATTGCCCCATCTAGCACATACCTACCTCAGGGCACTCCTACATTGGGGGCACCTCAACCATCACCCATTAATTCAGAATGGGAAGCCATGAAGATAACTTTGAAGAACATCTAGGAGGGAAATGATCCAAAAACCTTCAAGTTTGAGAATGTGCATGCTTACCCATTTGACAGAGCCATTACTATGACTCCATTCCCCAAGCATTTTGAGACACCCAAATTTGACAAATTTAGAGGAAAAGGAGACCCTATCACACATATCAAAGAATTTTACATGCACTACCAAGAAGTGGCATATGATGATGTCTTCCTATTGCATCTCTTTCCCAAAAGCTTGGCCAGACCAGCTCTTGAATGAGTTTATAGAATTCCATATAGCACAATTAAAAACTTTGCTGAATTGTCTGAGGCATTTGTAGCCCAATATGCCCATCTTGTTGAAACAGAGCTATCAGTAGTTGATCTTGTCAAAACTAAGAAAAAAGGTGGAGAAAGCCTTCTTGAATATCTGCAAAGATGGGAAACCCTTACCACCCGCATATCTTGCACCTTGCCAGAGCGCCATTTGGTGAAAATGTTTATTGATAATGCCCATCCGAGCTTGGCTCACCACATGACCATGAACTATTTGCAAACATACAAAGATATCAAAGAGAAAGGAATGATCCTTGAGTAAGGACTCATTAAAGATGGTGTGGTCAAGATTTACAAGGAATCCAACCAAAACCAATCACATTCCAATGACAAGTCTAGGTATTGGAACAAAAACAAGCACATTGCAACAGATGGCATCACTGACACCAAACATGTGAATATTGTTGGTCCTTCTCAAAACCAGTCCAACCCACCATATCAACCAAAAAATTAGCAAGCTATCAACTACCAATAGCAGAATAACCAAAGCTATCAAAACCAAAATCCAAGACCCAACTTCCAAGGGTCTAGAAATCAAGCTAATGCCATCAATGTAGCTGCAGGACAAAAGCCTAGATTCGAACCTGCACCTAGAAACTATACACCCTTTGGTGAGCCATTGGATGTCTTTTTTGAGAAATTAGTCAAGGAAAATCTCATCAAATTTCCTCCTACCTAGCAAATTGACCCAAGCCAATCCAAAGCTGCATGGTACAAAGATAATGAGTACTGCAAATTTCATAGGGTAAAAGGTCACACCACCCTCAGATGCATGAAACTGAAAGATTATGTGTAGGACCTCATTGATTAGAAAGAAATCACCATTGGTGCCCAAACCTCTCCCAATGTAGGTTTACAGATCTATCAAAATGCTTTTCCTCCTCACAACAACCAAAATCCTTGAAAAGCACCTATCCAAACCAACAACAACAACACCAACAACATGGGAAGAACAATGACCACACTTCATCCTATATAGATTATGGTAGCCTCATAGGTTGTGTATCCAAGAAAGAGCCTTTTGTCAATGTTATCAATATCCAAGGACCAAACAATGAGTGTGTAGTCACCACTCGAAGAGCACAATTTAACATCGCAAGCCCACCAATTTCACTAGCATCATCAGCTCCATCAAAAAGCCAGTACAATATCTTGGAAGACCTTGGGAACATGCCAGCCCAAATCTCCATTTTAGACCTTCTCCACACCAGTCCTGTGTACAAAAGCATCCTTGATAATGCTCTCATAGAATCTCGTGTCCCTTCAGATATCAATGCTACTAATTTTTGTAATATTGTTGGACACCTTTCATCCTCATGTTCCCTATCATTCAAACCCATCAACATACTCGTGGTCGAGTTAGATCACACCCTTCCACTCCGCATAGCCATTATGGTATCCAATTTTGCCATAAAAAGAGTAATGATAGATAATGGATCAGCCTTGAATATTTGTACCCTAAAATTCATAAAACAATATGGGTATACTGAGGCAGATATCATCAGTGAGGTTATCACCATCAAAGCTTATGACAACTTGGAAAGAACCACAGAAGGAACTATTTTACTGCCAATCAAGGTTGGGCCAGTCATCCAAGAAACACTCTACCATGTTATTGATCTAAACCTACCATTGAACATCCTCCTTGGTCGCCCATGGATTCATGCCATGAAAGCCATTCCATCCACTTACCATCAGTGCATCAAATTTTTGCATCAAAGCACTGAGGTAACCATCCATGCTGATCTAGCATCCTTTGCTTACTGCAATGTGGTTGAAGCTTCATATACAAACCATTGCCCTAGAATTGATATCGACATAGCCATCGCCAACTCATCCCACACTTGTAATGACCCAAAAACCATCCTCACCTCCAACCTTTCTATCGTGAAGATCAATAACAAAGGCTGTGGAGAGTATAGTCTGTCAGATGCATTTGCTGTTGGGGCACTCCCACTTGATCCACATGCCCATGGACGATCGACATATCACAAAGCTAAGGAGATTCCACCTCCTTAATACAAATAGTTTGGGCCAACAACCTTTGTATCCTCAAAAATCCCTCTTCATGAGGAGCTCACTCCAGATATCAACAATTGGTTACATAAGGATGCACCTGCAAGAAATCAAGCACACCTTGATCACTTTAGCCCGAAGTATCCCCAAGAATATAAGCTCATCACTAACAAATGTAACTATCAAGGTGGTGGTCTAGGACCAGAAGAAAGAGGCATGCAGTGCCCCATCAAAGCACACTAGTGGGAAACGAAGTCAGGTCTTGGCTTTGGCATACCCACAACTGGGGGCACCAATACAGATGGTCACGCTTTTTTAAACATTCACCGTGACCTTGTCAAAATCAAAGACATTCCTGAGGAAGTTGAAAAGAGAGCCTACGATGATATCCCAGACCAAATCTTCCTTTGAGACTCTATTCTCCAAGAACTATCCATCCATCTCATTGATCTACCACTCGCCCATCCACAACTCATAGATTGAGACCAACCAAGCATCATACACATTGATGAGTTCACATTAGAGGAAGTGCTTCTAAGATTCATGGGAGCTGAAACACCTCACAAGAAAACAAAGCCAGATTCTGCCTATGTCTATAAGCTAGATCTCAAGGGGTATTTTGGAGAAAATCCCCAACCTAGTTCCCATACACCCAAAACTGGAACTAAGGTGAATTTGGTACTAGCTAAGGCAACAAAGAGAACCCCTCAGCAAGAAATTCCAGAGCCACAAGAAGAACATGAGGATTTAGCATTGCCTCCTCAAGATAATTGACCAGAGGTGTCTTCTATTCTAATTGAGGATACTAGAGAAGTCAACATTGGTTCTTTAGAGATCCCCAGACTTGTTCACATTGCTGAATTCCTATCACAAGACCAAGCCGACCTCCTCTTTGAGGTCTTAAGAGAGAACATTGGCCAATTTGCATGGTCATATCAGGACATGCCAAGACTTGATCCAAAGCTTGTAGTTCATCATCTTGCAGTTGATCCAAAGATCAAGCCCGTCAGACAAAAGCTTAGAAAAATGCACCCCAAAGTGGCATTACTGGTCAAAGCTGAATTAGAAAGAATGTTAGTTGCTAAGGTTATCCGACCTATCAACTACTCAGAGTGGATCTCCAACATGGTCCCCATCACTAAACCTTTCGGTGACATTAGAATCTGCACTAATTTCAAAGATCTTAACAAAGCTTATCCAAAAGATGATTTTCCCTTGCCCAACATAGATATGATTGTAGACCTTACAGTTGGACATGAAATTCTATCCCTCATGGATGGATTTTCTGGGTATAATCAAATCAAGATTGCAGAAGAGGATCAACATAAGATAGCATTCACTACTCCTTGGGGAACCTTTTGTTACAACATGATGCCTTTTGGCCTAAAGAATGCTGGGGCTACCTATCAAAGAGCTATGACAGCCATTTTTCATGATCTTATCCATAGCATTTTGGAGGATTATGTGGATGATATCTTGGTCAAATCTCATACCTTCATGGATCATCTTGCTGACCTAGAGAAAGTCTTTGATAGGTTAGCCAAATATCATCTCATGCTGAATCCCAAGAAATGTGTCTTTGGGGTCACATCTGGCAAGCTTCTAGGCTTTATAGTTTCTAAATGAGGTATAGAGATCGATCCCAAGAAGGTCAAGGTTATCTTAGACATGCCTCCTCCCTAGACACTACGACAGCTTCACTCTCTTTAGGGAAAGCTTCAATCCATTTGATGCTTCATCTCCCAGCTTGCAGATAAGTGTACACCATTTGCACATTTACTGAAGAAGGATGAAAACTTCAAGTGGGATCCTTTATGTCAACGTAGCTTCAATCAGCTCAAGAAGTATCTTGCCAATCCCCCTATCTTGGTTCCACTAGTTCCTGGTCATCCCTTGATCTTGTACATATCAGCAACACCTATTTCTCTAGGGGCACTTCTAGCACAGCTCGATGACTACGGCAGAGAAAGAGCCATCTACTACATCAGTAGAACCCTAGTTGGTTATAGACTCAATTATACTCCTATGGAAAAAGCTTGTTTGGCAATTGTTTTCTCAACTCAAAAGCTTCACTACTACATGCTAAGTCATACCATCCAAATAGTCTCCAAGATCGACCCTCTCAAGTATATGCTCTCCAAAACAACACTTATAGGCCGTTTGGCCAAATGGGTTATGCTCCTTAGCGAATTTGACATACAGTATGTGGACAGAAAGGAAATCAAAGGGCAAGCTATAGCAGATCACCTCACTGATGCACCTCTAATAGATGCATATCCTTTGATCACAGGATTTCCAGATGAACATGTTTGTCTAATTGAAGAACAACCCCCATGGAAACTTTATTTTGATGGCTCACACACATCTCGTGGATCAGGGGCAGGAATATTGTTGGTCACACCTCAAGGAGATTACATTCCAAAAGCCTTCAAGCTACAATTCCCTAGCACCAACAATATAGCTGAATATGAGGCTCTCATAGCCCCTATGTCTATTGGACATAAGATCTCAAAGAATGATGATTCAAAGGAGGTAAATTAAACTACTTACAAATCAATTATTGGGAAACTTCAATATGTGGTTCACACTAGGCCTGATATTGAATTAGCAATTGGTATAGTTGTAATATTTTTTTCTAATCCTAAAGAAAATCACATGATGACAGTCAAAATAATTTTGAGATATCTAAAAGGAACTTAAGATTATGGGTTATGGTATAAGACAAGAGGAAACATTGAGATAAGAGCCTTTACTAATGTAGATTGGGTAGGAAGTATTGATGATAGAAAAGGCACTAGTGGAGGAGCATTCTTTCTTGGAAAGAGGGTAGTGTCTTGGACAAGAAAGAAGAATAATTATATTTCTCAATCCACAATAGAAGAAAAATATGTTGCTGCAAAAACTAATTATTCTAACATAATGTGGATCAAGAAATTGATGTTAGGAATGGAGGAAGAAATGAAGGAACTAATTGTTATCTATTGTGATAACACAAGTGCAATTAATATATCCAAAAATCTAGTGATGCTCACAAAGAAAAAACACATTGCAATCAAATATCATTTCCTAAGGGAATTAGTTCAAGAAAAAGAGGTGAGATTGGAATATGTGAGTACCAAGGAGAAGATATTGGACATATTTACTAAAGATTTACCTAAAGATGCATTTATGTATCTAATAGGTAAAATAGGGGTTATTCCCCTATCTGATGCTCACTAAAGATAAAGATGGTGAGGCATCAACCAATCTCCATTGAAGATCAATCATGTTGATGTTGTAAGAGATAAAGCATATTGCATATCATTCAATACAAAAGGTACATTATAATTTTAGAGTCTGTATCCTTTGTCAATTGATGTCAAAGAGGGAGAAGTTAGTGTCAACATGGCAGATTGTTAGAGTCAACATGGAAGATTGAGGAAAGTCTAGTTTCAAAATGAAAGAGCGAGAGTTTTGTATCTCAGAAGGAAGATATTTAGATAATTGAATGACCAACTAAGAGGGAGAAAGTTAGAGTAGAGTATTGTTAGGAAAGCAATAGAGAATAAGAAAATTTTTAGAGGGAGTTAGTATGAATGAGAATTAGAATGAAACTAAGGATATTATCTAATTGCTCATATTTTATCAGTTTATGTTGACATGTTGTGTTTCCATCAATGCCAAAGTGGGAGTTTGTTGAAAATAATTATTCAATTGTGTATTGTCATTGAATTTACAAAAATATTAGTATTAATTGAGAAATGTAGAGTTTGCAATATTAATGTTGTATGTCTCAATATTAACTAAGCAGTCAGGTAATGAAGACTTTCTAGTATTAACCAAATAGTTGGTTAATGAAAGGATTCTTGCTTGTAGTATTGACTGAGTGATTGGGCATCGAAGGAGTGTAGTATTGACTGAGTGGTCAAGTAGTGAAGAAGTCACAATGTCAACTGAGTGTATAATCCTAGTATTGATTGAGTGACATCAAAATGTAATTGTCAAATATTCTATTAATTAAGGCCGAGTATTTGGATGATTTTTGATTTTTTTAAAAGGGTATTCAAGCCAAATTTTCCTAGCTTATGATATATAAGTAAGGTCAACTTGTGAAGATGAAATGCAACAAGTGGAATATGAAATAAGATGGATATGTGAGCGAAGGAAATGCATAGTAGGAAAGTGTAGATGATAAACTACAAAGAAAATATGATCAAGAAGGATCTAGAGGTCAAGCCAGAATAAAGATCCTTTCTTTCATTAATTAGGTCAAATTTCTATTGCTTTCTAACCATTGTAGCAGTAAAGAAATCTCTTAACAATGTTTACTTAACAATCATTTTGCAAATCCTCTAACAAGGCAACATTTCAAGATAGACATGTTTAAAGACCTCTAACTAGGCCACTCCTATTAGGGTGATCTAAATCCTTTAATAGGGTCATACTTAACAGTATATTTCATAACATTTAATAGGGTTGGCTTCTAAAAGGGCTCACTTCAGAAGAGTGAAAATTATTGTGACTAGTTGCAAGGTAGTTTTTCTCAAATTGGGTTTCCATGTTAAATCTTGGTGTCATCTGTGTTCATGTTATTTTCTTATGCTTTATTTTTCTAGAACTAAGTTACTAAAGGATACAAATAGTTTAATAACTATTAAGTTTTCTTTGTTAACCAAGCATAAGTAATATTCTAGTGTTAATTGAGATATTCAATATTTCATGATCAATGAAATATTGTTGAGACATCCAAGGGACAAGGATTTGTTTTTGTGGTAACTGATTCACCTCTCCCCTCTTAGTTACTCTCTTACATTTTTGATAGGATCATACCTATGGGTTTTGATACTAGGACCATATTGGAAATCTAATCTAAATAATCAATGGCTCTGATGAACTTATCTAATGGGAACTTCTCTAGTTTTTCTTTCACTAGTGGTCCTACTTTAGGATGCATTTGGCATTACTTCCATTTTATCGGTTTTGAATTTGGGTCCACTACAAGATGATGTACAACTAACTCTGGATTGAGTCATGACATTTCTAAGTATGACCATGAAAAATTGATGATGTTTTCTCAAAGGATATTGATATGGTTTTCTTCTCCTTCTCCTCCTCCTCCTTCTTCTTCTAGTACATGTTTCCCTCATTCTCATGCCCTATCATTTTTCCATATGGAAACTTGGTTCATTCAAGCCCAAATTGTCCAAGTCCAAGTCATGCAATCATGGTCTAAGTCTAGTATAGAGTTTTGGTAAGGTCGCTTCTCATTGAGATTTTGATTTTTATCTTTCCCCTTCACATTTTTGGTCACTTCACCTAGGTTGGGTAAAAAATCAACTTGTTCAAGTCACGCTTGTAGTTCAAAAGTCTAGGCGAGCATGATAAGTCTTTAGGATCACCCCCGATGAGAAGTAAAGTCAAGCCAAACATATTATTATCTCAATTTTGAGATGTGATCCTACAATTCTATGGTACTCATTAATGGAAGAGGAAGATTCTATGGGTGGTTTCTCACCATTTCATAGTTCAAAGTTCTATACTAGTAAGAAAAGTGTTAAAACATCTTTGCCCCTGTAAGTGCAAACTTTTGCATAATTCATGTAAAATCAAGTCAATAGATGGGAATATTATGTGTAGATTTAATTCATACACCCTATAATTAAAAAAGAATGGATAAGGAGTTATGACTCTACATGTAAGGAATAAGGTGGACCCCGCAAGAGGTTAAATCAAAAATATGTCTTCAAGGCTTTAAAGGCAAACTTTTAGAAAGGTGCTTGAGCAAGTTGGAAACAATTAGAGTCAAGGCTTGTAGGAAATTGGTTAAGCAACTTCTGCAAGGCTACTATTTTATCAATGGGAAATTAAGACCAAGAGTGGAGTCCTACATGATCGAGGGAAACTAGTGACCTAGAATCTAAAATTGAAGTTCACGAAAGTGGAAAAGATGCTTCTTCCACATTGAAGAAGGAAAGGGAAGAGAAAATTTAAATTCCAAGGATATGAAAAAAATGTCAGCAATAGTGTGTGAGTTCTTAAAGGAGAACATATTGGTTTATTTTGGAGTTCCCAAGAAGCTAGTGATATGCAATCCTTCATACTTTTCTTTGATAAAATTACCCAATTTTAGTATGAATAGGAAAGATAGGGGGGATTATCATATGATTATTTATGGAAAGGCAATGGCTAAGCAGAGTTGAGAAAAAAAAACTTGATAAATATTGTGAAGAATTTGGTTTTAGACAATCAAAAGAACTAGCACATAAAGTTACATGAAGCATTATGGGAAGATAAGATCACCCCAAAAAGAACTATTGGGATATCCCCATTAGAGTTAGTATATGGTATAGAGACTAGTCTACCCTTCTCTTAGAACTATTATCATGTAAAATCTAGAACTTGATAGAGGATGCCACATTTCAAGATGACTTGGAGAAAAGGATAATGTATTTAACACAGTTGGAAGAAGAAAGGGAAGAAATGGCGGGCATGATTACCCAACATTAAATGCGGGTGAAGAACCTCTTCAACAAAAGAAAAAGGCCCTAGAAATTCATGGAAAGTGATTTGGTCTTACTATGAGATAAAAGGAAAGAGCTAATGGGAATGCATTTTAAGTTTGAGAGCTTGTGGAAAGGCCAATTTAAGATACACCGAGCCAATGAGCACAAGTCTTTCAAGTTGGTGTATCCAAATGGAAAAGTATTTTTGTTGTCTTACAATGGCTAGTACTTGAAATTGTACCAAATTTGATGAGTAGGTAACCCCTTCTATTAGTGTCAATAATTAATTATTATTAAACTTTACTTTAGTTTACTTAGGATAAATGCATTATTTTATTAGTTATCTTATAGACACCTAGGAATATGCATAGTCATATGAGTTGTCTTGTTGACAACATAGGAGTTTTCATATTCATCTGAGTTGTCATGTAAACAACACAGTTGTTCGCACTCTAATTGAGCACATGGTGTCTACAACATCTCTTTACGAGATACACCTATGTAAGCTTATCCTCTCATCATCACACAAAATCTTTTGCTTAATGGAGGATAATCCACTCTTGGTGGATATGTGCTTAGTTATGAGGCATATCACTTTGTTGACTCCTAGTCATTCTAGATGCCTTTATATACATGCACTTCTAGTGTGTATTCAATATGATATTCATTCTCATTATTGTTATTATGATCATACATTATTGGTCCATATTGTGCTAAGTGCTTGAGCTTCTTGATCTTGGCATCATTTTACCCTAAGGAAAATTCTTACATGGTATCAACAATAGGAGATCTTTTCACATAGCCATTGGAGTCCATTTTTGCTTCACCTCTCAGAGGGCTACGATTCAGATCCAGAGCATCTATAGTTATTGGGAGCATCTAGAGCCAAAGTGAACCTCACCATTGTGTTCAGAGTGTCAATTCAGTGAATTTTGACTATAAATTTTCCTACTCTAGGCTATAGTCAAATTTGAGGCAATTTTTTTTTGCAAACTAGAACCTGAAGGCTGAATTTGCGAATTGGTATGATCACTTTAGATCTGTGTAATTAATTTTTTAGATCTACATTTTTTATTTGCATCTCTGCAAATTTTTTTGGATATGCATTATTTTTTTTCTAAAATTTTTTGGCCATCTGGCTAGTAGGAGAGCAATTTTATTGTAGGAGGCCAGGCGATCAAATGCAAGCCCCCTACAACTAGCATTAATACTCTGCAGACCCCATGTAGATTGAGCTAAATAGTCCAGAGACTGTAAGGGGCCAAGAAAACACATACCAGATTCCACATCATAATCAACACACCATAAATTGATAAAATAACCCATGACAACTTATAAGCCAATACAAAGTCTACGGGTTTGAAGTTTTATTCACCCAGATTCCTTCCATGCGGTGCATGTGGGATTAACTTCCCACACCACTATCAACCTTGCCAACACTCTATTGACACCCCCCTTTGATGCTCTGCCAATGCCCAACTCCATGACCCCTCCACTGCTCCCTAGCACTACCAATAACTCTTAACCACTGATGTCAATCTACTCCCACTAGTGACAAATCTTTGGCTATCTCTACACCATTGGCTTCATGTCAGCAACTCCATCAGCCACCAGTGGTGACTCAACTACCAAAATAGCAATGCTAAATCAATGCCACATTAACTAAGTTAGATGCCTTGTCATCTACTATAACTACCACATCAGCATCCATGTAAGCTGCTTGTACAAGCCACATCAAATTTGTACAATACAGACTATCGTATAAACCAATTGGGCTATTTTTTTTGCTAATGTCATCATTTTACTATCTTAAAATTAACAATTGTTTGACTGTCACAAGTAGGCCATATTGCACTACCATGAAAACCATGTGGATGTCAAATTTAACCTACCAATTTCCTAACATGATCATGTTAGACCCCTCACCATATGAAATTTTGATTTGATAGTCCAACTATAGGAGGCCATATCTTAGTCATCTAGACTCCAAATGAGGTATAATTTTTTAAGATTTGGGCTAGAATTTCCTTAAATTTTTAGTGGTGCTATTATTTTCTAGTTTTAGTGCACAAATTTGTCAGAAAAATTGTTTCTTGATGACTGTACCTATCTAATCCTACATTTTGCAACTTCAAATGCTTCATATAGGCTCATCTAGACAAATATTGAAGTTTTTTTTTATTTTTTTAAAGTGCATAATTTTTTGTCTACTTTCTAGATCTGTAATCAAATTATAGGCTTATGTGGATAGAAAATACCACTTTCAGAAGTAGGTCCTTTTTTGCATTGTATTGTTTTGATCAAACTTCAAAATTGTTGTATATCTAAGCTACATTGCTAAGTACCAAATTTGAACTCTAATCAGCAAAATTAGAAGTCCACTTTTGTAAATTTGACAAGTGGCCTATTGTAAACACACTACATATAAAGTGCCTACAACATTCATTTGGGGGTGGGGTTCTTTGATTGAGTGAAAAGGGGGGGGGGGGGGGGGCGTGTCTTGTGTTGTTGTGTCTCCTTGATATTGTGCTCTTTCTTTTTCATTATGGGTTCTTTTTCTAAGTTAACACTGCATAATTATGCTACTTGGAAAGAAAAGATAAAGGAATCATTAGTGTAAAACGGTTTACTGTGTTATGTGACTAGTGTAGCAAAGAAACCTGATGATGATGCTGATGAGTTGCATAAAGAAGACTTGGCATCAAAACAAGAAATGGCCCTAGGAACCCTATTAAATAATATCTTAGATCCAGTCAAATATCACACCAGGAACATTAACAATCCAATAAAAGTTTGGGATAAACTTGAAGCATTGTATGGGATAGTAGACGAAGACATGGGCTACACCATTGAGGACAATCTTCTCAAATTGGATCCTAGGAATTTTGACACATCAAAGATTATCTTACCCAAGTAGACATGTATAGGGCATAACTTAAGGATTGTGGTGAACCCATAAGGATGGAAAGTTGATCAAACATGTGATGACTCATCTTCTTCCTAAATATGTCACTTTTGTTTCCAGTTATAATACTCATAAGTTAACAATGAGCAGTGCCTTCACTAAGCCTTCATTCGAGTCATTTTTAGGAATGCTAGTCTTAAAAAAATTCCAACAAGAAGCAAAAGTAGTGGAAGGCTAAGGCACAAGATGACACACAACAATATTCCTCTACACATCAATCGTCCTCCATGCAAAAATCTTCTTCACAACAAGGCAAGTCTTTTTCCAAAAATAATAAGAAGGGGACCGACTTCAACAAAAGGGAGAAGAAAACTTGTGCCTATTGTAATAAGAATGGTCATGATGAACATGAGTGTAAGGATAAAAAAATTTATGAGTTGCTAAACTTAATGAGGAAACATGAAATTGATGTGCCAAATGCCTATAAAGATAAGGGATATTTATCCACTTCAAAAGGTAAGGAACAAGCTTTTGTAGCAAGTACAAATAATTCTGACAAATGGGTTCTTGATTCAAGAGCTACACATCATATGGGTTCTTGAAGGGAGAATTTTTCCTCTTTGAAACCATCACATGTACCTTACATCTATGTGGGAAATGACACACAAGTGGAAGTTGAAGGAAAAGGGAATGTTGAGTTGGACAATGGAGTCTTCAAGGATGTTCTTCACATTCCCAACCTTTAAACCAACCTTCTTTCAATCTACCAAATAACTCACTACGGATGTGGCAACAAAGTGGAGTTCCTTCTTGATTTAGTTGTGGTGAAAAATCTAAAGGATGATTCTATGGTGGCAATTGGAAAGGCTAATCATGATACAAGACTTTATTCTTTTTCTCATTTTGTGCCTAACTCCACTTCCCTTGCCTTGTTGACTCACTCAAATTCACAAAGTAAACTATGGCATGAGAGGTTTGGACATCTTAATTATTGTTACTTTCAACAACTTAGCAACAAGGATATGGTCATAGGTCTACCTCAAGTCACATATTTAGAGGGTGTATGTATAGGTTGTGAAGTAGACAAGCATCCCAAAGAGAAGTTTGAAAAGGGGAAGTCTTGAAGAGCTAATGTTGTTCTTAAATTGGTTCATAGTGATGTAGCTAGCCCATTTCCAGTACCATCATTTGGAAAGGCTCGCTATGTTCTCATCTTCATTGATGACTTTTCACGCTACACTTGGGTCTTCTTTCTTGCTCATAAAAGTGAAGTGTTTGATAATTTTATCACCTTCAAAGCTCAAGTTGAGAAGCAATAACAGAAATCCATCAAGATTCTTCTCACAGATAATGGAAGGGAATATGTGAACTCAAGGCTTATAGACTTTTGTACTCATGAGGGTATTGATCTTTGTAAGAATTTGCCTAAGGGAAAAATTCACCTAGGAATTAAGAACTTAGACACAAGCACAACTATAGACCAAAAATGGATATGATCAATTAATCAAAGTATGTCCTAATACATTGCTCTGTTTAGTATGTACAAACACACTAAGATTGCTTGTATATAAAGGCCTCTTAGGAAGCACCTAGAATGTCTCTAGAAAGAACCAGGAGATAAGATAAGCATCATGACAACTAAGAACATGCCTTATCCATCATTCTAGATGAGTGGATAAGAATGACAAGGTTGTAGACACCATGTGCATAAAAGAGGTGCAGACTCCTGTGTTGTCAACATGATAACTCACAAGAGTATGCATACTCCTAGGTGGCTAATAGAATAAATAAAAAATATGCATTAACCTAAGTAAACTTAAGTAAGTGTAAATAATAAATACATATTAACACCAACACCCCCCCTTAAGTGCAACTTAGGGGAATGCCCTTAAGCTTACAAAAATTAGGATGAAATGTAGGATGGGTCCTAGCTACTAGGCCATGTTAGGTACCCATGTACATAATGAAATGTAATCTCTCATAAAGCAGAGAAAGAGGGAAAACCTCGTGGGAAAAATTTGCCCCCAAAAAGAGAGATAAATAGGGATGCATGGATGGATGGAGTAATCAAGACCCCCCCATTATGACATAAATCAAGTATATACAAGAGAAAAATGGAGAAGGGAAAAACTCCCTAAGAGGAAAAAGTCACCCCCAAAAAAGAGAAGAAGGAGACAAGGTAGCCCCCCCCCCCCCCTAAAGGTAGTGTGCCAATCAGTGAGAAATGCTCTAATGTAGAAGCTGATCCATGACCTTTGAATGATGTTCCTCCCCTTTGGAAGACACAAATGTAAGGGTAAATAGGAGATGCATCCACTATAAGGAGAAGGAATCTCTAAAATGAACAGTGTCTCTGGAACCTATTCAAGTGTCCCTATGTCGATGTTGAAGATGGTTCCCTCCAAAATTGCTGAGAAGAAGTGTAGATTGAATAAGGAGTGATGTAGAACCTGTTTCAAAAAACCAATAGTCTTCTCAAATGACAAAGATAACTCCTATAGATTCTATACATAAGTATCCACAATCACATCAGCCTGGAAAGAATGATCATGTAGAGAATGAACATGAGGGTTAGAGTGGGCCCTCACAAAAATCGTAGAAGGATCTTCCTTAGAAAAGAGAAGTGGTAGATCATCAAAGAAGTCTTCCAAATCAAGTGTGTGTGACTCCAAGAATAGAGCTGAAATGTCTGGCAAGAAGTCATCACCTAAAGCTGGAAGATCATGTGTACCTTGTTGTGCTGAAGTACATGAATCTATCACTATGACAATGAATGAAGTATTCACCTCAAAGAGAATATGAATATCATCCATAGTATCTCCCACATCTTCAATGTGATACTCCATGAACAGGCCTATAATTTTTGGTAGGAAGTCATCCAATGAAGGTAAAATAGGAAGACATAAAGGGTCCTATTGCACTGAATTTGAAGCATGTATGGCTAGAACAAGATTAATAGGAGCAATAGGAGTAGTTGGAGGTGTAATCTCATCTAAAGAGGAGTTAGCTGCAACTAGAGGTATGCGATCTTTTGGGAATGAAGGAATGTTTGGATCTCCATATGTCTCCCAAAGATACATCCAATTATCATAATGATCAGATTCTTAAGGTTAGTAAGTGAATCCAAAACCTCATAATCCATATATAGAAAGAGAATAGTACCAATGAGGGAAGAAGTCTCAAGATAATATTCAAGTCCTCTCGCATATGGTAGTGCATTGTATTGATTGAGAAATTTGATAACAATTTGACTCCATTTTGATAGTTGTCTAGGTGCAAATAAATCAAATCTGCCTCTTCCATGATGGACCAATCAATGTAACCTCCAAAGAATTCAAAGAACCCCCCCAAAAAAGATGCTTTGGCACTTTATAAGTAGTACATGTACAATAGGCCACTTGTCAAAAATGAACAAAGTGGACTTTTTGATTTTGCTTTTACAACTACCTTTTGAGGCCCAAATGTGTCACTAAGCAATGTAGCTCAAATGCACAACAATTCTAAAAAGTAATCAAAGCTTTACAATGTAGAAAAAGGTCTAATTCTAAAAGTGAGAATTTTATCTATGCAACCCTAGAATCTGACTATAGATCTAGAAATTAAATGAAAAATAACACAATTACAAAAAAAAAAGAACCTAAAAAAGTGACCAGATGTGCTCATACAGAATGTTTGAAGTTACAAAATGTAGGATTATGAAATGTATAGTTTCCAAAAAATGTAATTTCTAAAAAATCAATGCACCAAAACTAGAAAAGAGCACTGCCACTAGAAAATTTAGGAAATTCTACCCAATTTCAAAAAAAATTGCACCTGAACTAGAGTCTAGATGACCAAGTTATGGGCTCGCAAAGTCCGGCTGCCAAATCAAATAGCAATATGGAGAGGGGTCTTGAAGAAAAAATGCTAGCTTAAAATTGATGTTCAAATAGCCATTGCAATAGTTATAAATGGCCTAGTTTTGATAGTCGGATGATTGTCAAATTTAACCTTGCAATTAGATGACATCAGTGAAAAAAGAGCCCTCTGGTGACATGGCAAGGAAGTTGATGTGGACATTTCTAGGATGACATGTGTCAATAGTATAGTATAGGTGTTAGTTGTATAGCCCACATTGTCCACTGATGTGTATCCTGCATGGCAATAGGGCTAACGTTAGACTTGGTCAGCTATTGACATGACAAAAACTGAGGTGCACTGTTAGACTATGAGATGTCGACAAGTGTGCACTGTTGGTAGATCTCTGCATGGCTGAATGTGGGTGTTCTACATGTCCAGGTCTACCATGTCTGAGTAGTGCCTACTTCAAATAGAGGTCACCAGAGGGAGTTTATTAATGCTGGGAGTTTACTACCATGCCGAGAATTTATTGCTCTAAATTTCTAAAAAATGTACTTAATATTCGTGGCATCGTCGGGACTAGAATGAGCATTTCTAGAAAGATGTTGATGGTGCCAAAGTCCAAGTCAATACTGTTGGTGTCAATTTGCAGGCCAAAACTGTAGTACATAGGTTAGAAATGTTTCTAATCGCCAGAGTTTTAGACCAAAAGATGAAAAATGGGTGCCAAAAAAAGCTATGGGTTGCTTAACTTTGGTTTATTTATCTCACATTGTTGGTGGAGTTAAACTCTGCATTGTATAAAAGGAACATCCCTCCAATGTTAAACCAAACACATGGTGGCTAATGGTTGGGGCCGGTGGGTTATGAAGGGTTATTGCCAAAATTTCCAAGGGTCTGGACTTTGCGAAATATACCCCCCCACGTTGGATGTGATTAAATTGATATTAAAAATAGATGGAATATTCTATTGATGTAGGGAATATTCCTCTACGCAAGGTCAAGATTTGACAGCCCGGTACCTGATCTACAAATCGGGGCCTCTAGGTTCTGATTTGCAATTTTTTTTGCCTCATGGTCAACTTTGGCCTAGGGTAACTGAATCTATAGTCAATCTTTACCGAATTAGCATTTTGGATGCAATACGAGGTCCACTTTGGCTTTAGACACTCCCAATTGTAGTTGATACTGTGGATTTGGCTGAGGTGTTGAAGCAACAATGGTCTCAAATGACTATGTGATGAGAAAATTTGCAAGCTCTGATACCATGTAAGAATTTTCCTTAGGAAAAATTCACATAGGAACTAAGAACTCAAACACAACCACAACTATAGATCAAAAAATGGATATGATCAATTAATCAGAGTATGTCCTAATACATTGCTTTTCTCAGTATGTACAAACACACTAAGAGTGCTTGTATATAAAGGCCTCTTAGGAAGCACCTAGAATATCTCTAGAAAGAACTAGGAGATAATATAAACATCATGACAACTAAGCACATGCCTTATTCATCATTCTAGATGAGTGGATAAGAATGATAAGGTAGTAGATACGATGTGCTTAATTACTGTGCTAACTCCTATCTTGTAGACACCATGTGCATAAAAGAGGTGCAACCTCCTATGTTGTCAACATGGCAACTCACAAGAGTACACATACTCCTAGGTGACTAATAGAATAAATAAAAAAATGCATTAACCTAAGTAAACTTAAATAAGTGTAAATAGTAAATATGTATTCACACCAACAATCTTCAACATTTAGTTGCATGCACTGCACAACAAAACAGTGTTGCTAAAAGGAATAATAGAACTATTAAGGAGATGACCACTTGTATGCTTCAACATAAGTCTCTAGATACAATTTTTTGGGTAGAAGCCATGTGTTGTGCCAATTAAATCCAAAATAGAAATCCCCATAAGGCCTCAGATGGAATTACACCTTTTCAGGCTTGGTGTGGAAGAAAACCAAGTGTAGAACACTTTAAAGTTTTTGGTTGTCTAGCATGGGCAACGATACCTCAACAAAAATGAAATACATTTGAACCTCAAAGTAAACCTTGTATATTTGTTGGATATCTTGACCACCTTAAGGCATACAAACTCATGGATCCAGAGACACATGAAATTTTTTTTAAGAGGAATGTTCACTTTGAAGAAAGTTGTCCAAGTTTGGCTACTTCAACTCCTCCTTCCTCGTTTATGGAAAGCAATGATAGTGACTTGGAAGATGATATTCCTTCAACTTTGACTCATAGAACACCACCTTCCTTGGGTACACAAACTGTTGATGATATTCCTTCTTCTTCTTCCACCAGACCTCATTGGGCACAACAAACTCTTGATTTAGTAGGTTCATTGGTAGGGAATCCTTCAGATACTAGGAGGAAAAGTCACAACACAAATCATTTTCACATGCATATATTGCCATTTCTTTTGATCCACAGTCATTTAAGGAAGCATCAGGGGTTCCTGAATGGGACAAGGCCATGGAAGAAGAATATAACTCTTTAATGAAAAAACAAACTTGGGACTTAGTTCCTCTTCCTAAGGGAAGAAAATTGGTTTGATGTAAGTGAATCTATCAGACCAAGTTTGTAGTGGATGGAAGTGTGGACAAGTATAAGGATAGATTTGTTGCCAAAGGTTTCTCACAAGTTCCTGGTATTGACTATACTAAGACCTTTGCACTGGTAGCTAAGATGAACTCCATTCATTTGACACTAGCTATTGCTATAGCTCATGGTTGGGTTGTTCATTAGATGTATGTGAAGAATGCATTTTTGAATGGTGATCTTCATGAGGAGATTTATATGGAAAAGATACAAGGTTTTATTCAAGATTCTACTATGGTTTTCAAGTTGAAGAAGTCCATCTATGGCCTTAAGTAGGCTCCTGGGGCTTGGTATGCCAAGATGGATTCCTTTCTACTCTCAGCAGGATTGACTAGGTGTCATTTAGATTTGAATGTCTACATTCTTTAGAGGGATGACTCACACTTGATACTCATGCTTTATGTAGATGACTTGATCATTATAGAAAGTACTTCATCCATCATTTCTAATGTCAAGACTTATTTTTAGGATAGATTTGCTATGAAAGACTTGGGTTTACTTCATTATTTCCTTGGTATTGAGATCACATAGTCTTCAGCTGGGATCACACTTTCTCAACCCAAGTATGCTCTTGATTTAATTTCTCTCTTTCGCATGAGTGATTGTAAGCCTACTCCTACTCCCTTTCTTTAACATGTTAAATTAGAGGTAAAGTGTTCCACTCCACTTGTTGATGCTACATTGTACAAACAATTGGTTGGAAGTGTCATCTACTTGACACATACACGCCTTGACATAGCTTTTTTGGAATGGTTTCTTGCTTCATGCAAGAGCCACATGAGCTTCATTAGAAGATCACCAAACACATCTTGCACTACATACAGGGTACACATACATATGGGATACACTATGGAGTAGGTACTAGACTTTAGTTGGTTGGATATACAGATTCAGACTATGCAGGGGATCTTGATTCTCACAAGTCTACTTTAGGGTACATGTTTCATCTTGGTTCCAACTCCATTTTTTGGCAGAGTAAGAAGCAAAGTACTATTTCTCTTTCTTCAACTGAGGGTAAGTATCAAGGGATTATCACTATAGCTATAGAGGCTATATGGCTATGACATATCCTGAAGGAGTTTGGGTTCAACTTACCACAGTCCATAGTCATACATTGTGATAATTAGAGTGCTATTGAGATCTCAAAACATCCAGTTCAACATCAGTAGACTAAACATATTGAGGTTCATATGCACTACATTAGAGAGCTAATACATGAGTAGGCCATTGCATTGCAGTATTTTCCTATAGCAAAGCAGGTTGTAGATATCTTCAACAAACCCTTCACTGAGGTCAAGTTTCTTCATTTGTGAGATCTCTTGGCAGTATAGGATATTTGAATAGGGGGGGTCACATGACTCTTCTCTTCTTTATTGTACCTAGCTCTCTTTTTGGGGGAGGGTTTTTCCCATGAGGTTTTCCCTCGTTCTCCATTTTCAAAGATATTGCATTGCATCACATTCTATGTAGAGCATTGCATTTGTACATGGGTACCTAACATGGCTTAGTAGCCAGGACCCATCATGCATTTTCATCATAACTTTTGTGAGCTTAAGTGCATTCCCCTAAGTTGCACTTAAGGGGGGGCGTTAGTATAAATAAATAATTATTATTACACTTTACTTAAGTTTAATTACATTAAATATATTATTTTATTAGTTATAATATAGACACCTATGAGTATGCATAGTCATATGAGTTGTCTTGTTGACAACACAAGAGTTTGCATATTCATTTGAATTGTCATGTAGACAACACAGTTGTTCACACTCCAATTGAGCACATGGTGTCTACAACATCTCCTTATGAGATACACCTATATAACTTTATCCTTTTATCATCAAACAAACTCTTGTGCTCAATGGAGGATAATCCACTCTTGGTGGACATGTGCTTAGTTGTGAGGCTTATCATTTTGTTGAATCCTAGTCATTCTAGATGCCTTTATATATAGGAACTTCTAGTGTGTATTCAATATGATATTCATTCTCATTATTGGTATTATAATCATACATTATTGGTCCATATTGTGCTAAGTGCTTGAGCTTCTTTATCTTGGTGTCATTTTTCCCTATGGAAAATTCTTACACCTTCCTTTCATCATAGTTAGTAGTTAGTTTCTTTTGCATCTTTTCCCTTCCTACTACTTTGCTTTTTCTTTTAGGTCATTTTATTTTATTGTATTTTTGTTTTGTTTTTCCATCCTTTTAGTCACAAAACTAGAGATATGTAGTGTTGGAAATATAATAGGAGTAACTAAGAGGGGAGGGGTGAATCAGTTACCACAAAAACAAATCAAAGATCCCTTAAGATGTCAATATAATTCAAAATTTAACTCTACTGAAACTAAAATAATACTATAACTCAATTAACACTGAATCACTCGGTCAACTCAATTAATACTAAATATATGCACTATTACTTGATTAACATTGAACATGTAGATCTTATGATATCAAATGTGATTACCCTTAATTAATCTAGTTGCATAAACATAAAACAAATAACATGAACACATATGACAACAAGATTTAACATGGAAACCCAATTTGGGAAAAACCACCAATTGCAACTAGTTACCATTTCTCACTCTTTTGAAATGAGCCTTGTTAGAAGCCAACCCTATTAAAGGTTACAGAACACACTATTAGGCATGAACTTGTTAAAAGATTTAAATCAGCTTGTTAGGAGTGGCCTTGTTAGAGGTCTTTAGAAAATTCAATCTAGAAATGCCACCTTGTTAGAGGATTTGGCATTTAACTGTTAAGTTAAATCTGTTAAGAGATTTGATACACTGCTACAATTATTAGAGAGTAACAATGATATGACTTGATTGCTGATGCAACTATATTGCTTATTTTAGATCTTTTTCCTAGCTTGAATACTTGATCCTCCTTGATCAAATAAAACTTTGTAGCTCAATCAACTCAGGATACTCTTATATCCTTCCAATTTTCTTCCTTGATTTATTTTTTCAATCCCATGTTTTTCTCTCATTCAATCCCACAACTTGACCTTATACTTGTACCATTTACCTTGTCAAGTCATCTTGAATATACTTTCAAATATTCAATATTCATCCCTTAAGTCATCCAAACTTAAGAAATAATTTCATCAAACTAAATATGATGACTCAAGAAACTCCTTTGTTGTATATGCAGAATGTGGCCTCAGACTTCATAGACACACTTCAACATGGTCCTTATATGCAGATTCATCCTGGAATGAGCATGAGATTGTTCACCCAAGAGGGGTACTGCAAGATGACCTATTGCCTTCTATCTAGAAGGATTTTTTCTATTTATACTCTCAGAGTTGAGATGTAGGTAGCCAGACCATTCTAGAACGAAGGGTTTTGAATGCAATTAATTCTATATGAGTGTGCAAGTAATCTAAATGAGATATGCAATTAATCTAAGAACATATAGAATAAAATTAACTAGATGTATGCATATTAAATCTAAATGACATTTAATCTAGGAAAATAAAAGCTTATGAAAATAGTGAGCTTAAACATTTGCACAATTTAGCAGAGATTCGATAGCAATTCCATTCAACCCCCTTAATGAGGAATTATGAGTCCCTTAAATAGAATCCATGGAATCCATCAACAGTTGAGATCAACTTAGATTGATAGTTGGGATTTGATAAAAGATTCAGTTAAGATGGAAACTTCCTTGTGCAGGTGATGTGAACTATTTCAAATCTGAGTGTGATGAGTAGTTAACTGAACTTGTCATAAGTGTGAGAGCAAGTTAACTAGATTGATTCCATTTTCGAGAAGTAGTTCACTCAAAGTTTCCATTTAGGACTGAAGAGAGAATTTTGAAGATATTATTTAATTTAATAACCTCACAAATGCCTTTTTCATTTAATTGAATAATCTAATTCAATTAATAAAAAAAGGGCATAATATTAAATTAAATATTTTAATTCCCTAGTACATTAGCCTTAGGATATAATTTAATTTAATTAAAGTATAAATACTTCAAATTAAATCAAATATTAATCAAATAGGTTTAATGCTACTAATATGAGTCAATACTTTAGGAATTAAATAAAGAGTATGATGAATGTAGATTGAGGTTTTCTACATCTGGCAATTAAGCCAAGTAGCGAATATCAGAATAAGGATTGCCTAGCATAGGACTTAGGATTGATTGAAATAGACTAGAATTGTTGATCATAGAAATGAGCCAATTTTGGGGTAGTACATTTTGCCCCTCTTTGAATGAATGTGTGAGCAACACATTCAATTCAAAGAAAATTACAAAACATGATGTGAAGATCAATAAGTAAGATTGGTTTCAAAGTTGATGTCATAGAGACCAATTGATAAGCTTTTAAGGACCATCTCCAGAATGAAGCTTAATCCTAAGGAAGCTAAGTAGAACACCTAGATACCTGAATCAATGAGCATTTTAAAGGTTTTCTTTAGAATGAAGTTTAACCTTTAAGGATTCAGATAGAACACCTAGATACCCCAGATTGATAACATTTAAAAGATTATCTCTAGAATGGAGCTTAAACTTTAAGGATCTGGATAGAACACCTAGATACCCAAAATTGATACCATTTAAAAGATTATCTCCAGAATAGAGCTTGACCTTTAAGGATCTAGATAGATGATACCTGAAATTGATAGCATTTAAAAGATTATCTCCATAATGGAGCTTAATCTTTAAGGATCCAGATAGAACACCTAGATACCTGAATTGATAGCATTTAAAAGATTGTCTCCAAAATGGAGCTTAATCTTTAAGGATCTAGATAGAACAGCTAGACACCTAAATTGATAAAAGATAGCAAGATCAAATTATGAGTCATACAATCATCCCCAGAATGAGGCTTGATCCTCAGGAGTCAAGGTTTAGATTATATCGATACCTGTCTGATACCGATACTGATGACAAGATTAAATATATGACAAAGATGTCAGACATAGTGGAACAAGATGACCTAAGTGATGAGATGCCCCTAGTGATGAGGACATAAGATGGGAACACGATGTCCTGAGCAATAAAGATTCAGATTTGAGTCAAAATTTAGATTCAATGATGTAATCATCCTGCCCCCTTGAGAGTGAAATCGAAAGATGACACACCAAAAATATGATGTAAACAAATATATTAAGAGATAGAAGAAATTGAAGAATCAATAGAATATAGAAGAGATCAAAACAATTAGAAGAAAATTTAGAGTCAATTCATCATGATTTCGAGGTCTAGAAGACCAAGTTTGACCAAAAGTTGACTGGAGTTGACTTTTTCTAGATTTGAGATGAAATTTGAAGAAATTTCAAGTTGAAAAGATTCCAAGATTTATAAAGTATCTAAACAATTTGGACTGCACAAGCATTTGATCGCGTCGATCCCAAAATTTTTAAATGCATTTTTGGGCTACTTAGGTGTGTTAGATTTTGAATTTGATCCCAAAAAAATGGGTTTAGAGCAGCCAAAGTAGCCAAGACGGTGATTAATCAATCATTTGTGCAATCATGAAGAACATGATGCATTGAAGAAACTAAGAATCCCTCATCACAGAAGAAGAAAGTAAATTTGCAATCCTATGCGATATGCAACCCTAAACTAGATGCAATCTTAGGTCTAGTTACCAATTCTTGACAAATTTAACATCACTGAGCATAGGAAAAAATCTCATATGTTATACAATTTCCACTGACATTGCAATCATGGAAATATGAATAGGACATATGTTATAGGTTTGTTGGGATGAAATGTAAGAATTCGAGGCACAAGAAGCCATAATGACTAGAACATTTGCCCCTTTTGATGTAGAAAGTTAACATAAGCATCAAAACATAAATGTCAGGATGAACAAAATGTTTCTTGCATGGAAGACACACTAAACACACAAGAGATCCATCTCATGCTAAGTATTCAATAAGTATTCTATCCGCAATGACCCTTGCATTCATAGCTTGAGACAGAAGTGTGCTAGGTATACTCGCAGTGACCCATACATTCACTTAACAGGATGAGTATCAATATGTACTATAGCATGAAGAGTTAACTCCAACAAGAAAAGATAAGAACCAACATTATTGATGTATCCAGATAAAAGGAGTTGAGGTACACCCAACCATCCAATATGAAATGGAGGCTCTTATAGTGGACACCCCTTTTATAGGAATATGTCAACTTATTGGAACTAAACCACAAACAAAAAGGAAAGAAAAGATCATGCCCCCAGTCATGACTTCTCTAGTCAAAATGACATCATCAAGTTGCTCAAGGAGACATGATGAAAGGACAATAAAGAAAGTAAAGAAAATGCTCAGTATATCCAAACAGGTATGTCATTTTGAGTTCAATATTTGTCATGGTCAAGTGTCAGTGTCCAAAACATGGATGAAAGAAATCTCTTCAGTAGGGTGATGATAGTAGATAAATGTAGCTAGAATGACTGGTGACTAAGGTCAAAGAGGAATCTTTGAGTTGAAGAACCTAGGAGGACTAAGTGACAGTAGACAGATACAACCAGAATGACTAGTGCCTGATGCAAGAGAGATCTTCCATAAAGGAACCTCAAAATGTGACTCGAGGAACAATAGGCAGACATAGCTAAAACAACTAGTGACTATTGCAAAAGAGATTCTATGAGGAGAATATTGACAAAGAGTGACACTGGCGATAGTAGGTAGACATAGTGAGGACCATTGGTGACTATCATGAAAGAGATTCTATGAGGAGAATCTCAAAAAGAGTGGCAATAGTGATAGTAGGTAGATGTAGTGAGGACCACTGGTGATTGTCACAAAAGAGATTCTATGACACTGAAGGGGAATGCCCCCTAGTTGTGACAAGATCAATCCATGGAAACATGAGTAGAAAGTAGGAAAAGCAGGAAAGCAACTATATAGGAAGCCAAAAGATCTTTCATTTTTTTGCTACCATGATGCCTATTGCCAGGTTTTCACCAATGGAACTTTTCTTGTTTTTCAATTTTTTTTGTATTTTTGTATTTTTTTGATTTTTTTAGGACATATAGATATGTACAAAGAGTTATTAAGATCAAATCAACTATAAAACCGCTTCAGGTGGAGAGTGTTGACAAAATCCTTGAGCACTTCTCCCTCAGTTGTAGAAAGCTGAAAAGCACTAGATCCATACATTGTAGTAATGATGTAAGGACCAAGCGAGTTTGGTTCAAACTTCCCTTTTTGGACTCACTGTTGTTGATTGTTAGGGTTCTCTCTTGGGACAAGGTCACTTAGTTGGAAGTCATGTGGCTTAAGTTTATGATTGTAGCTTCTTGACATTCATTGTTGATAAGCTCGTAGATGATCACATGCCACTTCTCGATGTTCATCCAATAACATTAGCTCTTGAAGCCAAGCTATCCTATAATCTTCATCAGTAATAAGGCCCTTCATAGAGATTCTCAAGGTAGGAATCTCAACCTCTATTGGAAGCACAACATTCACTCCATAAACCAAAGCAAAGGGCATCATACCCATTGGAGTTCTGATGCTTATCATATATGCCCACAAGGAAGGATTAATCTGGAGGTGCCAGTCTCTACCAAATTTACTAACTATGTGATGGGGGATCTTGAGGATCACCTTATTAGAATCCTCAACCTAGCCATTACCTTGGGGGTAATAGATGGAAGACCAATGTTGTGTGATTTTGAATTTCTTGCATAATTCCTTGAGGTCTTTGTTTTTGAATTGTCCTCCATTGTTAGTAATGATTGAGGATGGTACACCATACCTACAAATGATGTAGTTTGTGATGTAGTTTTTTCATTGGTGACTGTGAGAGGTACTACCTCTACCAACTTCTTGAAGTAGTGTGTAGCTGTGATGATGAACTTATGTCTATTAGAAGAGGTTGGGTGAATCTAACCCACCAAGTCAAAGGCCCATTGTTGAAATGGCCATGTTGTAGTAGAGGAAATCAGCTCCCTAGCTAGAGCATGGATTAGATTCCCATGGAGTTGACACTACTTGTAGGACCTAGCATACTTGATAGCTTCTTGCTCCATTTTATGTCAATAGTAGCCAACTCTAATGAGTTTGTGAGCTAGCATCAAGCCATTTGAGTGAGATCTACAAATTCCCTCATGAACATCAATTAATGCTCATTTGGACTCTTCAAGTTCTAAAAACCTAAGGAGTGTTTCATCAAGACCTCTCCTATACTAATTGTCAGCAATAATGACATACTACGAAGCATTATAGATAAGGTAACGTTTCTCGTTTTGGGGCAGACCTTCCAGAATGGTTTGATTACAGAGATAGGAATAGATGTGATGGTAGCGGGATGAGTCTTTTCCTACAATAGAATATATCATCCTAGAATTAGGGGTGTTGTAGGCTAGGTAGTGTCACACTTCCACCAAGAACTCATGTCGGAGATCATTTTCAGGTATCTGTAGCAAGGAGGCCAAAGTAGCCATAGCATCACCCACTTTATTATCTACTCGAGGAATTTGCTGGAAGGTTATGTGTGCAAAATAATTCTTCAAGTCATCAAGCATGCATTTTTAAGGAACTAATTTCTCATCCTTTATTTGATACACATCATTAACTTGGTTGATTACAAGCTGAGAGTCACAAAAGATGTCTAACTAATTCACTCTCTATATAGCTACAATTTTCATGCCATTGATCAAAGCTTCATATTCAACAATGTTATTTGTAAAAGGGAACATAATCTTGTATACTTTGGGCATTAATATCTTTGTGGTGCTATGAAGAGTAATCCAACACTAGATCCCTATTGTGTGAAGGACCCATTGAAGAACATGACCCATTTTTTTTGTGTGAGTGTCAGAATTGACTCATCAGGGAAATCAATGTTCATTGGTAGAAGACTTTGCATAGGTGCATAAAATGTCCCTTTCTCTTATTTTATATGATATTTCCAACCTCTAATCATATCTTTAAGATCAAACAACTAATATCACAAAGATCCACCAAATTTCTCAAGAAACCCCAAATCGGGTATGCTGAAAATAGTGCCAAAAGCTTCACAACTTCACAAATTATTAATAAATCTGAAAATAGAAATTTAAAAAAAAATTTCAGCAGGATAACAGCCTACAAAATGAAATTTCTAGATCCGTATAGCCTTTACACAACAATTCACAAATGTAGGACAAAAACTATGCTCATCGAGCTCCTGAAATTAACACAAAAAATGCCCAAAAACGCCACAAAAACACTAGTAATCTATCTCAGAAGTTTAATCACATCCCAATAAATATATTTAGCTCTATTTTAACACCTTAAAGTCTTAAATACATCAGCAACCCAAACTGATATGAAATACTCAACTGTAAACACCAAACTCATACAAAAAACACACCCGAAAACTCACAAATCTGCACTTTTTAGCACAAAGGCAAACTCTGTATGAGCATGCACATGGAATGGCTTAAAAATAACATCCTTAGCCTTCTTGGAAACTTGGAAACTCCCATTCTTGGGTCTCCCTGGAAACCTGCAAACTACCGTTCTTGGGTCTCCTTCTCCACAGGTTTGGCAGCCTCTGAAGAATAACAAAGAATGAGCAAAAATCAAGTTCTAGAATCCACCCAAAATGCCTCCAAACTCCTTAAAAGAGGGCATAACCATAACTCACGTCCAAGAGAGGTTAATGAAACATGTTTTAATAATAATTTTCATTTATTAGTCCAACAGTTTCCAAAGATTAACCCCCTTTTTCTGAAACTTCACTTTCTTGGGCCTACCTGCCTTAGCAAAGATTATTATTTTTTAATTATTTGAAAAGGGGACATGAAAAGTCCTCCCCTCCCAAAAATTGCTTGTCCTCAAGAAATGGTTGAACAATAAACCAATCAATCCACTTGGATCCCAAATGTAGTCATGAACTATACTACTACCAATTAACATAGGCTCTTGCAATATCCTCTGCAATATGACCAAGAGGAATCCATAATCAAATTGACAATTATAGCTCAACCAAACTCCAAAATCACCACTACCATAGTCAAAAACCCATGAGACACAAACTCTTAGAACATTAGGACCTAAGTAAAGTGGACAAATCAAACTACCAACATAGTAAATACCATCAACGCATCCCACTGGCCTATACGGAATGTACAATCCAACTCTGCAACAATGGTGAATGCTCTCAGATGAAACTGTACCAAGTATGGATAATCCACACACTATACAACTCCTACAGTCAACACAACTCTGCAAATCACTAGCCACTATCTCATAACCATAACTCCCATGCACTGCTGATGGTGAAAAGACATTACAAGATAAAGAGTAAGAAATGGAATCCAAACCAAATTTGCCTGCCATCAACTCCTCAAAAGAAGGATCAAATTATAACTAATGTACACACCTTGCAATATAATGTTGATTAAAAAAACCAACCTCAGTCAATAGCTCACCATGAACAAGTGACACAACCCATTGTGACTAATCACTAGCTAAGTCAAGAGATGTCATAGCCATAGGAGTAGAATCAATAACAACACCCACTGAAGCATCACTCCCAAACTCCTTCTCTAAGTCACATATTATCAAGCTGTCAACTGCAAAACCTATCACCATGTCATGCCCATCACAACTCTCATCTTGAGGCATCAAACTATCCCATAACCGATGATAAGCACTAGGAACCAAAGTATATCTCTGTATCATCATCTCATCAACATGGTCATCAAAGGTAAATTGATGTGTGTACCTCACAATGTAATGCCAATAGAATTCACCAATCTCAATTAGTGGCTCAGACTGTAATCTAGATGAAACTAACAGCAATTGATCATTAACCATGTTGGAACTACTACCTCTGAAGATATCACCAAGGGAGTAGTATTACTAGCAAGAACCATGCCAACTATCGACTCACCAACATCACACATGATCTTTGATACATCTCTAGTCTCTGTGCCATCAGTACTAGAGGCCACCACCATGTCAGGCATACAACAATTTTCTACAATACCCAACTCAACTGAACCTGACTCTAGTGGAAATGAATCTGATATGCCAATGTTAGTATCAAGAATGGATGCATCCCCATCTCCACTGTCTCTGACAATCTCGGCCATGGACATCCTCGGATCACCAAACACCACAGCTTGTGACTGTATAGAATCAAGTAAAGACTATAGTCACTCTAACTCCATGGTCACCTTAGCCAAATTAAACTGTGACTCCTTGAAAGCCAACTATGTACTCTCAAGAATCTCAGAAGTCACCTCAAGCTGCTCGATAAGCTCACTCACCTCATCTTCCTTGGCCAACAATGCATCATATGCTGTATTGCCCCACTCCATAAGATAATCTCTGTCAGCTACCAACTACATATAATCCTATCTCAGAATCTGGATAGCCTCCCATAAAGAGTGGAACTCTGTCAAGGAAAGATAACTGCCTCCCTACTCATCACTAGTAGGAGAACCCCATCCATAAACTGCTAACAACTGACGAGCAACATCAAAATGCTGGCAAGTGATAGCAATGTCTCGATCACTAACTCTCAACTAATTAGACACATGATGACACTAGCTTGACTGTCTCCTACAAACCTCCTCTGATGCACTGTCTAAAGGAGTATCCTCAAAGTTACTAGTCTCTATAGTATTACCATCCATATCGTGTGAATCAAATCTAAAGCTCATATCAACATACAGAGTATCAAAAACATTAGCATTGCTGTCCAACTCCTCTATACCCAAGGAAACTAAGTCTTCAAAACTTCCCACTACATCCTCCTAGATGTCATCAATGCTAATATGATCTTGGGACTCATCTATACACACTGCCAAATATGAAATATCATCAACACATTCCAGAAAGTATGGTCAACTGGATATATGAACAAAGCCGAACATCAGTGTATAAAAACTAATACCAACATCAGACAAGATACTGGCACAAGAAAAGACAACACCATGTAATCTGCTAATCAAATCCATGATAGCACCCAAACAAACACTGCTACCAAAAAGTGTTAAAGATCTCCAGTCAAATGAATCCCAAATGCCAATATAACAATCTCGAGTCCATATTCATAAACTAGAATCAACTGATAACTCAAGAAAACTCCTCACCTGAGTAATATGACCAATACCAACTAACTCCACATACCTGTCGTGATGAGATAATGAAGTCACAATACTATCTTTGTTCACCTTCAGTTGGCTGGACAAATGATGTGAACTACTACCAGCCTCAACTTCATGTGATGAAGCATCTAACTGTGCCTGGTACTCTTTCTCAACAAAGTCATGAATGCTTAATGTCTTCTCATCTCTACCAGGTATCTCACCATCCTACACAACAACATCCTCATAATCATCATCTGAACCCACTACACTGTAGTCACTACCTATTGTAACTATACCATCCTGAATACCTGTGGCATCACCCTTTGATGACCTATAAACAATTGTCTCAATTTGAGTATCAAGTTGACCATTACTATCAATCTGTGTAATATCCTTTCCCACCACCTCCTGTGGCAGAGTAGAATCTGAGACCTCTACCTGGCTATCAGCTAGTTTCTCAAACTCCTCATGCAAGTTCTTGGGAATTGTGTCATCTATCTTGTGAGAAAATCTACCAAATAGAAATCCAGTCAACTTATCCACCTTAGCTGGGTCGGACAACATGTCATTCATTATACGGTGGTGCTCATCCAACTGTTCAGACATGTCATGGCTTATTTTCATAAGTTTATCTCAAATTTCTAAATAACCATCCTTTCTACTATTTTGACTCTGGATATCAATTGTCCAAGATCATGTCCTCTGAGACTCTGTACTATACCTATCCATTCTGGATAAAGTAGAGTGTAACCCCAATAGCATATAACTTCTTCAAACACCAAGAACTAACATGCAAATGATTAGAAGTAGCATGCAACCATAGATTTTGACATACAACTGATTAGAAGCAACATGCAACCACCAAATTCACCAAGAACTAACATGAAAATTATTAGAAGTAGCATGCAACCATAAATTTTGACATGCAGCTGATTAGAAGCAACATGCAATCATAAATTATGACATGCAAGATCTGGGTAGTTGTCAAAATTGACATGAAAACTTCTACAACTACCAAATTCACCAAGAACTAACATGTAAATGATTAGAAGTAGCATGAAACCATAAATTTTGACATGCAGCTGATTAGAAGCAACATGCAACCATAAATTATGACATGCAAGATTTGGGTAGTTCTCAAAACTGATATGCAAACTTCTACAAACCCTTAGGCTGGTAAGATCATGGCTCTGATACCACTTAAATGTCCCTTTCTCTAATTTTATATGATATTTCCAACCTTTAATCAGATCTTTAAGATCAAACAACTAATATCACAAAGATCCACCAAATTTCTCAAGAAACCCCAAATCGGGTATGCTGAAAATAGTGCCAAAAGCTTCACAACTTCACAAATTATTAATAAATCTGAAAATGGAAATTTTTACAGAAATTTCAGCAGCATAACAGCCTACAAAATGAAATTTCTAGATCCATATAGCCTTTACACAACAGTTCACATATGTAGGACAAAAACTATGCTCATTGGGCTCCCGAAATTAACACAAAAAATGCCCAAAAACACCACAAAAACACTAATAATCTATCTCAGAAGTTTAATCACATCCCAATACATATATTAAGCTCTATTTTAACACCTTAAAGTCTTAAATACAACAGCAACCCAAACTGATATGAAATACTCAACTGTAAACACCAAACTCATACAAAAAACACACCCGAAAACCCACAAATCTGCACTATTCAGCACAAAGGCAAACTCTGTATGAGCATGCACATGGAATAGCTTCAAACTCCCATCCTTATCCTTCTTGGAAACCTACAAACTTCCATTCTTGGGTCTCCTTGGAAACCTGCAAACTCCCATTCTTGGGTCTCCTTCGCCACAGGTTTGGCAGCCTCTGAAGAATAACAAAGAATGAGCAAAAATCAAGTTCTAGAATCCACCCAAAATGCCTCCAAACACCTTAAAAGAGGGAATAACCATAACTCACGTCCAAGAGAGGTTAATGAAAAATATTTTAATAATAATTTTCATTTATTAGTCCAATGGTTTCCAAAGATTAACCCCCTTTTTCTGAAACTTCACTTTCTTGGGCCTGCCTGCCTTAGCAAAGATTATTATTTTTTAATTATTTGAAAAGGGGACATGACAATGCATTTGCTAGCTAATCTGAAATTTCCTATCCCTTGATAGCTTTATATTCAACATATTGAATGTCAAATCACTAAGTATCATAACCCACTTAACCAATCTTCCTGTGAGAGTTTCCTTATTGAGTAAGTACTTGAGTGGATCTATTTTAGCCATGAGCCACATAGTGTGTGCAAGCATGTAGTGTCTCAACTTTAGGAAGCAAATAAAATTTCCAAGAAAATTTTTTCAATGATGCTTTAGATTCTCTCATAAGAAAACCTTTTGTGACTCAAGTAGTAAATAGCTCTTTCCTTGTTATCATTGTCCTCTTGAGCTAATAGAATTTCTAGAGATGTTTTAGTTTCTAAAATGTAAAAAATCAAAGGCTTCCCATAGATAGAAGGCATCAAGATTGGTGGATTGGAAAGATATTGTTTGATCTGTGTTAAGATTTTCTCATAATCTTGACTCCAGTTAAATTTCACACCCTTATGTAAAGTCTTTGTTGAGGGTTGTGATCTATCTGCCAACTATGAGATGAACCTATGAATAGATTGGAATCTTCCTTGTAGACCTCTCATCTAGCTGATGTTTCAAGGTGGAGGCATATCCATAACTACTTGGACTTTCTTTGAATCCACCTCAATTCCTTTTGTAGACACGATGTATCCCAACAACTTTCTTGATGTGACACCAAAGGCACATTTCTTAGGATTTAGCCAAAGATTGAATTTTTCCATGCAATCTAGGATGGGTCCCAAATCTTGTAGATGAGTATTGCATTTTTCACTTTTGACCAAGGTATCATCCATGTAGTCCTCCATGGTCTTATGTATCATGTCATGGAAAATTGTAGTTATTTCTCTCTGATAGGTCACACTAGCATTTTTCAAGCCAAATGGTAATATGTTCTAGCACAAGTTTCCCCATGCACATGTGAAAGTAGTCTTCTCCTGATCTTTTGGCATAATTTTTATCTGACTATAAATAGAAAACCCATCCATTAGTGAGTACATCTCATAGCCTACCATCATGTCCACTATCATATCAATGTTGGGAAGTGGAAAATTATCCTTAGGACATGCCAAGTTGAGATCACAGAAGTCAGTACAAACTCTGATAGATTTATCATGCTTAGAGAGTGGAATAATGTTGGATATCCATTTAGCATAATCAATTGTGTGGATGAAACCAGCTTTCAAAAGCTTCTCCAATTCTACTTTAATGAGCAATGCAACATGAGGCTGCATCTTTTCAAGTTTCTGTTTAACTGGTGTGATGGCTAGTGCGATGGACAAGTGATGCATGATAAGATCAGGATCTAGTCCTGGCATGTCAAAATATGTCCAGGAAAAATTTATTTTCTTCTCTCAAAAAAGGCAATGAACTCTTCCTTTTCTTTAGGAGATAGTGACTGTGCCAGATGTATCATATGAGGATGTTCTTCTGTACCTAGGTTGATTGGCTACGTCGGCTCTATCAACACTGATGATCTCTCTTTAAAATGACTTGGAAGTGCATCAAATATCTCATCTACAGGTGCCTCAGAGAGGTTTGCACCCTTGGATATGTCTTTTGTTTTTTACTTTTTTGGGTTATGATACTACCACAATCTGGTTTTCACCATCAAAACTTTTGCATTTTTTCTTTTTAATTGTATGACTAAGATATTTGATTCTATTTATTAGTGGAAGATGTTACAAGTTCAACAAAATTTAGGTAGTAGGCAAGAGCATAGTCATTCTGGAATGTGGGGACTTCACTAGATGCATTAGGGTTCTAGTCTATAAGCTCAAGATGTGTGAGTCAAAGAGTAGTGATTGGTTTGATTTCATTCATGGTATAGTCATTAAGTGCTTGGACCAACAATTTGAGACCCATGGTGACTTCATCCACAAGCGTGTTTGAATGCCTTTGAGTACAAACATCAAAAATTGATGACTTTAGGTCACTAGTTGGATCAGACCCATTCGACCTAACCCTAGATGTTTCACCCACTTTGATTTGGTTTTCATAGACATGAACTTGGTCAATGTCTTTATTAATAGTCACTTCTAAAAGAGATTCAAAGTCATATTCTTTAGAATCAGTGGTACATGGTGAGATACTATAGAACTCCCCAACAATGATAGGGACATACCTTCATCATCTGGGTTCTTACATAGGTACTCAATACATAATGACTAACTAGACTCTCCCTTTTCTGAATGATCTTTTGGTTAATCAGTATTGTCCTCTAGTATCATCCATAGTGCTAACACATGGCACAAAGTCATCTAGATCAGCAAAGAATTTAGCAAGATCATGAGGAATAAGATAAGGATAGGGATCCTCATCATTAGATTGTTCCTCTTGAGTATCTCACTCAATTTGTGACTCGTTTCTAGATGAATTCTTAGGTTTTGGTATGAATTTGTTAGCCCCCAAATGGATGGGAACCTTCATAAAGCCTAGGCCAGTTGCATCTATTTCTTTGAGCTATTTCCTTGATAGGATTTATTAGGCTTTTTTTATTGCACCCAATAGGGCCAGTTCCCTTGTAGCCAAAATGCTTTATGAGCCTAAGACCAGGCCCATATTTCTCAAGAGTGATTTCTCGAGCTTGCTCTATTAAGTCTACTGGATTCTCTTCTCTGTAAAGCCATGCAACAATGGCTTTGTTTTCACTTTCATCCTCTAGGGGAACTATAGCCTTGAAAAAAGTGCCATTACACTTGGTTTGAGGTGTTAACACAATGAATTCTTTACCTCTAAGGGTCTCCCATAATGATGAGGAGACTCTGAAAGAGATGTTAATGACAACACTGGTTCAATATGGTACTCTCCCATGCTATTTTCTTTTAGTTTGAATGACTGCTCAATTTTTTTCAGCTTATTTTCATGATAATCAATGGATTTCTAGTTAGTAGGGATGAAAGTTTTAGCAGGTTTGACCATTGTGATGTGAATATCAGGATTTAACTGTGTGATTTTTGAGTCAAACTCGATGACCCATGTTTCATGAGTAGTGATTCAACATGAATCCATCTCTCATGAGAATAAATGGAACACTTAGCACTCATTGGATCTAGGTAATGCTCATAGGGGTGAAGCACCGAGACTTCCCGGGAGGTCACCGGGAGGTTTGACCATATTGTAGGTATATCTAGCAGTGGCAGGAATAGTAACTTCAGAGCCATGAAATAAAAATTTGATGCATTGGTGATATGTAGAGGGCACAGTGCACATCTCATGTATCTATGGCCATCCAAATGGAATGTTATAGGTGAAGGGAATGTTGAGCACCTAACAGGTGACATCCCTTTCTATAGGACCCACACAAGTGGGTAAGACCATAAGACCTAGAGACTTTCATTCAGCTTTGTCATGCACTTTGATAATGATCTTGATTTGAGGATCAATAGAGTCCTCAGAATAATTCAATTGTCTAAGAAAAGTAGTAGAGACAATATTTAGGCTAGTGCCATTATTGATGAGTACCTAACGAACACATGTTTGATGTATCATGACCTCAATGTGTAGAGGTTGATTGTGCTGGTGTCTCAATGAGTTATCCTCCTCCTCAGAGAAGGACATAAAATAAGGTGAGGTTAGGTGAAATACCATGGATTGAAATCGCTCAAGATCAAGATCTTTAGGAACATTTTTCTTAGTGAGGGCTTTATCCAAAATTTTCCTTTGAGCAGGCGAGATTTTAAGTAGCTCAAAGATGGAGATTTGAGCATTAGTTCATTTCAATTTATCAAGAACACTATAACTGGTTGATGTTGAGTTCATTGTGAGTTTTTCACCTTTGCTAGATGGAACGACAAGGGCTTTGTCTTTATGCTATTCAGGATCAGGAGTAGAAGGTGTAGGGCCTTTGAGCACCAACTTGGCACAAGAGCGGGTAATAGCATTAGTATAGTGTTGTGAAGGTGTGTTGGCTGTTGTGTTGGAAGTAGGGCCCTTCAAGAAAAATGGTGTCTTGGGTTTATCATTATCTTGTTTTCCCTTAATGGTAATGACATCGTAGTATTCAGAATCCATAGGTTCAACCATGTTGATTACATTGTCATTATTAGAGTATGCATAGCTAACCTTGTTGTTGGGTTTTGGTTTTGAACTCTCTCCTTTTTCATAAGTTAGAAAAGGCTCTTTGAAATACTTGTTATCCAAGTTCTTGTTATGTCCATCTACCACAAGTTCATGAGCATCAATCATGTCCTAGACTTTGTGGTGCAAGTTTATGCAGTTGTTAGTTTTGTACCCCTTATTTTGGTGATACTCACAGAATGAGGTTTCATTCCACCATGGTGGGCATAGTTGTGGATCATAGGGGTGAGGGTTGTCCAATGGTGAAATAAGCTTGTGTTGTAACAATGTTTTGTAAACCACATCCAAAGGTTCACCCAGGGGCATATACTCTCACTTAGGACATGTGGCCCATGAGTTTCTTAGTTTGTTCCCAAACATCTTATTGTCAGGAGGAGGCTTCTCAACATTTTTGGCTGCATTGAGACCATTTGTGAGATTAAATGCCACCTTAGTAGGTTTGGGAGTGACATTTTCAACAACTCCATCATGTACAATTTCTTGGTTCTTGTTGACATATTTGGTTTTGTCCTTGTTGGAGGTAGAGCCTTGTTTTGTGTTCTTCTAAAGAGTAAGTTCACCCTTTTTGACCATAAATTCCTTGATACAGATAGCTTGTGTGATCATTTTTTCAAAGGTATGTGGACCTTGAAGTTGGACTCTATACTTGATTTCAGGGAGGAGATTATCAGTGAAAATGTCAAGCTTTTCCGTTTCTAGAATTTTGCATGAATACGTAGTGTAAATTTGTCTCCACCTCTAGAGAAATGTGAGGAAGGGCTCCTAAAATTTCTACTTAAGGTTACATAGATCTCAAATATTGACAAGGTGTTGAATGTTATGAGAATATTACTGGACAAACAAGTTGGCAATTTTGTTAAACATTTTGATACTACGAGGCAAGTGTGAGAACCACTCCAAAGCCTGATCACCTAGACTTCTAGGGAATAAATGCATGAGATATGTTTGGTTATGCATAAATTCCATAGATAATGCCCCAAATTCTTGCAAGTGATCTTTGGGATCAGTGGTTCCAAAATATTTGTCATATTTAGGTAGTTCTACTCCTTGTGGGAAAGGAGTCATGTCTATGCTCTTGTCAAATGGAAATGGACAAAGAGTGTCTATGGTGTATGTTTTTCTCTTGAATCATCTGAGCCAGTTGGTCTTGCATAAATTTTAGTTGTTTTTGGAGTTTGGAAGTCTCAATTTCTTCTTTAGGAGTGATGATGGTTTCCACAATGAAATGAGAGGGTAGCTTAGCTCCCTCTTGGGCAAGTTGGAGAAAGTACCTTTCTTTCTCTTTGTTGAGTAGAATTCTCATGACCTTTTGAAAGTTTTTGTCTCTTCAACATTTTTCTATGTGTTTAGGAAGTATTTCCACTTCTTCCTATTCCTCATCCATGTCATGGTTTTTCTCTTTGTCATTCTTAGGTGGTTCTTGATGTCTACTATGACTACCATGTTCAGGTTTGCAATTAGTCATTGTAGGAATGTGTTCAATTTTAGTATGTTGTGATTAAAAAGGTCCTTTGAAAAGGAAGTCTAACATTTTGTTTAGAGATATAGGACCTCTACTAGTCTTAGGATCAGATTGATACAGAGGGTTCCTAGTTTGTTGCAAGTTTATGGAGAATATTTGCTAGACTCAAGGTGATCTGACGGGTGAGGGAGATCGTGAAGATGCCTCACTAGATGAACTAGATGTAGACCATGTAACAAAAGGAAGGTGAACTCTATCATGATTACAACCCCTAGCATGACCTCACCTAAGTCTAAGAGGATTAAAAATGTTGTCGCTCCTTGTTGTGACATTCATAGACAAGGACAAGAAGCAAGAACCTAAACAAAGATTGCACTAGAACTTAGTCTCAATAGGAAAAAATAAGAATGCTGTATACTAAGGCACGAGTAGTCTATTTTGAAGGCTAGAATAGCCAAAGATTGTGACTATCATAACACAAAGTATGACAAGCACTAAAGAATGAGAATCAAGAAAACTATAGGATGAGACTAGTCAAAGTATAGATCACAAATCTTCAATTAAGCTAGATGTCACTATTTGGAACTATTTTACAGATAGAGAATGGACAACTTGGTGTAGGAAATAGACTAGACACAGATTGCAAATTGCTTGAATGAGCTGATTTGATAGTTTTAGAACAAGGTCTTGCATGAAGATCCTTTGCAAAGTGTGCAAGAAAGTACACTAGGGCACATGAAATCTCATAAAAAAAATTTAAACTCGCACAAAGAATTGCTTCAGGTCACATGAAGAAGTGAAAGGTTCAACAAAGACACTTGGCAAGATCTCACATGGGCATACACAAGTTCTTGGGTGAAGACCTAGACTGGCTCACATGAAAAAGTGAGTTATCGCATGAAGAAATGCAAGATTGTGCACAAAATCCAAGACCAAATTGAACATAGAGTTGGATTTTGAAGAGATTTTCAATAGTTTTGGAAAGTTCTTGAATATATTTTAGGTTTGTTTGACTGATAATAGATAGAATGCAGGTTGAGTTTTAGACTTGTGAAATTGATATTGGATTTCAAAGCAAGACAAAGTGTTTTTAGTAGAACACAGGAAGCAAGCAGTAGTCGAATACAATCCAACTAAGGGAAAATAAACTTAGAGGGACAAGGGAGTCTTGACCTTTTGTTTGTTTTAGATAGGTTTGGACATGTTTAAGACTCGATAACAAACATGCTTTATCCCTAGAAACAAAAAATGGTAGAGAAGGCAAAACCTTTGTCCCACATCTTATGCGCATGTGTGGACCTCAAATAGCCATGTCACCCCCTAGAGGGTGCCTATGTTTTTGGTATATTCAAAGGACTCAATAGTATATGTTGAATGAGCACCCTTGTGGTAGGAGAAAAGCATCTATACCACCTTTTAAAATCCAGTAGAATGCCTATGGTGAGTTCTACAGGAGAGATTCTTCCCCCTTGTACAAAGATTATGCCTCCTTTCAGAGGTGAACTAGGTAGCTTCTAACTAAGAATTTTTTACTTGGCTTCCATTTGTATTAATTCCTAGTGGCTCCACAAGTAGAGTTGAGACCAGTAGCCCACACCAACATCTAAGAGTGCACACACTTGCTTAGCAAGAATGGGGCTAGTGCTAGCCAATGCAATAGATAGAGCTGCCCCTTGATAAGTGATATCAAGAATCAAGGGAAAGAAATTAATCCAGATTTGGAGTCTTTTTCTCTATAAAGCATCTTGATTATAGTGAGTTGGAATCTTTGACAAAAGGAGTGTGCTCACTTGGGTCATTCCTGGAGGTTGGATCACTCTGGCAGGCCCTCTAAAGGATTGACTCAGACTAGTGGTTCAACCATAAGGGTAAAAGTTTATGATTGCCCTCAAGGGGAAAGAGCATACTCCTCTACTTTACTTTCTCACCCAAAAATGTAGAATAGGTTAATTACCAACTTAGCTTAATCAATCTAGACTTATTCTTCCTAAAGATTTTGATTCCCTTGAAAGGAAACCATCATCTCATCATAGAAAAGAATTAGCACTAGAGAACCACTAAGCTACTTGCCTTCTTCAGAATGTCATCTTTTAGAAGCATTTAGGTTTTTGATTCACCCTTGGTCATGAAATCCAAGTTGTAAGAGCATAATCCCCTATTCTTCTATCTTGCACCCTAGGAAGTTCACAAGCCCTAATTAGAATATGTTTTAAAAGTAGGAAAGAAAACACATTGTTTTGTGTGTTTTAAAATTTGATCTTTGACAAATGTATCTTTGACAATCATTCTGCAAACAAATAGTCAATTCATGTTTGAATAGTTTATGCAAAGGAGCCTTTGTCAAATGTCCTGCAGACAACCATTAAGCTGCAGAAAACCAAAAACTAAAACAATAAAGCTTTAGAAAAAAACACTTTAGTAAAATATAATGAACAACATGCTAGAAATGAAAAAATTAACCTCATTATTTCATAATTTTGTGCAAAATCTTGCACAGGACTATGCAAAATCTTTCACCAACCCATGCAAGAAAATTAGGTGCCGCCTGAAGACTTGCACAATAAGCCACTTTTTTGCATGAGAAAGTGTATAGATTCAGGTGAGACCCTCTAAATCTTTGTGCGAAAATAAAATTTCTTGCACAAAAATTCAAGAATCTATATGGAACAGTATGATCAAACAATGAAAATAACAAAAAAATAATTTAGATGAGGCTAGAAAAATTGATTTTCTCAGGCCCACAGTGGGTGCTAGAAATGTATATGTGGAATGTGGCCTTAGACTTCACACACACAAATCAACACGGTCCTTGTATGAAAATTCATTCTAGAATGAACATGAGATTGTTCACCCAAGAGGGGTCCTACAAGACAACCTATTGCCTTCTATGCAGAAGAATTTTGCCTATTTATACTCTTAGAGTTGAGATGTAGGCAACCAAACCATTCTAGAATGAAGGGTTTTGAATGCAATTAAGTCTATATGAGTGTGCAAGTAATCTAAATGAGATATGCAATTAATCTAAGAACATATAGAATAAAATTAACTATATGTATGCATATTAAATCTAAATGACATTTAATCTAGGAAAATAAAAGCTTATGAAAATAATGAGCTTAAATGAGTGCACAATTTAGTAGAGATTCGATACCAATTCCATTCAACCCCCGTAATGAGGAATTATGAGTCCCTTAGAATAGAATCCTTGGAATCCATCAATGGTTGAGATCAACTCAGATTGACGGTTGGGATTTGAAAAAAGATTCAATTAAGATGGAAACTTCCTTGTGCAGGTGATGTGAACTATTTCAAATCTGAGTGTGATGAGTAGTTAACTGAACTTGTCATAAGTGTGAGAGTAAGTTAACTAGATTGATTCCATTTTCGAGAAGTAGTTCTCTCAAAGTTTCTATTTAGGACTGAAGAGAGAATTTTGAAGATATTATTTAATTTGATAGGTGAGATATAACCTCACAAATACCTTTTTCATTTAATTGAATAATCTAGTTCAATTAATAAAAAAAATGGGCGTAATATTAAATTAAATATTTTAATTCCCTAGTACATTAGCCTTAGGATATAATTTAATTTAATTAAAGTATAAATACTTCAAATTAAATCAAATATTAATCAAATAGGTTTAATGTGACTAATATGAGTCAATACTTTAGGAATTAAGTAAAGAGTATGAAGAATGCAAATTGAGGTTTTCTACATTTGGCAATTAAGCCAAGCAGAAAAAATTAGAATAAGGATTTCCTATTAATATAGGACTTAGGATTGATTGAAATTGACCAGAATTGGTGATCATGAAAATTAGCCAATTTTGGGGTATTACATTGGTTAGCCAATCCATCTTGGTCAACACTAACTCATAAAAGACTTTCTTTAGACTTCCTTTGTTAACCATGTGAACTTGGTTAACACTACATCTTGAACTAAATTCCCTTTGTTAACCAAGTGATCTTGGTTAACACTTTTTCCTTGCCAACTTCTCTATGGTGCCTAAGTGAACTTGGCAAATACTGTCTTCTTGTAAACTTCCTTTAGTACCTGAGTGAACTCAATAGAGACTGTCTCTAAACTTGATTATCTATGGAATGCTTGAAAGACACTAAAAATTGTCTTCATCACTTGAGTGAGCTCGACAGACACTAACTGGTAAAGACTTGACATTTTGTGTAACATCAAAGACAATATACAATTAAACATAATTTAAAAAAAACTCTCTCTTTGGCATTGATGACCACACAACATGTCATAATATAATAAAATTTTACAGAAAAATAAAAGTTAGGATAATATCCTTTGTTATTTTGATTCTTATACATGAGAGCTCACTCTACTAGTGTGAACTCCATCTGTCATCAATCTTTGATTACAATGAATGCAATATCAAACTCTTCCTCTTTGATATCGAATCAACTTAATTCTCCCTTTTTGACATCTCTAACATATAAAAATATCTCTTATATATGACAATAAACTCTCCCTATTGGACAATAAATTTCTCTGGTGTATAAAAGAAAACTCTCCCTCTTTGACATCTCATGCCAAATATATCATTCAATGAATTTCTATGTACCTAATGTACTAATTCATATGCAATCTTCCCTTTACAATAGTGCATCAACTTGAATAATCTTCAACATGCTTGATTGATGCATCACTAAAATTTGATTAGTGAGCTTTAGATAGGGGAGTGACCCCTAGGTTACCTCTTAGTTACAAAAATGTAACTTAGGTAGCAACTTGGCGAATATGTCTGCAATTTGTTCTTTTGTATTCGCATATTCCAATCTTACTTCCTTGTCTTGCACCAATTCTCTCAAGAAATGATACTTTGTTTCATTGTGCTTGGTTTTGGTATGCACCACAAGATTCTTAGAAATGTTAATTGCATTTGTGTTATCACAAAAAATAATGACTTGATCCTTGATTTCTTCCTTCATACCTATCAACAGTTGTTTGAACCATACAATAATTGAACAATTGACTATTGCAGCAACATATTCTACTTCTACTGTTGACTGAGAGATATAGTTCTACTTCTTTCTTTTCCAAGATACTAGCCTCTTTCTAAGAAAGAATGTTCCACCACTAGTGCTCTTTCTATCATCAATTCTTCTTTCCCAATATAGCAACATATTCTGTTTCTACTATTGATTGAGAGATACAGTTCTACTTCTTGCTTGTCTAGGATACTAGCCTCTTTCTAAGAAAGAATGCTCTACCATTAGTGCTCTTTCTATCATAAATGCTTATTCTATTGAATCTACAAGCCAAAAAAGAATTTGATCTATCCAAACATTGACATTTCAAATCCCTTACTCATTTCATAAGAAAAACATTTGCACAAATCATTATTTCTAGTAAATAATATATCATCCACAAAGATTTCAGACAACACAATTTTCTTATTTGGTCCTTCTTTGATGTATAGGTTGGTGTTATTATTAGTTCTTTGAAAACCAATTTTTATGAGATAATTATGTAACCTTTCATACTAGACTCTAGGGGCTTGTTTGAGACTATACAAAGCTTTGTGTAATCTATAAACCATGTCCCTTTTGCTAGGATCAATGAAACCTTCTAGTTGCTCTATGTAGACTTCCTCTTCTAAGGTTCCATTTAGAAATGCTGATTTCACATCCATTTGATATACTTTTAATCCTTTATGAGCTACATATGAAAGGAGTGTTCTAACACCTTCTAGTCTAGCAACATGAGAAAACATTTTTCCATAGTCAATACCTTCCTCTTGAGCATACCCTTGCAAACTAGCCTTGCCTTATTTCTTAAAATTTCTCCATTTGCAAAATTATTTTTGAATACCCATTTTGTGCCAATTACATTCTTATCCCTAGATTGATCTGATGGATGGATCTAGACTAATTGTATTATTGAATGCTTAATTAAAAATACAACTCAGCGGAAGTCTTAATACATTTATACATAAATGAAATTAAAACTTAAGATGAGAAATAGAATTGAGATAAAAGAAGATAGAAAGTGCAAACAAAGTTTGATTTTAGAGTTTTCCACAAACATGACTATGTCTCCAAGTCAGCTCCAATAGAGTACGACCTATCTGATTAATCTCCAGAAATCAATTACAATTATGCACCAAGACCATTTCTTCTAGCACTTTGACAACATAAAAATTCTTTGAAGTACAAAAATGGCTCTAAAAATCTCCTAAAAAAAATATCTCCCTATTCCTTTGGAAAACTTCACCAAGAGAAATTTCTCTCCAAGTCTCCCTTGCTTTCTATTTCCTCTTCAAAATGACCTACCCCCTTCCTTTTTATACATAAAATTTGCTTAAATTGGCTCAAAACCAATTAATGGTATAAAAAAAAACACCCCCTTTGAATAACCCCCTTTGCCATTTTTATATTTTGGCATTTATACAATTTTGGGGTTTAGTTATTAATAAAATAACCAATAAATCCTATTTAAAAAGTGGGCAGTTTGTTTGTTTCCACTCAAATAACAATTATGCCCTATATCTAACAAAACCCAATGTGTGGCGCAATGGCCACATATCTTTTACAACTGCTGTAGGGTTAGGGGTTCAAATCCATAGGCCATTTAAACTGAAGTTGGCGGCTATAACACTTCAAATAGAAAGTTTGTTAGGTGATTGTTAAGAACTCCATGTGGCTTAGTGGCAAGGAGGAAAAGTGGGATAAGGGAGGTTCAAAGTTCAAACCTCCTCAATAATTTTTTTAAATGACCAAATTTGAGCTTGAGGTGCCATGTGGCACTATTTTATTTGCTCATATTTTTGACATGTGTCATCACCTAAGCTTCTGATATCATGATGATGTCATCACCATTACATTTTGCCTCCAAAATTCAAATTGCCATAACTTTTACATATGAAGTCCATTTTTGACGAAACGAACGTCGTTGGAAAGCTTGTGACGAGATCTTTAATTTGAAACCCATTGTTGACCACTTTTGAGATGGTTTGATTTCACCCCTTATCTAGCCCTCTGGTCTACTTGTTGACCAAAACTTTGAATGAGCATAACTTGCACAAATGGACTCCGTTTTGCTCCGTTCAAGTTGCGTTGGAATCAAGATGCTAAGATCTTTTTGATGGTGCAAAAATCTAGAGATTTGAAGACACTTAAATTTTCACTAAAAGTATCCACCGGATCAAGCCTCCCCATTGAAGACCTTTTGGACCTCCAAAAGTGACATTTACTCTGACATAAAGTGAGGACTTGGCCTCCCCACTTGTCCTGTATCATTTGTACATCTGAATACTTGGCTCACAAGCACAATGAAGACCACAACAATATTGTTGATCATAAACATTATTCTATCACTTCCATAAGCATCTACATTAGTTGTCATAGCCACTAACCAAAAAACATTGACTAGCATCAAGCTGAACAATAATGCAGAAATGAAAGGGAATAAATCAATAACATATTGATCCTTCACAACAACAAGATTTTTACCCAAGGACCCATCAATGCTTTTAATAATCATTCCCTCATGTTGTACTACAAGTGCATCCTACAACATCTGACCCTAGTTAGCTACTCCAAGTTCAAGTGTAGAACCACCTGTACTGATAGACATAAGAGTTAACTCTTTACTTGCATTAATTACCCTCTTTAATTGCCCTGTGTTTGCAAAAGAATGATAAGTCTTAATCTTGTGAGAATGTACATTATACTGAATGCCATCTTTAAACAAGTGATAATGATTCTTTTCCCTGTAGAAAATTGCTTTTCTGTCATAAAGATAAAGGCTACCAAGCACTATCCCACAGATATCCAGTGGAACCACATCAAATTGTACTTCATCCACAAACTTACTAGTGATTGTGAATCTTAGGGTGCATTATATTGTTGCTTGCAACTTATCATTTTCACAAATCCAACCTAGTGGATAAGGTTTCTTATGTAATGTGGTTTTCAATCCCAAGTTTCTCACAATACTCTCAGAAATCAAGTTCACTTGAGAACCACTATCTATGAGTGCATCAATTTTAGTGTTCTTAGCAACAACCCTTAAATGAAAAAGCTCATTCCTTTTCTTATCTTCAAACAAATCATTTACTGTAGAAGTAGAAGCACAACTAGCAATAGAAACACTAGAAATAGGAGCTTTACCTTTCAAACCCATAGCTGTTATCTTAGTCTCATCATCTGAATCTGAACCAAGATCGATAACAACATTTGTGGCTTTCTCCTTACCTTTCTATTTCTAATCAAATTTTTGAGCTCACTTAGGCTTCAATTTAGGATGCAACTTCCAACAATGTTCTTCATCATGACCCTTCCTATCACAATGAGTGCAAGAAAGTTTCTCATCCTTCTTGATTATAGCTGCCTTCTTTCCTTTCTCTGTCTCTACATTCTTAGAAGATTTCTTTACATTATTATCAAAATTATCAACAAAAGATCCTTTACCCCTTGACTCTAAGTGTGCAGCTTGAATAGACACTTCATCCAAATTACAAGGGTTCAATACCAAAATAGAATGTCTAAGGTAGGAATTAAGACCTCCTATGTACTTCAACAAAGTATCTTGGGTATACAAAGGAACATTCAAAGCAATAGCCCTTTTCCTAAATTCATGGGTGTACTCTTGGACAGTTTGATCTTTCTCTTGCCTAAACATTTTCTAGTCCATCATTAACTATTGCATATGTCCTAGGGGATAAAATTGCTTCTTAAGAGCATTAACAAACTTTGCCCAAGTTAAACTAACTCTACCATGCTATGAAACTTTTGCCTTAGTCTTACTCTCCCACCAAGTGAAAGCTATACCTCCTAACCAAAAAGTAGCTAATTGGATCCTATCAATGTCATCTAATAGGTTCTGGACTCTACAATAGACTTCAACTTGTTGAATCCAATCATCCAATTTTTCAGCATCAAGTTCACCACAACACTTAGGCAAGTCAAATTTTACATCCAGTTTGATCTTAGGCTTATACCCACTCTTGAAAGGGTTAAAAGAAGTAGAATGAGGAGAAGATGGAGAAGAAGGAGAAGAGGGAGGAGAAGAAGAAGAGGATGGATCTTGTTGCTTATCACCATCTCCATGATGTTTCCCTATCTTGTCTTCATGATCTCCTTGCTTTGACGAACCTCCTTCATGTTCCTTCTGTTCTTGTCTCTCTTGAAAAAGAATGTCCACCTTAGCCTTCATCTCAAGGAATGCTCTTTGAAATTCCTACTCACTAATCTCATTAGGAACATCCATTCTAGAAATAGACATCTTCAAAAATATTCTTTGCTTCCCGATCTCAGGATTATATTCTTCAAACTTGCCTTCACCTTTCTAAATCTTGGATCTTGTTAGCATTCAAGAAAAAAATTGCAATAATAGTCAACTGAGCTTTGATACCACTTGATTTGATGGACGGATCTAGATTAGTTGCATTATTGAATGCTTAATTAAAAACACAACTCAACTGAAGTCTTAATACATTTATACATAAATGAAATTAAAACTTAAGATGAGAAATAGAATTGAGAGAAAAGAAGATAGAAAGTGCAAACAAAGTTTGATTTTAGAGTTTGCCACAAATGTGACTATGTCTCTGAGTCAGCTCCAATAGAGTATGACCAATTTGATTGATCTCCAAAAATTAATTACAATTATGCACTAAGACCATTTCTTCTAGCACTTCGACAAAATAACAATTCTCCAAAGTACAAAAATGGCTCTAAAAATCTTCTAAAAAAAAAATCTCCCTATTCCTTTGGAAAACTTCACCAAGAGAAATTTCTCTCCAAGTCTCCCTTGCTTTCCATTTTCTCTTCAAAATGACCTACCCCCTTCCTTTTTATACATAAAATTTGCTTAAATTGGCTCAAAACCAATTAAGGGTGTAAAACAAAACACCAACTTTGAATAACCCCCTTTGCTATTTTTATATTTTGGCATTTATACAATTTTGGGGTTTAGTTATTAATCAAATAACAAATAAATCCTATTTAAAAAGTGGGCAGTTTGTTTGTTTCCACTCAAATAATAATTATGCCTTATATATAACAAAACCCAATGCATGGCGCAATGGCCACATATCTTTTACAACTGGCGCAGGGTCAGGGGTTCAAATCTGTAGGCCATTTAAACTAAAGTTGGCGGCTGTAACACTTTAAATAGAAAGTTTGTTAGGTGATTGTTAAGAACTCCACATGGCTTAGTGGGAAGGAGAAAAAGTGGGATAAGGGAGGTTCAAAGTTCAAACCTCCTCAATAATTTTTTTAAACAACCAAATTTGAGCTTGAGGTGCCATGTGGCACTATTTTATTTGCTCATATTTTTGACATGTGTCATCACCTAAGCTGCTGATATCATGATGACATCATCACCATTACATTTTGCCTCCAAAATTCAAATTGCCATAACTTTTACATATGAAGTTCATTTTTGATGAAACGAACATCGTCGGAAAGCTTGTGACAAGATCTTTAATTGGAAACCCATTATTGACCACTTTTGTGATGGTTTGATTTCGCCCCTTATCTAGCCCTTTGGTCTACTTGTTCACCAAACTTTGACTGAGCATAACTTGCAAAAATGAACTTCGTTTTGCTCCATTCAAGTAGCATTGGAATCAGGACGCTGAGGTCTTTTTGATGGTGCAAAAATCTAGATATTTGAAGACACTTCAATTTTCAGTAAAAGTATCCATTGAATCATAGATCTAGGAACATGAATCCAAGTCTTGTTCCTTTCTATCTAATCAATTTATTTATTCATTGCTTCAATCCATATTTCATTCTCTAATGCATCTTTGACAAATCTAGGTTCAAATTCAGTAAGAAAACATGCACCTTTTAATTTGTTCCTTGTCATTGTACCAACTGACTAATCTACAATGATTTTCTTGGGTGTATGCTGCCTTCTGACATATCTAGCTAGTCTGGGCTCCTTCTTTCTAAAATCACTAGATTCACCATGATCTTTTGAATCATGCCTAAGTCCCACTATCTGTGACTCGGGTCCATTATATTTTGACTCAACTTCCACTTGCTAAAACTTAGGTCATTCTAATGACTTGAGTTACACTAGCTGCAACTTAAGTTGAATTGGAAATTTTGGGGACTTGGGTGGTGAAGAGTGCTAATTCCCAATTGCATTAGATAATGTGTCAGGCTCATAGTAAAGAAAGTTTATATATTTTTCAGGTTCCTTACTACTTTGTTCTTCACTCTTTTCTACAAACTCATCAATATTCACATGTACACTTTCTATAACTTTATGAGTAGATAAATTCAAACATTTATATGCTTTTCTCTTATTGGAGTATCCCAAAAATATGCATTCAACACTTTTCACATCGAATTTTCCTTTTCTAGACTCCTTTAGAATATAACATTTACTGTCAAATACTTTGAAGTAACACACATTAGGTTTATAGCCATACCATAACTCATAAGGTGTTTTCTCTAAATATTTCTTCAACTATACTCAATTCAAGGTATGAACTACAGTGCTGATTGCTTCCTTCCAGTATTTGATAACAACATTCTTCTCTATCATCATCAAGGTTCTTGCACAATTCATGATTGATCTATTCCTTCTTTCAACTATTCCATTATGTTGAGGTGTATTAGGTGCATATACTTGCCTTTTGATTCCTCTGTCATTGCATAATTCATTGATTTCATTAGAAATGAATTCTCTTCCTCTATCTGATCTTAAACATTTCAGCTTCTTTCCAATTTGTTTCTCCACTCTAGCCAGATAACACTTAAACTTTTGAAAAGATTCTAATTTATCCTTCAAATACATTACCGTCATTATTCTAGAAAAATCATCAAAAAATAAAATAAGGTACTTATCTCCAGAGTAGATTTCTGTGCCAATGGGTCCACATAGGTCTATATGAACCAGCTCCAACACTTCTTCAGAATGATAGTTTTTGGTTTTAAAACTTGTCTTTCCCATCTTACCAATTTGACAATTCTTGCACATTCCCATGTTAGGTTTCTTGACTCTTGGAATGCCTCTAACCCTTTTCTTTTTACTTATGTTGAGCAAGTTATCAAAATTCACATGACATACCATCTTATGCCATAGCCAAATTTCTTCTACTTGAGAAATGAAACATGCACTTTCATTTAGATCTAGGTAGAATAGATTACCTTTATTTTTCTTGCTAGTCCCAACCAAATTTCCTTTGCCATCCAGTAGATTGGCCTTTCCATTAATGAATTCTACCTTGAATGCAATGTTATTCAATTGAGCCACACTACATAGATTATGCTTTAGTCCTTCAAACCAATAAGCATTATCACATCTGAGATCATTGGTTAGTGCAATACAACCTTTAACTTACACATAACATGGTTCACCACTACAAAATCTAACACTTCCACCATCATAGTGTACCAAGTTCTCAAATTTAGATTTATCACCAGTCATATGGTGAGAAATTTTTTTATCAATAATCCATGTATCATTCTTACTAACATGAGATATGCGTGCCATCTTATCATTCTCATCATCTGATGCATCCTTAACAACAACGTAGACCATTTCATCAACTTATTCACTACTATTAGAATATTTAGCAATGTAACAAGACTTCTCACCTTTGTCCTTGTAACCCTTGTAGCTTTTGAAGTTCTTTTTGCCCTTGTATTTGTCATGCTTCTTTTCTTCTTTTCCTTCTCTGTTTGGATACCTTGCAACAATGTGACCAACTTCTTCACAAGAAAAATAGATCAAAGGAATTTTGTCTTTGTACTTTCCTTTTTCTTTGGAAAATATTCTTGCAAGTAAAGCTTCAATGAATTCAAGATCTTCATGAGAACCATCTTCATCTTCACTATCAAATTACCTTTTAGATTTTGAAACTTTCTTCTTGAATGATAGCTTGGCTTGAAATGCAAACTCAAGGTTGCTAGAGTTAGGAACATAGTTATCATAGTTGTCTAACTCAAATGTTCTCAACCTTCCCACTAGTACATCCAATGATATATCATTCTTGGGATTACATCTCATCTCTTGAATTGCTGAAACTTTAATTTCATATATAGGTAGAAGTGTTCTAATTACCTTGCTTACCACTATATCATCATCTATCTTTCCTCCTAAGGCTCTGATTGAATAGACACTGGCTTTGATCCTTTCACTGTATTTTGAAATATTCTCATCTTCTCTCATTTGATAAAATTGATCTCTAAGACTTTTATCCTTAGCTCTCCTTACATTTTCATCACCTCCATAGATAAATTTTAGTTTGATCCACATCTCATAAGAAGTATCATAGTCTTTAACTTCATCAAAATCAACATAGTTGAGAGTCGAGGCAATATCAATCATCATGATGTTATGATTCTTCTTTTCTGTAATATTTTCAATAGTCATAGTTCTAGTAGGTGTTACATACTTGGTGTCAAGGTAATTTAGGCCTAAGTATCCAATGGTTTCCAAATGAAATATTATGAGTTCCTTCCATGCCTTGAAGCTATCTTTGTTTAGCTAAGGAATCTCCCTTCTATTAGGCAACTTGATCTTTAGCTTAGGTCCTTGAAACCTTTTCTGCAAGCACCAAAAGATCTGATACCAATTGTTAGAATATATGAGGAGTAACTGAGTGGGGGGAAGTGAATCAGTTACCAAAAAAAAATCCAAGATCCCTTAAGATGTTAATATAATTCAATATCAAACTCTGTTGAAACTAAAATATTGCTGTAACTCAATTAGCATTGAATCACTCGGTTAGCACAATAACTCAGTTAATACTGAATATATGCACAGTTATTTAGTTAACACTGAAAATGCATATCTTATGATATTAAATGTGATTACCCTTAATTAACTTAGTTACAGAAACATAAAGCAAATAACATGAACCAATTTGGGAAAACTACCAATTGCAACTAGTTATTGTTTTTCACTCTTCTGAAATGAGCCCTGTTAGGAGCCAACCTTGTTAAAGGTTACAAAACAAATTTTTAGGTGTGACCCTATTAGGAGTGACCTTGTTAGAGGTCTTTAGACACTTCAATCTAGAAATGCCACCTTGTTAAAGGATTTGGAAAACAACTGTTAAGCTAATTCTGTTAAGAGATTTGATACACTGCTACAATTATTAAAGAGTAACAATGACACAACTTGATTGAAAATACAACTATATTGCTGATTTTAGATCTCTGTTCTAGCTTGAATACTTAACCCTCCTTGATCAGTTAAATATTTTCAGCTCAATCAGCTCAAGATACTCTGATATCCTTCCAATTTGCTTCCTTGATTTATCTTCTCAATCCCATGTTCTTCTCTCATTCAATCCCACAACTTGTTACTTGACCTTATATTTGTATCATTTACCTTGTCAAGTTGGCTTGAATATACTATCAAATATTCAATATTCATCCTTTAAGTTAGCTAGACTTAACAAATAAATTTCATCAAACTAAATATGCTAATGCAAGAAAATCCTTCATTAGCCGACCTAGCTTGGTCAACACTAACTTAGAGAAGACTTTCTTCAGACTTCCTTTTTTATCTGTGTGAACTCAATTAATGCTATATTCTAAACTAAATTCCCTTTGTTAACCAAGTGGGCTTAGTTATATTGCTTCCTTGCCAACTTCTCTTTCATGCCCGAGTGAATTTGATAGACACTATCTTCCTGCAAGCTTCTTTTGGTGCCCAAGTGAACTTGACAGACACTATCTCTGAAGTTGATTATCTCTAGAATGCTCGATAGACACTGGAAATTGTCTTCATCGCTCGAGTAAGCTTGAAAAACACTAATTGGTAAAGATTTGACATTTTGTGTAACATAAAAGACAATATACAACTAAACAATTACTTTCAACAACCTAGGTTCCTTTCTTGCATGCTTACACATACAAGTCCCCATTTAGAGCATATGGTAGCTTGTTTCATCTGAGTCCTAAGTGTCTAGGTCCAAGTCATGCAATAAAGGTCTAAGTCTAGTCTAGAGTTTTGGTCATGTTGCTTCTTGTTGGGATTCAAGTTTTATTTTCCCCCTTCATATTTTTGGTCACATCACCCTAGTTGGGTAAAAAATCAATGTGTTCAAGTCACTTCTATAGTTCACAAGTCTAGGTGGGTGAGATAGGTCTTTAGGATCACTCCTGATGAGAAGTAAAGTCAAGCCAAACATATTATTATCTCAAGTTTGGGATGTTGGAATTTCATAGCTTGGACTTCTAAACTAGTTAGAAAAGTGTTAAATTTTTTTTCCCTCACAGGTGATTTTTTACATGTGTAAAATCAAGTCAATGTGCGAGAATATTCCACAAAGATTCTATTGGTGCACCTCATAGTTTGGGAAAATGGAAAAGGAGGTGTGACTCCATGTGTAAGGAATAAGTTGGACCCTGTGGGAGGTTAAAGGGTAAATGTGCCTTGAAGGCTTTAAAGGAAGATTTTCTAAAAAGTGCTTCTTCTCATACAATATCATTAGCAAGTTGGGAATTCTCAAGTCAAGGCTACATGAAATTGGGCAAGCAACTTCCATAGGGCTACTACTTTATCAATTGAAAATTAACACCAAAAGAGGGGCCGTACATGATCAAGGAAGACCACCAACCTAGAAGCTAAAATAAAAGTTTGGAAAAGTGGAAAATTTGCTACTCCTGTGTTGAGGAAGGAAAGAAAAGAGAAAATTTAACTTCTTGGGATATGACTTGCAAGTGATGTGCATGCTAACATCACTTTCCAGCCATTAACCACTGGGCATTACACTCAAATTCAATTATTAAACAAAAAGGACACTTCCAATTTAATGTAGATTCCCTATACTCATGTGACATAGGAAATTGCAGCCAAGATCTCATAAAGGAATGTTTATAAAAGTGACTTGGGAAAATCTTATCATCATTATTCTTCAAATGAACATTTTTTTATTTTCATAGTAGAGTAAAGGAATTATAGCTTGTTATAAGTTCTAAGCTATGGAAACCAAATTTTTAGGATATGATAGTCTAAGAAAAATCGATTGTGAATTGAAGAACTTAAGCGATACTCAACTGAGGTTCTATGATCTCAAGGATTTGCACAAGAGACTAAATTTTGAGCTCTTTCACCCAATCACCTAGAAGTTGAAAGAAAGTGGTCTCATAGAGGGCACAAGATTCCCAATAGAAGTCCACACACCATAGTTGATATTGGAGTACATCTCCCTCTACAACCCATCCACACTCTAGATCAAAACACCCAACAACTAGGTGTTTCTCACCATAAATAGAAACACCTTGTAAAATTTCTCTTGGTTTCCTTCTCATGAAGTGTTCAATGAAATGGACTTCTAGAATTTTGTGTTGAGCGATAATGAAAATAAGTCCACAAGGAAAGGGGATTTATTGGAAATATGGTTCCAAACTCCCAAAAGTAGCAAGAGAAAATTGTTGAAGACTCTATATGGCACAAATATGAAGGGAGAGATTGTGGACATCTTGGTATTGCTGCACTAGCTCAAGGGTAACGAGGATGCCTTAAATTTTGTTGAGAACTCTACTATATAGTATAGGTGGTGTGTGTAGAGAATAAATATGTAGACTGGGCTTAGATTATGAGTGATCAATTGGCTTCTAGTTTTAGTGTTCCAAAGTTCAAAGAAAGTTCTTCATGCCATCATTCTTAATCTATGTGTTGAGTACCATTCAATTGTGGCTCAATTTTCCCCACATGGAAGAATTTGATGATGATATCTAGGTGTACCCCAGTCTCCAGTTACATAAGAGCTATGTATAATTCTTAAAGGTGAATGATGCCTTCACCATGAGACTATACCAAGAATCGCAAGGTTGCACAAAAAGGAGATTATCCTCTAAGGCCATTTCCATTATCATTTAGTTTGGCAGTTATTTTATCTAGATCCCTTCCTTCTCCTGTATCAAGATAGCTATAATTGATGAATTCCCATGGAAAATGCAAAGATCTCCAGATGATAGGATTATTTTGGTGGAGCTCTACCAAAAAAATTAGAAGTAAATATTTTGTGCATAGATGCATGAAAGGAAGGCATCCCTTTTCCTATTATAGTTTGATCCTATTCATGTGCATCAAGGTTGAATGCCAAGAAAATGTTGATGAAATTATAGAAGAAGTATAAGATGGAGTCTTATGAGTTGTTAAGGATCAAGTTTGATCTAGTAAACTATAGCAGAGACAATCTTTAGTTGGGCCCAAGCTTTAAGCATATCCCTAAGCTCAAAGATTATTGGGCTAATTGTGCCACCAAACTAGAAAGAAAAGAGAGATTTTTAGTCAAGGTTGAGAGTCCAACAAATAAAAAAGTATAGGGTGAACATTGATGTTGAAGGAATCAAGGATGGTAGGGAACATATGCCACCATCAACATACATAAAGTAAATCAAAGATACCCCAATTGATTCTACCCACCTTGGGATTGATAACTCAAACTTTGGAAGTGCTAATGAATGGCATCATCAAGAGAATAGACAAGTGGATAGAGTGTATCAAGGCCATAAAGAAGAGAACATTAGCATTTCCCTTGACCTCCAACCTTGTATAGGTCTCCCCTCCTACCACCACCACTATCTCTATAACCACTACATATCTTGTACTAGGCCCTATACAAACCAATAGTGGAGGAGATCAACTTCCAAAGAAGGAAATCCGTATTCTTTGAATAGGTGTCCAAGTGGTCTCATTACCCTAAATTTCAAGGAAACTAGAGAAGTAGAGAAGGATAAATAAAGAGACAAGGGGAATGATCAAGAGCTAGAGAAGGATCTAGGTGTGCAAGTGATCAACTTGGATGGATCTGATAGTAACCATCCCTACAATGGAGGTGACAATGACACATAGAAATAAGAGACACCTCAAATCCAAGGTGAGCAAGGTAATCTTAGATAATTGAGAGAGGAGGGGATGCGGTGAATCTATTATGTCTAGTTATCTCATAGTCCCTTCTAACATTTCATCACCATTAAAGAAACATGAACATCAACAAAAATAAATTTATACATACAATCACTTGGCAGAGATATCAAACATAAAACTTAAATCATACATCAACTTCTTTCTAAACTATTATAAAATTATTTCTTGCATTATTGATTGTCAATAAATTTTCAGTAATTACCCAATGATATCTTAGTTATTACCAAGCCGTCGTAAACTATAAAAAAATGTAAATCAACTTGTGACATAAATAACATTCACACAAATTTTGACACCAATATTTAATCTAGAAACCCTGTTAAGGGGAAAAATAGATATGACCATAAACCCAAAAATTTCACTCTTTTGAAGTGATCTTTGTTAGGAGACTACTTAGTTAATGGTTAGATATACTTTGTTAAATTGACCTTGTTGGAGGATTTCACTGAAATATCATCTAGACCTTATCACTTGTTGTCTAGGACTAAAAAGAGTGGCTTGATTGAAAGAAATTACAAAAACCACTAATGGATTTTTCCATATAGGATTTCACATACTTGTTAGGTCTACTCAGTACTTTTGAATATCTACTACCTTTTCTTGATTAAATCTCAATTCTTTCTCTTTCTTTTTCTTTTACCCACTCTATTGATTTTGTCTTCCACAAACTCCTTTCTCTTCTCTCTTCTCTACTTGGCTCACTCGACTCAACTCTTTCTTCTTCTCCTTCAACAACTTCTCTCTTTACAACAATTATTAATAATCCAACATAATTAGTTTTTGACTAGCAACATGAGATCATCTCAATAAATCAACAATCTAAACTATCATTTTCTCCTCAAATAGATTTATCAATGCTTCCGGATCCTTCAATCTTTTTCTGATTAAGTAGAATCATCAATCTTAGATTAATAACCAAATTCCTTCATACAATGAATTTAGACACATAGAAAATATGTCTTTACATAGAACTTTGTGTCAATCCTTATCCTTCTTCACTTTCCTTCATCACATCCTTCTTGATTTTTCTCCATCATTGATCTTGCAACAAGCTTTGAATCTCACAATGGAGCTTCTTGAAATTTCCAAATTTCCATCAAAAGTCAGTCTTAGATTCATATTTCTCAATCTTGTTTATTTTATTTTCACTCAGTAAACATTACATTTACTTGGGCAACCTATAACTTAGTAAATATTGACTTTCTCAGGAAACACTATGTTCTTCCTTCCTTTGCAATAGTTTAGGCAATACTATAGTCACCCAATGAATACAATCTCCCTTCATTAACCTTGTGAATCAGTTAATATTGTGATCTTCAATACATTGCAACAATACATGATTGTAAAATAATCAAACCAATATTATATGATCATATTCCATCTCATTCAAGTACCCATTGAATACCTTACATATCAAATCTATCTCCATCATACTTTTTTCAAATCCCCTTCATCAATCAATTCATATTCATCAATCAAATGATATGGTACTTTCCAAAGTTAGCATAATGTCTAGCTAATTAAGGCTTTGACATCAATGAGAATATAACAACTTCATCAATCAACACATTCTCCCCCTTATAATATACATTCTTTCCTTTAGTTACACTTCTCCCCCTTTGACAACAATGCCAAAGGTCATTATAAATTTTAATGTGAAACTTATTAAAACATTGTAATTATCTTCATACCTTGCATACACACATTACATTAGATTTTTCATAGTCAACTTCATAACTTAAAAAAATAATCCTAAAGTGTGAACACTTCTATTGAAAACTAAAATTGGAACAATTGTTATGTTGTCATTGATGTCAAACCTATTGGTGAGAAATTGTCAAATCTATTAGAGAGACGTTTAATAATAGTGTAGAGTGCCATATTTTTTGATTAATGAAGAGTATTTGAAAAGAGAAGATAGAAAGGTGAGCTAGTATCATAGAATTACACTAGACACTTGATAAGTTGGAAATTGAAAAGATAATGTGTTGTTTAATCATTAAATGAAGTAAATAAGACAAGTGAAATGACATGAAGTTGAGAAAAACTCTAAGCTTGAGCAAGTACTAGTGTTGGTTGGTCAATGAAGGATCTGAAATAGAAGATCAAGGAACTTGAGAAGAAGATGAACAAACAATATAAGTCGAGTGGTAGTTATTGTAGACACCTAAATTTTATTACACTGCTTTGGTAATCTAATTTAGCCATCTCTAAAGGCATCATTAATTAAATTCTTATTTAATTAATCCTTTTCCATCCCTAGTTGATTAACTTAATTAATCATCTATAGTCCTAATTGATAAATCAAATAATCTATTATTTATCAATTAAATCATTTTCTCCTATCTAATTCCAAAAATCCCCATTTATTAAATAAATCTATTTGATAAATGAAATCCTCAAATTCAAAAACCCCTAACCTATCCCTAATCCTCCATTTAGCCTAATCCACCCCATCCACCCATACTAACCAAGCTTAGCCATTAACTCACCCACCCTCATTAATGCACTCTACTTGCACATCTCTAACATCCGTAATCTAATCCTAAACCCAATCCTAATCCACCCCCTAATGTTGTCACATTCCCTAAACAAGTTTAAGACTTTCCTAATCCAAACCAAAGTCTCCCCTCAAAAATCCCAACCACCAAGTCATGAGTGCTCTTACAAACCATAAAAGACTCTTACAAGCCCACTCATGACTCTTACATCCATCTTTCACACTCTTCCCTCTTCCACACTCATTCCTCTTACATCTCTCTTACATACTCAACCCCACTCATCATGCCTTTAACCAACCCTTTACCCTACCCTCTCACACTCATCCTCCTTGTGACAAGTGTCATCTTCCCATTGGTGCTAAACAAGCACAATCCATGTGCTCTCCTTTGAGTGCATCCTAGCCCTCCTTAAGCCTTCATCCATCCTTGCATCTAAGCCCTCCATCCCTCTACCCTTTAGCCTATAAATTGAATCCCATCTAAAGCTATATCATCAAAAATATTTGAGCTAAAGTTACCATGCCCTTTTGAGAGCCAAAAGCCATACCCATACCCTTATAATGCCAAATTGAGAGCTCACAAAGCTACCAATTTTCTATTATCCATCTCCACCATTGAAGCAACTTTGAGCATTTGAGCATACATCCCCAATCTACACATAGACACATCTCAAAAACAAGAGAACAAATCTCATTGAGAGAGCCTATCTATGGCTCACATTCTCATTTGAGTTTGTCTTCTCTTTGTCTCTCTTATATGTTATGTTAGTTTAATGTGTAAATGCTTTCATTAGATTAGTATTTCTAGCACATTAGATTAGTGTATACAGTTATTTCCAAGAAAGTTGATGAAGAAAATGTTAGTAGCACCCACGTGTAGTAATGGATGACCAAGCCAGTAAATTTCAAGTAAGACATAATAGTATATGTTGAGCTACACAATGGTGACCAAGAAAAAGGAATTTATTGATTGTTGAGTGATAAAAAAAAGTTATAGTTTGTGAAAGACTCAAGTTTGAGGTTAACATAGTTGAATTTTTGGATTAGTAAAAGTGTCTAGATGATATGGATTGATAAGATATCATATTTAATGCACAAAGATAGTTTTTTATATGATCAAAGGAATGGATTTGATCATAGATTTTTAGAAGTTTCAAGAAGAGAGGAGAGAAAAATGATGGAAGGATTCGATAAGTCTAACCTAACACTAATAACTACATTGATGTTAAAGCGGAAACAGATCATAATTACCTATTTAAGAATGCATACAAGATATTTTATAAGGTTGGTTAATTGTTGATTAGAGATCTTAAGGAGAACCTGTGCAGAACAAAGTACCAAAGGAGAAGTGAATAGATTAGTGAAGTGTGATTGCTTGAAGTGATGCCAAGAAGATTGGTGATGAAGATGATAATGGAGTCCCATCAATGAACTAGTAGATGAGAAAATGGAGATATAAATTTGTAAAGTGAGTTATATTTTACAGATCAAACCTACCTTTTACATTCTAACCATAGTGGTAGACAAAATACTTTAATGAAGGTTGACCTAACATAAATTTTGTTCATAAAAAAAAAAAGTCTTGACAATTGAGTGTCAACACACTTAACCATTTTCATCATACATCTTGAGTACACAATAGATGTTGAGGCAGAATTCCAATAGGTGCCGAGTCACAGTTGGTGTCGAGCAAGTCAGAATGTAGTATGTGCCGAGTGATCTAGGTGTTCAAATGCAGAGCAATACAAAATATACAGGTGCCAAGCAATACAGTGTTTAATAGGTTCTGAGCAAACTAGGAAAGTAATAGATGCTGAGAAATCTAGGAATTAGTTCATGCTGAGCATCAATAATGTATTGAATTTTGAGTACTCAGGATCAACATAAGAGTTTGTATTTGCACAAACTAAGATGTGAATCATTTTTAGAGCCAACTTAGAGAAATTTCAAAGTAGAAAAAGGATAAGGACAAATCATTTACATTCCCTATGCAATCTGCATGCAACCAATTAGAAAAATGGTGAAGGCATACAACCAATAAGAAAAATGTAAAGTATGAGCAAGAATTTGAGATTGAATATGGATCATAGATCCATACCTAACCCTAAGTCTTTGCATTCTTTATAAGGAGAAAAAATGAACCATTACATGTGTGGAAGAAAATAGTGTAAGGGGAGATTATAGAAAAATTTTAGTGTGAAGAGAAAAGATTTAGAGAAATAGAACAACAATTTCATATCAAGTTGATTAGAACATCACAAGGAACAAGGAGCATATATAGAGATCAGATCAAGCAAGGATCAGACTAGGAAGAGCAGATCTAGTACTTTAACCTAGCAACTTGAGATTGCATTCAGTCAAGTCAAATGTTCTAATACTCTCTCACAATTGTATTTGAGGTTGAAATCCTATGTCGATAGGTTAGCTTAACAGCTAGGTAGGAGAATCTTTGGAGAAGGTGATTGAAAATCCTATGTATTAGGTGGGTTTAACAACCTATTATAAATCATTTAACAGGGTGACACTCATGTAAGTGTTTGTAAATTATCTAACTAGGTCACTATTGACATAGTGTAAAGCCTTTAACATGGTAGATCATCAGAAGTGGTTGAACATTGATTGTTGCAGTGATTTTTGTGGGTGTCATTCCCACCCTAGTTTTGCCTTCTTATTCCTGGAGGGTTTTTGGCTTACCAAATCTGTGTGTTATGTGTTGATGCATGCTTTCATTTCATGTTTGTTTATATGTTTATATGCATTCAAATTTTTTTTCAAATATGTTTTAATAAAGGTTTGAAAGGATAAAAATTGGTTACTTTTGATTCAACCCCCCCTCTCAAAAGTACTCTTCCCATTTGAACATTCCAACAATTGGTATTAGAGCCTAGTTTTCACAAGGGGAAGCCTAACAACTTGGAGAAAAAGGTCAAAAGGTGGAAGTCTTCAAATTTTTGAAGATCATTGACAATCAGGTGATTGATGTGCAACTAGCTCTACACAAAGTAGAGGAAGCCAGGGAGGATTTGAGATTGAAAAGAAGAAAGGAGATAGCCATAGCTGAAAATGACATACACTGCAAGGAGATTGACTCCTCACAAGTGTTTTCAAATGGAGACTCCAAGGAATTTGATGCAGCAATAATAGAATTAATGGAGAAAAATATAGCACAATCTGAAGAAATTAGATTACTCAAGTTTGAACAAGAATAACAAGCCATAATGCTTTGTGAAGTGACTGAAAAAAAGAAAAGAGCTATTGAAGAAAAGGCCATGGTAGAAGATGACAAGAGAAATCTCATCAATAGGCTGGAAGAGAAGATAATTGAATTTGAAAAGATTTCAAACATGTAGTTAGAAACCTTAGGCTAGATGATGAATGCTCATCATGAGCTAAACATGAAGGATATTGAGATCTCCACCTTGAAGATACAAAATGAACAATTGCAGAATGATTTGAAGAGAGAAAAGGAAATATCAAAAAGTGACAACAAACCCAATGAGGCCATTAAGTACTTTGAGCAATTGCTGAAATCACCAAGGGCTAGTAATGACACTACAGGACTTGGCTACATCAGCAATGAACAAGGGGAATCATCCAAGGTTGCAGAAGAAAGAAGCAACAAAGGTAAGAACACTAAACCTACTTGTCATTTCTATGGTAAAAATGGACATACCTTTAATGTGTGTAGAAGAAAGATTAGTCATCAACATGATAAGCCTACAAATGCAAATTTCTATCACAAGTACAAAAAGTAAGGACATTTAACACAAGACTGCAAAACCAAGACCATGAGGACACCAAGATTTGAGGGTCATGACTACAACTATAAAAAATGTGGACACAAAGCATTTGAATGTAGATCAAATCTTAGGTGGACACCTAATCAGCCTACAAGATGAATCAATCATGCACATCATTGTAATTGGGACTACAATACTAGGTATAGCTATCACTATTGTCAAGAGTATGGGCACATTCCTAAAAATTGAATAAGGACACATTTCAAGTGAAGTTACAATAGGTGGCTAAACCAAACTACATATTTTTGTTGTTTGAAGACTGGTCATATCAATAGAAACTATCCTGTAAAGTCAAAAGCATCAAAGACTAAAGTCAACAAAGGAAAAGAGAAGATTGATGTTGAACAAATAAGAGGACAAATGAACAAGACTTGGAAGAAGAAAGGTGAATACAACACATCAAATGGAGAGATCAATTCACCCAAGAGGTCAAGTGATCACGCCTCATCTAATTAAGCACAAGACAGATATATGGGGCTGATACATACAAAGATGTATCATACATCAACCCAAGAAAACATAGAAAAACTGTAAAGAAGAAATATGCATGAGAAAGGATGCCTAGTTAAAAGTTAGAAGATGATGCCAAGCTACCTTTGGTTGCTAAGTAAAACTCCAGTATATGCTGAGTTGGATAGCATAGTGGATGCCAAGTAAAGATATGTTAGTGGCTTCTGAGTAATTAAAAAGTGTTCAGTTGATAACTAGTAAAATAAGATAGTCGAAGCCGAGTTAATAAAATCTTTGGAAGTCAAGTGTACAGCTCTAATCACAAGTGTAATAAATGCTAGGTTTTTAACCTAATAAAGGTAAAAATCATTCATTTTTGAATCATTCAAACACAAAGAGAAGTTAAGAAGAATGAAGAGGCAATTCTACAATGATCAAACAATGATTTGCAGTGATTTCAACAATGATTCAACTCTAGTCCATTGATTCATAGGCATTTCATCCAAGTGCCGAGCTATGCAGAATTTGAAAGTATATTTAATTTTAAACCCTAGTTTGGAAAAGATGGCATCTAGTTCAAAACCTACCAAAAGGGAGGAAATTCATGAAATACAACTGGTCAGTAATGAAGTTAGACAACCAGAGTTTAGACCCATCCCTAAAGTTGCTAATAAAAATGATCTTGCTGGTGCCCTATCTTGAATTCTTAATAAATTTTTTATGATCCAAGATGTTCGAAAATGTTATAATTGTAAAGTTGGAGCCATATGAGATTTGGAGACTTTTAATGCATTTGATAAACTCTATGAAAATGAGAAACTTAAAGATGAATTCTCCATAGTTGAGAAGAAGGGTCTAACCAAAGCCTTAGCTTTCTTTATTATCTTCAAAATGGAATGGATATGCATTGTGTTGAGTGAAATTGATGATGGAGCTTTTTGGTTAGAAATAGGGCTAGTAAAGTTTAGAAAGAAAACTGTACATAGGGTTACTGGTATTCCAACCCTAGATCGGCCAAAGACCCTAAGAAGTGACAAAAAGGAAGCCATTGAGAAGAATACAGGGGCAAAATGGAATAATAGGGGAATGACAATAGACACCATCACATAAACCCTACTAGATTTTGTTGTGAGAGTCATATCACACAAATTCTACCTGTCAAGTAGAATGAACAATGTACCATGCATAGCAATGGATGTTGCTTATAAATTGGTGAAGAAAGATCATACATATGATCTTGTAGAGCTCATGTTACAATAGATCAATGAAAATCTGGGAGCTATAAGGAAGTCTAAGGGAGCTCAATGCAAATTTGGCTCAGTTTTGGTTTGCATGTTTTTCTACATTATGAAAGAATTCCCTTTAGTAGGCAAGGTGGGATGGGATCCAAATAAGACCATTGTTGGCCAAATAAATGGATTCATTGATCAAATGGGTGAGAATTTTGATGCCCAAATAACTAGCTATTTTGAGGACTTCAAGAAGTCCATGAAATAAAGAATGAGAATACCAGTCTCACTGCTTGAGAAGCATGAAAAGGACATTTTTTTTTCTTGTGGATATTTATTACACTTACATACAAACAATAATACCTAGAGTAAGATGGCTTAGGCCACTAGGTTATGAACTTGATATTAATCAAGCCTCAGTTGAAATAACAACTCTACTTGTAGAGGAAATTGATAGAATACAAAATATTTTGGAACCTATGACATTGTTAAATCAAGGGTGGCAATAGATCTCAAAATAGCCATAGTAGTGAAGAAGAAGGATAAATTGGTCAAGAAGGTCAAAAATAAATTTGGTGTTGAAGAGGCAGGCACAATAGAGGAAGAGGAAGTAGATGAAGAAGAGGAAGACGATGAAAATGAAGGAGATGAACCTGAACAAGAGCCTCTACAATTGACACAAGGCTTAGGTGAGGATAAAGAGGAAGGTGTCAAGGAAGAAGAAGCCAAGGAAGCACCTATCAGAACTAAAGTCACCAAGAGGAAGGAAAAAGCTCCACCTTCTCCTCAACCCAAAGCTAAGAAGTTGCAAAATCTGCACCAAAGAAGCCCACTACCAGAGCTACCACCAAGGCCACAACACAAAAGGCAAGAGAAGAGGCAGATAAGAAGAAGAAAGCCATCAAGAAGACTGATGAAGAGCTAAGAAAGAGAAGAAAATATGTAGCTCAACCTGAATCTAATTAAGAAAAGACTGAAACGGATGATAATAGTCAATTTAAAGTGGTAAGTCATCCACCAAGGTCTTCAATTGATAAATTATGTACGAAGATTAAAAATGATGACTTGAAAGATTTAAAGAATTTAGATTTTAATAAGCTCACAAAAGAAGAGAAAAATAAATTAGAGGAATCTGTGTATGCTATGATGGTTGAATACAAGCACATATCTCTAGAGCTAGATGGCTCAATTCCCAAGGAATTGTACAAAATAGTAAAAGAAAAATGGTATTTTTGCCTATAGATGGAGAAGGAAATAAGAGAATTTACTTTAGCAAGATTTTTTCTTGATTTGACTAAGGCTCAAATAGCTAATGCAATTAAGAGGCACAATAATAGATTTACTCCAAAATATAGGACATTCAATATTTTGCAAGATAAAATTGAAGATGTAGTCAACAAATCCACAATATTGTGGAAAATAATATACAAGAAAATTGATGATGTGTTTGATGAAGAATATAAGGCAGAAGCAAGTGCCAAGAAAAAGGAAATGAAAGAAATAGGAAAGAAGGAGGAGGAAAAGAAGGTAGAATAGAAGAAGAATGAGGAAGAGAAGAGAGACGAAGAGAAGAATAAAGAGGAGCCAAAGGAAGAAAAGGGTGTAGAAGAGCAGAAAGAACAAAGTGTGCAAGAAACACAACTATCACCTCCTAGCCCTCCTCATGCCACCATCACACCTACAAAGACTATCAAGATCAAAGATGTTATTGACACTTCTGGTTAAAACATTAATCCATTAACTGTAGAGGATCTAGCAAAGATCCTTGACCAATCAACACAAGCAACTAGACTATGTTCAAGTCCAATACTAGTTAGTGTTGATGAGTTGAAAAAGGTAGTAGTGAAATCAAAGGAAGTCAAGTTGCAAACAAAAGAACCACCTTTGACTATAAAAACTACTGGAATCATATTCCTTCCTCCACCATCTCCACCAAAAGAAGTTATAGATGCACTTCAAGTGCCAAGTGCAACAATAGGGGAAGATAAAGAGAGAACCAAATAGCCAACAAGTTCATCCCCAGCCAGTGATAATGAAAAGGAATAACAAGCTAAAGAAAGGGAAGAGACAAGAGATGAGGAGCAATATGCAATACAAACTTTGGTTGAACTACCCAAAATAGGTACTCCCACTCAAACTCTTCAGAAGCTGAGCACTGAAATGTTAGCATTACAAATTAGGACACCAAGCTCAAGCTCAACAAAAGTAGCTAGGAAAATTCATTATGGAATTCCTAAGCTTGATGGGTAGATCACAATACCTTACTATGAATCCAACACTCTCACTGAGGAGAAGATGAATGAAATTTAGAATGCATTGGATAGAAGAAGAAGACAAGAGGTATTGAGAAAAGAATAAAAATATAGACAAGCACTGAATGATATCAAGAACATCTTTATGGATGCGTTTAGCTTGAAAACACCTGATGAGTCAAAGCCAATAGTAGAACAACTATCTGACATAGTTGATCAGGTGACAAATGAGGAACATGATGCAAATGCAAAATTAATGGAATGGTCAGAAAGGAAATTCCAAGGAAAGGTAAATGAGAAAATATATGTTGATATAGTACTATAACAAGTTGAACTAGCTAAGAAAATAGATAACGTCAAAATTTTACTTGGAAATATATTCTCCCTGTACAAAAAGTTGTGTGATTTTTCCAACTTCACACAAGAGACTAGCTAAAGAATAATGAGCTTGGAGAGAAATCTAAAGATTTCTAGTATGCAACTCCCAACCAATCTAGCTTAGAGTGAGAAGAATTTTACTCAAATGCTTCACATACAAAGAGAATTAGCTATATTAATAGTAGAGGAGGCAAATACAAAAGAAAAGTTGATGTAAATCCAGTCCTCTATAACCCCTCACTTGGAGGTACTCCATAAGGAGCAGATGTATGCAGAGACAGTCCTCAAGAAAGATTCAAATATTTCTACCTCTAATGGACTTGTACATCTAGTAGTAGATGTTTCCATCCAACATAAGTCATTGGACATTGCACTAGAAAATTGGGATGTAGCTCTAAAGATACTTCTGGAGGTAGACTACACTTTTTTGGCTAAGCATGGTATTACTCCATAGAACCCTTTGAAACCAATGTCAAAAAGGGGAGATAATAAAGTAAGCGGGAGATATATGCAGATACTACGGGAGATACCAAAATTTGAACCATTTTTTATTTACATTCTTTTACTCATTTTTGAGAATAATAGTGGAAATTTTGCAAATAGCCAAAGAGGGGAAGTCATGTAATAAAAAAGTAAGGGGAAGATGCCAAATTTTTGAACTTCATATAGATCAAATATAGCACACAAGCTTAGAATGCTGAAATAGGGCAAAGGACAAGAGAGGATTAGGCACATTTGCACAGAATTTCAGTCTCAAGGCATAATCAACCTAGGGGGAGTCATAAGATATATTTTTACTTACAATATTTTTGAAATTTTTGATGGAGTCCAAGTGAATAAAGGATGTACTCAATAAGGTTAAGTTCATAAATTCTTAGTTAAGTGTTTTTGACACTCATGTCAAAGGGGGAGATTGTTGGTCAAAAGAATAGTCTTGATAATTAAGTGTCAACACACTTAACCATTTTCATCATACATGCTGAGTACATAATAGATGCCAAGCTAGAATTCCAATAGGTGCCGAGTCATAGTTGGTGTTGAGAAAGTACAAATTTAGTATGCACTGAGTGATCCAGGAAATGTTCATGTGCTGAGTAATCCATAAATTTTTAGATGCTGAGCAATACAAAATATATATGTGTTGAGCAATATAGTGTTTAACAGGTGCCAAGCAAACCAAGAAAGTAATAGATGCCGAGCAATCTAGGAATTAGTTCATGTCAAACATTAGTAATGTAATGAGTGCCAAGTAACTCAGGATCAACATAAGAGTTTGTATTTGCACAGACTAAGATGTGAACCATTTTTGGAGCTGACTTAGAGAAATTTTTAAGGAGAAAAAGGATAAGGATGAATCATTTACATTCCCTATGAAATCTACATGCAACCAATTAGAAAAATGAAGGCATGCAACCAATAAGGAAAATGCAAAGTATGAGCAAGAATTTGAGATTCAATATGGATCATAGATCCATACCTAACCTTAAGTCTTCACATTCTTTATAAGGAGAATGAATGCACCATTGCATGTGTGGAAGAAAATAGGGTAAGGGGAGATTATAGTGAAATTTTAGTGTGAAGATAAAAGACTTAGAGGAACAGAGCAACAGTTTCATATCAAGTTGATCAGAACAACATAAGGGACAAGGAGCACATACAGAGATCAAATCAAGTAAGGATCAGAACAGTAAGAGCAGATCTAGTACCTAAACCCAACAACTTGAGATTTCATTTAGTTAGGTCAAATGTTCTAATGCTCTCTCACAATTGTATTAGAGGTTGAAATCCTATGTTGATAGGTTAGCTTAACAGCTAGGTAGGAGAATAGAGAAGGTGATTGGAAATCCTATGTATTAGGTGGGTTTAACAACCTATTGTAAATCCTTTAATAGGGTTACACTTCATGTAAGTATTTGTAAATCCTCTAACCATGTCACTACTGACACAATGTAAAGCCCTTAACAGTGCATGCCTTTCACAGGGCAGACCATCAGAAGTGGTTGAACATTGATTACAGCAGTGATTTTTGTGGGTGTCATTCCCACCCCAGTTTTACCTTCTTATTCTTGGAGGGTTTTTGAGTTACCAAATCTATGTGTTATGTGTTGATGCATACTTTCATTTCATGTTTGTTTATATGCATTCAAATTTTTTTTCAAATATGTTTTAATAAGGGTTTGAAAGGATAAAAATTGGTTACTTCTAATTCACCCCCCCCCTTCTCAAAAGTACTCTTCCCATTTTAACATTCCAACACATTTTGTAAATCCTTTAATCAAAGTTAAATTCTAATGGAATGATCCAAAGTATTCTAACAAGACCACTCCTAATAGGGTGATTAAATTATTTAACATGGTCAGATTTAATAGTGTATTTTGTAACCTTTAATAGGGCTAGCTCATAACTATGCTCACTTTAGAAGAATGAAAAAGTGGTAGCATGTTACTTGGTGGTTTTTTCCCAAATTAGGTTTCCACATTAAATCTCGATGTCATTTTCTCGTGTGAATTTTGCTTTGTGCATGCTATTTTTACAATTTTTTATTTTACTATTAGTCATCTTACATATACATAATAGAGAGTTAAAGAATTTTAAATTGTAAAAAACTTTCTAGATTGATCGAGTTATTTAATGAGATTTTTTGAAGCTATTAAAAGTTAAATTGGTACATCTAGACCTGAAGATGGTTGATCCTCCCCTCTCAGTTATTCTAATCATCCTAACAATTGGTATGAAAGCATTGGTTCTTGCAAGGAAATTTTGAAGGGATTTATAGCTAAAGTATAAGATGTACAAGAGAGAGATACCTAAGCTGAACAAGGATAGCTTCCCAACATGGAAATGATTGATGAGATTGCACGTATCTAGTATTGGATATTCTACATCATACTACCTAGACAATGATTACATTGAGGTATCTAGACCCATGATTATTGAACAAATGAAAGAGAAGCATGAACACAACTAAATGATGATTGAACTTGCAACAATCCCTATTAGAAAGGCTAGGGTCTTTGTTGCACCAAAAGATTGACTTGTCACTGGCTGATACAACCAATAGTATTATAGAACTACATGAAGTAGTTTTGATATGACACAAATCCTATGAGGAACACTGGCCCACTATTAACAATCCCCCTCCCAATATCACTCATTGTGGCCCATAAGATTCAAACCTATTATCAATCTTTGATACTGATTGTTAGAAAGGCTAGGGTTTTTTTGTGACCAAAAGATGAACTATTAAATTCTAATAATTATTCCCCTGCTAGTGGTGAATCTTCTTTTAAGGCTTAACTAATCCTTGATGGATCTAGAAGAAAGTAAAAGAGAAAACATGTGGAAAGTGACATTGAATCAGATGATGACCTTGATGAACTTAAAGTATTATTGGCTAGAATGATACCAAGAGGAAAAGGAAAATACAAAGATAAACTCTCTATTATCTATTTTACATGTGACAAAGGTGGTCATATTGCTGCAAGATGTCTTGATAGAGATGAGAAGGATGAAAGGAAAAAATTTAAACATAGAGGAAGGAGAGACAATAAAGACAACCAAGATAACAAAAACTAAAAAGATAGAGGTAAGAAATCTTGCTACACTGATGAAGAAGATGGTTTTGATAATGATTTTGATGATCATGATGAAGAAGTTGTTTATGTTACAATTAAAGATGATCATGATGAAGATGACAAAACTGCATTGATTTTACATGTGAGTATGAATGATAAATGGATAATTGACTGTGGTTGCTCACATTATATGATTGGTGATGTTGGCACAATTTTTCACCATTCTTGTTGTGTATATTCAGCAATGAAAAACCCTAAGTATGCGCCTTGCAATTTTGTGAAATTAGGTCAAACCCTAGGTAAAATTCATAAAAAACCCTAATGCCTTATCTAGTTTTACCCTAGCTTGTGAAAAATTTTGAGAGTCCTTTTTCAAATTATTTTAGGCAATTAACATTTACCCTAAGGTCTGACTTAAGCAAGGATGTCTTCACTAAAATTTTGTTAAACCTTTATTAAACCTTGTTTTGTTCACATTTTTCTTGAATATTTTATTTAAAATTGTTAACTGCAACATCTTTTGGTCAGCCATCAATCTTAGTCAGATCAACAGATGACACATCCCCACAATATTGAAATGTAAGATATTTAACTAAAGTAGGCTACACCTTTGTGCCACGTAGCCCTTGTTGATGTTATAACTTTAGTGCACCACAAAGTTTGTCATTTGTTAGAATTGGTCAAAACCCTTTTGTAGAATTGTTAGTACTTTATTTGCACATTCTAAAAATCTCACGATGTCATTGGTTCACTTTTCAAGTGAAGTATTATTTTATGTTCTGTACTAATGCACTATTGATCTTGTTAAGATCAAAGGCTAACACTTACCCACATTAAGAAAATGCAAGAATCTTAAGCAATGTGGGGAAGCATCTTTGTGACGTGTGGCACCATGGGCCTGCCTTTTCAAAGGGTAACAATGATGTGTCTTTTGTGGCAGTTGTTAGGTGAGTTGGAATAAAAGGTAGTATTTCATTGGTCAGTTTAGCTGACTCAATGTTATAAAGATGCAAAATTTCATGATCATTGATTTGTGTGAGATCCATGGTCAGTGCTTACTCACTTTATGAAGTTGCTTAATTTTTAAATAATGTGGGCAAGCACTAATTTGACATGTCGCAAGGTGGGACCAAGGATGAAGGGTATGTGCTACATTGTGCCAAGCTGTAAAGAGATGGCAATGTGTAATGCTAGTTGGGCCAATAAAAAGGTTTTTCTATCAAAAAGGTTGGAAGCTTTACGACCGTAGATCTTTTGAAGATGAGTGGCTAGCGCTTGCCCACATTAAGAAACTGCTCGAGAGATAAAAATGTGAGCATGTTATTTTGTGCCGCATGGGATAGTGAGACCAAGTTTTGAGTAGACTGACGAGTCATGCCTGATTGTTAAGACTTGCTAAGGTGGAATGTGTTCATTGGTCAAATATGACATGTATGCCAAGTTGGGAGTGACGATGTAATGGGGGTAGAAATTCTAACAATTAATATGGCAGTCAGACTTGTGAGAGCATGATGGTTAAAAGGTATCATTTTATTAGTCAAATTAGATGATGGGACCATACAAAACAAAGATTTTGACCCACCATTGATCTTGGTCAGATTGACAAAGGATGCTTCCCCACATTAAGAACCTACAAGAAGTTTAAACAAAGCGGGGAAGCGCTAGCTTGATGTGTGGCAAAGGTGACATCAAGGGCCCACTTTCTCTGAAGATAAAATGTGACCCACTTGTGTAGAAGTTTATTAGAAGGAAAAAATTCATAAGGGGAGTTCCTATTGGTCAATGCAGTTGTCTGGGTATCATCAAAGTACAATAATCTGTGATCATTGATTCAATTATGATCAAGGGTTAGCACTTGCCCACAATTTCAAGATGCAAGGTATTTAAACAATGTGGGAAAGTGCTAACATGACATGTGGCAAAGTGGGACCAGTAGTGACCATAGTGGGATGATGTATGCCAGGTTGGAATATTTACTCAGCTAGTTGTATTACACATTTCACCTATTGTCGTAAAAATATGTTATTTCTCTTGGTTGTTGATATGGAGGAAGATCAACAGCCGATGCTTTTCGAAAATTTCAAAATGCAAGAATTTTAAGCAATGCAAGGAAACACCTATTTGACATGTAGCCAAATTTTTAAAGTAATAAAGAAAGTCTACTTTTTTTGAATTAAGACGATCCAATCTACTGAAATCAACAAATAAGATTCAAATCTGAGTGCAATATGAAAATAATGGCTAATGGAAATTAATACTAAGAACTCATTCATGTGATCTCAATACCCTGATATAGTTCATGATTTCACCATTATTGACCTACCAAAGTGCAAAAAATTATCAGAGCACAAAAAACTTCTAGAGCTAGGGAACATAAATTCTACCAACTAATTCAGTGAATTGCAGCGAAAGTTTCACAGAAAAGAAGCATACATTTGGTGGGTAAGAGGTTTGCAACTTGTAAATTTGAGTATTTAGTGTCGTGAAATTTTAAAGTCTTTAAAATGCCTCCACATAAGGAATTCTTAGGACAAACTAATTACCTAAAGAGGGTTGTGCATGATGATTTCCTTGAACAACTCCCACTATCTATAAATGAAATAACTAAGGGGAGAGAGCTTATTCCAAAGAACCCTAGGGTAGTTTTAGCTGAGGGTTTCTATGTTAGAGAAAATTGGGTAAGAGATGCCCAAGTTTCTATGGGAGGTCTGGAATTGTTTAAAAAGTGGTTTGCTAAAAGAAACCTTGATACCCCTTTGAGCAATGTTTGGGAATTTGACATTGGGAAACTAGCAGTACCTAGGGTTTTCTTTGATAGTGATCTAATCACTAATTTGGCCAAGAAGTATGATCATATTACTGGGTTTGTGCAAAATTATGCTGGAGAAAATCTTTTTAAGGTTTCTCCCAAATTGATTAGTGAAGTTTTCAATCTAAACCCTAACCATGTTGTGCATGAAACAATTGACATGGATGACCTTCAGGCAAGGTATGCTGCATAGAGAACATATTTGAGGATAGTGCCTTTGCAAAACATTTTTCTAGGATTGGTACATTTCCTTTGGTTATAGCCCATACACCTGAACTATTAATGAGAAAAAATTTCAATCCTAGGGCTCAGGTATTATATTTCACCCTGTGCAAAATTTTTGCGATGGACAAGGAGGATCATATTAAAGGCTCTATTGTCCTTATCATGGCTCAGACACTGCAATTTGGAATGAGTAGTATTCTTGATTTTTCAACTTTTCTTTCACAAGAAATTCATAATGGTTTGGTGGGAATATCACAAGGGAAGCTAAATTGACCCTTTTGTTGGTTTTCATTGCCCATGCATATATGTCTGTTTAAGGGAGTTACCTTTTTCTCTAAGGTTATGGAGCTGGAAGTAATAAAGGATGGTGAAAGGAATTTAGTCAAATTATGGAGTGTTGATATGACTTCAGAGGCTAGAGATGCCAGTTTTGTGAGATTTGATAGTTATTTTGCATCTAGGTTGAGATTGCTTTTGAGAGGAGATAGCCCTAGGATTCCACAATCACTGCTAGATATGGTCAGACCCAATGACCATGCAAAGGGGCTTTTATTTAGTCATAACTGGGGGGATATAATACCATACAATGTTCAATAGTGATAAGAGTGTATGGCTTCTTGGGGAAGCCTCATGTGTTTCCTTTCCATGTACCATTAAAGATAGGGATAGCTAAACTATTATGGCAGATTGGTACCATAGAGGAAAGGGAATTGACTAAAAAAGGTACCTTTTTCGTAGTAGTCACTATGGTCCATGATTTTGTTTTTGTTAGAAAGGGATGAAGGCACCTCAATCTATTTTTGGACAGATATAACATGGTATAGTCCCATGTAAGATACATTAGTCCAGAAGGATTTTTTGATCTTCTAAGATAAAGAGTAAAAGTTGCTTGTATGGAATAACAAGTATATTTTCTTGAAGACATTATCAAAAATATTTTAGGAAGGAAAAATGGATAGTATTAAGCAAAACTTTGGAATTCATCAATTCTTTTCACTCTTCCTATGATCCCTTGAAAGATAAAAATTATTAGGGAGCCAAAATGTAGGTGTTGATGAACAATTTTGCTGTAATCATGCAAACAATGAATGAGAAAAAAACTAGATATGTTAAACCCTATCTAGGCAAAGCAGTAGAAGTACAAAGAATAATAAATAACAGAAATGTGGTTGCTCCTGACTAGTATACCTTGTGAAAGAGGGCAAGTTATTTGATGGTGCAGCACATACAATAGGTTCCTCCTTAGGAAAGACCAAGGCCAGATAGCCCATCTATAGCTAGTGCCCCAAAGAGGTAGAAGTTGGAGCAAGGATCTTCCTCTCATGTAGAAGAATACTCCCCAAGCCAAACCTCAATCCAAATAGATGATGAAGCATCCTTAAGGGAGTAGATGAGACATATTAGTGGAGAAGGGGATGTCATTGTTACTAATACATATTTGGAGAGTGGAGAACCTCAAGAGCCTCCTGCACCATCCTTGGACCTTACAATTGCTGATTATCAAGGTAAGGAGATAGATCCAACAATTGCCTAGGATTTTGAAAATTTTATGAATGATGAAAATTTTGTTAGATCTAGGGCTTTTGCACAATTCTTGTGGAGAAAAAACATAGGAAATTTTGAGTGAACATGTGAGAAAATAAAAGCAGAGCAACCTGGCAACCCAGACTCTATTATTTAGGAAGAGGTAAAATCCAAGTTTTTGAGTGACTTTTCCTAGTTCACACCTAAGGCTAGGAGGAAATTAGTCAAAGAGTCAGGGGTCTTAATTTTGCCAGAGTGGGACATAGCTAATGCTATTATTTTTGATTTAATTAGAAAGGAGAAAGATGTACAGTATAAAATAGAAGAAGAAATATTGCAAGCCTATAGAGGAGTTAAATTTTAGTGATGACCACCAAGCCCTAGTGATTTGGTCAATTGAAAAGAGAGACAAAACTAGAATGTAGGAAATCTCTACTGCAGAGCATATTGATGCACTTACAATATTTAGGGATGGTGAGGTTGGTAGCAAATTTTTTTTTGGAATGGCCTTAGAAATGATGAAATTTGGCACTATGGTTTCTGGATAGGAAGAGGATAAGTTTGTGCAACTTAATGCTAGATTTGAAGAAGTTTTTTAAGGCATATGAAGATAGGGGTAAACTAATACAATCATTGGAAAATTAAGTATCTCAAATGGAGAAGCAACTTGGGAAAAGGAAGGTGGGAGAATCTAGTAGGCCCAAAATTGTATACCCCTGACCACATATAGAACCATTTAAATCACTTCCCATTATTGAGATACCAGACACCCTAGAGAGGCCTAAATTCTACACTACAGAGGAATTTGAAGAAGAAAAGAGTAAATTGTATGCACTGCATGTGGAGTAGAACAATCAATATGAAAAAAAAATAAGGCAAGGAATAATGTATTTAATAGATAGAATTGAATGGCCAAATTTTTTTTATCAGTTGGCAAGGATTGTAGAAATCAGAGATGAATTAAAAAGAGATGAAGTTAAATTGAAACCTCTTGTACAGAAGTGTACAAAAAGAAATAATGATATCACTACTATGTGCATATCTATCATCTAATTGCCTTGTCATAAAATAGAGAAGATTTTTGATTTGTTAACTAAGTTGGAGGGTTTTGATGAGAAACTAGACTCTATTATGAAAAGAGTGACAATTTGTTTTTCCAAGTACATAGTTGAAAGGTTTGATTTATTTCCTAGTGCTCTAAAAACTATGGATAAAGTAAAGGAAAAAGAAGAGTGGAAAAAAGAGTTGGATGAGATATTTTTTCAAAGGATAAATAATGTCATAAATGAAATTGGGCACTTATTATGGGCAATGACTAATGAGGAGTTGGTTAAGGTGTAGTTATTCTATAGTGCCATTAGAAAAGCTTCATTGATATAGAGGCAGTTGGAAATTCTTTAATAACTGTACAAGGGAGGTCCTAAATTTTGATTGGCCTGATGACAGCCTACAATGAATGGAAGGAAAAATTTATGTCTATAGAGAAAATGGCAGAAGGTAACATGGCAGAAGATGATGCTGAAGTAATTGTTACCTTTACGGTTGATGATGAAGATGAGGAGAATCTGTAGGTTAAAGTGAGTTTGCAGGTAATCGAAGATGACACATCACTTTCAAGCTTGATAGCCACTTATTCCAAGGAATCAAAATGATAAAAGAATCAAATCATAGTGTTTTTGTCATTCCAATAGATGTAACAGAAAAGGGGCCTACCAAAAGAGTGTTTGATGTATAAGTTTTTCTGTTACAAACATTTTTATCTTTTTGTGACAACTGCTTATAAATATCTTTTGTTTAGGATAGCTATAAGTTCTCTATGCCTGAAGATTGTTGCATCTCACATTATATAAGTGAGATTCCAGGCCCAAAGGAGGGGTCCAATTTCTAATGCATTTTTAGTTTTATACTCAAAATGTTTTGGTCCAGTCTTTGAGCAAACTTTATGATTTATCTTCTTTGCAAATTTTTTGATAATACATTAATGTTGAGTGATCTTTGTGTTTCTTTCCAGAGTCATTCTAATTTTATTACAATTGTATATAATTTTCAAGGAAAATTAATATAAATTTGAGTTTTCGCCATATCAATTCTTGTTGAATTTTGTCTCCTTTGTTGTTACCTAGTTATTTTGAGATTGTGTGAGTAAAGCTTGTTCAATTGAGTGCAATTCTTTTAGGTTGTATGTCAATTCATCACTGCTATTAATTCAAGTGAATTGAGTAAAAGCTTTGATGAATGTGATGGGATTGCTATGGTAATAGAAAGGATGTTTGTAAGAATGAATTCTAGTAAGAATTGTTGTTAATATTTGTTGTAAAGGCAACAAATTAGATCCAAAAGTTGGAGTAGACTCTGAATCTCAATGGAATAGGTATTGATCAAGTTAATTCAGTCTATAGATAGGTAGATAATGAATAAGAATTAAGTCTAAAATTACAATCAACTTTATTTTACTTTTCTTGAAGATTTTCAAAGGTGGTTAGCACTTGTTTGCATGGAATGTTTTAGCCTTAGTTAGCCACTATTGCTGGGAACCCTTGCAAATCTACAGAAGAATTGTGACCAAATCTGCTATATGGGATGTATTTTATCTAAAATGTCAAAATCATGTATGTGTCTAAGGATATAAGATGAGAATAAAAATGAAACTAATATAATTCTCATACAGTAGCATCCAACTTGAATTATCCCCTAGGTATACCCACCTTGGTTTTACAGAGCCTAAAGAGTAGAAAACCATCCTTGGTTTTGTTGAAGTTGGGTCCAAATGGTTTGCACATGTAATTGCTAATAGGAATTGGCTAATCCTTAAGTTGTGTGAGCAATATCAATTTGGTATTGAGCATTTTGTTGTTTAGTAGTTTTAAAACACCAATAGGTGATACAAGCAAGTTTGAGAATTTAGAACATTATAATGGAAGTAGAGTTAAGTTTTAAAATGATGCACCATGTTATGTGAAAGGTAAATGATCAATTTTATTGAATGATAAGATTAGATGTGAAAATGCATATTGGGTTGGTGGATTAAAGTATAATTTGTTGAGTGTGCCACAGTTGAACAATGTAAGTTATCGAGCTGAATTCAAAAACAAGAAGATAAAAATCTATGATGCTACTGGTGAATTAATTAGATGTGGAGAGAAAACAAGAGGTTACTTATTGTATCTAGACCTATATAAAGATACATGTTTATTTGTACAAGTTGAGGATGTTTGGTTATGGCATAAGAGAATATGTTATGTGAACTTTGATAATTTTGTAAGAATTAGCAAGATGAAAAGAGTTAGAGGGTTACCAAGGTTTAAAAAGCTTGATAAGGTGATGTGCAAACAATGTCAAATGGGTAAAATGACATAGTCTAGTTTCAAAATTAAGACTTTTTATTCTAATGATATTTTGGAGTTGGTTCATACTAATTTATGTGGTTCTATTGGAGTGCAAAGCTATTAAGGTGAAAAATATTTCATTCTATTTGTTGGTGAATTTTCTAGAATGATGACTGTGATGTTTCTCAAAGAAAAATTTGATGCATTTCAAATGTTTAACTGATATTTGGCTAGAGATGAAAAAGAAATAGGAAAGAGTCTAAAGTGCTTGAGATTAGATAGAGGCATTGAATTCATATAAAATGAGTTCAACATATTCTAGAATGACAAAGGAATAAAGAGACAAATGAGTGCATGTAGGACTCCATCACAAAATGGCATAGATGAGAGAAGGAAAAGATCAATCATGGATTGTGAAAGGACATTAATGATGGAGAAGAATATTTCACAAAAGAAATGAAGGGAAGCTATAAGTACCATAGTCTATACTCTGAACTGAGTTCAAGTGAAGAAAGGTACAAACAAAACACCTTTTGAGCTTTTGGATGGATACACACCTAATGTGAATTATTTCAAAGTTTTTGGAAGCAAGTGTTACATATTTAAAGATGCAAGAAAAGGAAAACTTGATTATAAAAGTGATAAAGGTATATTTCTAGGGTATTCCTCTAAAATAAAGGCTTATAAGTGTTTGAATTCTAACACTAACAAAATTATGGAAAGTGAAAATGTCATAGTTGATGAATTTAGAGAAAAGAATGAAGAAGAACGTAAGAAAGAACCTAAAGACTATATATTTTTTTCTATGTATATTAAGGTGAACCTATAACCTTACATAAACTAGATAAGGTTGTTGCTAAGAGCTGACAACTAGACACTATCAATTTTCAACAGAAGATCTCTGTTGAGCATCAACAAACTATCGAGCATCAAGAAATAAGAGCTTAGTTATAGAAAAAGACTGTTGACCATCAAATAGAGGAAGTCAATTTGAAATAGAAAAAATCATATATAAATGAACAAGAAGAACCCAATGAATAACAATAATAAGAAAGAAGACCTAAACCTATCTTGGAAAAGTATGTGAGAAGACATCATGCACCTGAGAAAATCATTAGTAAAAAATATTTAAGAGTCATGACAAGAAGAAGATTGAAGAATGATATATGTTTATTATGTGAGTTTGAGCAAAATTTAGTAAAAATATTCTTTGGAGAATAAAGACTGGATAGGAGTAATGAATGAAGAAATTGAGAAAATAGATAAGAACAAGTCTTAGACATTAGTACCCAGACATAAAGATAAGAATGTGATTGGAATGAAGTGGATTTTCAAAAACAAGATGAATGAGAAAGGTGAAGTCACAAGGAACAAGTAAAGACTAGTTTATAAGGGATATGCACAAGAAGAAGGAGTTAACTATGGATTATGGTACAAGAAAAATGAGAAGTTTGAGTTGGAGGTTTTCACTGATGCAGATTGGCCTAGAAATGTTGATGATAGAAAGAGTACAAGTGGAGGTGCTTTATTTCTAGGCAAGAGATTGATTTCATGGACATGAAAGAAGCATAACTATATTTCACAATCCACAATAGAGGTTGAGTATGTTTCTGCAACAACCAATTGTCCAAACATGACGTGGATCAAGAAATTATTGAAAGGTATGAAGGAAGAAATTATTGAACCTCTTGTGCTTTATTGTGATAACTAAAGTTCTATAAACATGTCAAAGAACCTTGTGATGCACACAAAGGCTAAACATATTGAGATCAAGAATCATTAGTTGGGAGAGCTAGTACATAGAAAATAAGTGAGATTCAAATATGTGAGCACAAAGGAGAAGATAGCTAACATATTAAGAAAGGACTACCTAATGATGCTTTTGAGTATCTAAGATGTAACTTAGAGGTGATTCCCCTACTTGAAGAAAATTGAGAAGAGATGCTACATTGCATCAATTTTTATGATCAGAATATCTTATAGATTGATCCGCAAGGTCAAATTTTTGGATTTGCCTAAAGATTGTGAAAAGATGAACTAAAGCATGAGAAAATGAGACTGTAAGGATTCAAGGAAAATAAGTGGAAGTGATAATTCTATATCAATCAGAGCAATGACATGAAGATGTATGGTAGAACAAAGAGAAGAGATGTATGTGAATGATTGATGTCTTTGGCATTGTTGTCAAAGAGGGAGACTGTGTTGAAGTTACTGTTGCAACAAAAGTTTGCACTCTTGTCCAAAGTTTTTACCTAAGGACAACCTTGTGAAACATGAAAACAAACTCCAAGCTATGCGACTTGAACTATGAGGTTGAGTCTCTGGAGAAGGCTAGCTTCATTTTCTATAGAGATGCACCTAACTACTCTTGGAGAGGAAAAGGGAGAAGGAATACATGAAAGAAAATCTATCTACTCTAACCTAAAGGGGTGATGCACCAAAATAGAGTGTTTAAACTTATCTCTTCCCATAAATGCATAGTCAACCAGTTGTAACCTCAAAGAATATAGATTTAGACCTTTCTTAATTCAATAATTACATGTGGATTAGAAAACAAAAGGATGCTATAGGAAAAAAATCCACTTAATATCATTCAAATGTCAAAACTAGATACAATCATGCAAATTGCAGAACATAGGCAAAAACATTAACTAGAGGTAAAGAACCTTTCATAGTGTGTTAATAGATAAAAGAGACTCAGAAGAGGATTACAATGGTTCAAAGGCATGAGAAATTATAGTAGTAGGCATGAAAGAAATACTAGAGAATCAGAAGAACATCAACCCTTACAAAAATTACAAAATCTACCTTTATAGCTCAAGCATAACTGAGATATTTCTAACTAGTGTTAATCTTAGATTGGTAATTGAGTGTCAACACATTTAAGATATTCACTAAGTTCATGCTAGGCTAGTAACATATGCCAAGTATAATACGTATAGATTGTTAGGATAAACCACAGACAAAAATAAAAACCACATGCAAATATAACGAATAACAAAAAATAATAGATCAAACAGAAATGAACACAAGGCACCAAGATTTAATGCGGTTCACCCAATCTTTGGGCTACGTCCACCAAAACAACAAGTCCGATCTTATTAAAATCCAGTGATTACAACCTGATTACAATTTGTAATCCCTTACAGCTCAATACCATCACAAGAACCAATTTTGCATCACAACATAATGAAAATACCTAACCCTAAACCCTTTTATACAAGTATTTTATTCATTTTAGGGTTACAACATGTTGGCCATATGTCAGCCATAATATGTCAGCTACCATGTTGGCCACGGCCCAAAATTTTTTTCGGGCCGATGCCCCGAACCCCACTATTTATGAAGTGTGTATAGTACTTTCCTAATCAATCACCATAATCTAACAATCTCCCACTTGGGGACTAATCTGGCTCCACACCCCACTATTTATGAAGTGTGTATAGTACTTTCCTGATGAGTCACCATAATCTAACAATCTCCCACTTGGGGATTGATCAGGCTCCACACTAAACAACAATCTCCCACTTGGACACTAATCCTATACCAATACCACTACAACATGGGGCTCCCACTAGATCAAACCACCCTGGACTCTGCTATTCTTTTATTTCAGTCTAAAAGACCAACTGAAGCTGAAGAGGAGTTCAACTTCTCCCTTGTTACAACCTTTGTCAACATATCTGCTGGATTGTCATTGGTATGTATCTTCTCTAGCTTTAACTATCCATCCTCCAAAATGGACCGAATGAAATGGTACCACAAATATATGTGTTTGGTCTTAGAATGGAGAGCTGAATTCTTAGCAAGATGAATGGCACTTTGACTATCTGTGAACAAATAATTATCCTTCTAAGGATGTCCTAATTCTTCCAAGAAGAACTAAAGCCATATCATCTCCTTGGCTTCCTCTGTAGCAGCAACATACTCTGCCTCTATAGTGGATAGAGCATTAATCTTCTGTAACCTAGAAACCTAGCTCACAGCTGCCCCACCAATAGTAAAGACATAACCTATAGTACTCCGCCTGGTATCAATACTATTATTGGTTATATTTGCATGTATTTTTTATTTTTGTCCATGGTTTATCTAACATAGATGCTCAGTTGCAATGAGTGTTGAGTCACTCATGTGTTGAGCAATTCAAGTGCTGAGTGAACAGTTGATGTCGAGCAAGTTCAAGTGTCGAGCAAGACATAATAATAGTAAGTGTCAAGCATTAGTATTATCAAGTTTTGAGTAACAAAAAATGGACCAAGTTGTTTGTGATGGCACAAAAAACTATGTAAACCATTTTAAAGCCAACTTATGGATAGATCTTGAAGCTTTGAAGATAAGATCAAATCTATTTGGATTCCATATGTGATCAACATGCAACCAATCAAAAAAATGTAAGAAATTGAATAGGAAAAATGAATGAATCTTAGTCATAGATTCATACCTAACCCTAAGCCACCAAAGTCCTTTTATAGGGAGATGAAGCCCCATAATTAAGTGAGTATGTGTGAATGTGTATTCAAACAAAAAATTGAAGGAAGTGAAAAGGGGTGAATTGATCAAAAACATTCAAGGTGACTTAGAAGTGTGAAAGAATTCCAAAATCAATTTGTAGAATAGAGAAGCTATACAACATTGATACAACATATCAAGAGGATCAAATAGACAAAACTACGATCTAAAATTAGCAAGGCAAAGTTGTAAGTGTATCAGATCAAATATTCTACTAGTACAACATGTCAAGAGGATCAAATGGATAGAACTACGATCTAAAATCAGCAAGGAAAAGTTGTAAGTGTATCAGATCAAATATTCTACTATTACTTTCTAACAACTGTATCAATAGGGTGAAATCCTTTGTACTAAGGTTGATTTAACAATCATTGTAAAATCCTTTAATAAGGTGACATTCCAAGTGAGTGTTTTGAAGTCCTTTAGCCAAACACACTTTTAACAAGATGTTAAAATCCTTTAATAGGGTAGGATCTAACAATCCTTTGTAAGTCTTTAATAGGGTAGGCCTTTCACAAGGCAAATTATGAAAATGGTCAAACTGTGTAACCTTAACAAGTGAACTTTATTGTTGCAGTAGTGAAGAATTGTGGGTGTCATCCCCACCCTAGTTTTACCTTCTCGTTGGAGGGTTTCTAAGTAATCTTATCTGGTGTCAAGTGTTTATGTGGATGCATTTACTTTACATGCTATTTCAATTTCTTAATGCATGCATTGTTTTAAAGTTAAAAGTTTTATTGGTTAGAGATTAGTATCAGAGTTGAGTTCTCATCAGGAGAAGCCTTAAAAATTGGAGAAAAGATCTTAAAATTGAAGTTTACAAGTCGGGAAAGACCATTAAAAATGATGAGATTGAGATACATCTCTTACTACAACAACTAAATGAAGCCATAGATGCTTTGAGAAGTTCATTGAAGAGAAGGAAAGAGATTGCTATGGTAGAAAATAACACACAATACAAAGAGATTGACACCACAAAGTTATTTGTAGATGGCAACTCCTATGAATTTGATGTAGCAATTGCAGATCTCATGGAAAAGAATAGAGCACAAGCTGAGGAAATCATAAATCTCAAGTTAGAACAAGAATCCCAAGCTATACTGCTATGTGAAGTGACTAAATAAAAGAAGAAAGCTATAGAAGACAAGGCCATGATTGAAGAAGACAAAAGAGTTTTGGCAAATAGATTGGAAGAACAATCGACAGAGCTATCCAAAATCTCAAACATGCAATTGGACACCCTAAGCAAAATGATGAATGTTTATCATGAATTGAATGTCAAGGACATTGAGATAACCACATTGAGGTTGTAGAATGAACAATCATAGAATGACCTAAAAAGAGAAAAGGAGTTTTTTGAAAGTCTCAAGAAGCCAAATAAAGCCATCATGTACTTTGAGAAACTATCAAAATCCCCAAGATCTAGTAAAGACACATCAGAATTGGGCTACATAAGCACTGAAGAAGGAGAATCATCCAAAGCTGCTAAGGAAAGAAATAATAAAGGTAAGAATTATAAACCTATTTGTCATCATTGTGGTAAGAAAGGACATACAACCAACATTTGCAGGAACAAGAATGCTAAGCCAAAGAACATGACTCATTGTCACAAGTGCAACAAACAATGTCATCAGGCACATGAATGCAGAACTAGAACCATGCATACACCAAAATTTGAAGGACACTGCTACAATTGTCAGAAGTTTGGACACAAAGCCTTTGAATGCAGATCCAAGTCCACATGGTCATCGAAAAGGCCAACAAAGGGAAGAAGCTATGAAAACTCCTATAACTAGGATTACCATACAAGACATATCTATCATTATTGTCAACAGTATGGACACATCCCTGAGAATTGCATAAGAATACACTTCAATGGTAACTAAAATAGATGGTTGAGTCAATCTACATGCTTTAGCTATTTGAAGACTGGTCATATAAAAAAGCACTACCCAACAAGGACAAAAGAACCTAACTTAGAATTCAACAAAGGAAAAGGTAACATAGATGTTGAACACATTAGAGGAGAGATTAACAAAACATGGAGGAAGAAAGATGGATGCAACATGGCAAAAGGGATCACTTCACCTGATAGGTCAAGTGGTCACATCTCATCAAATTAAGAAAAAGGAGGTATGTGGGACTGATATTTAAATGTTTTATCACAGATTAGTTCCAAAATAAGATAGTACTAGAAAAGATATATTAGCATAAAGAAAGACGCAAGAAAATAAGGAAAATCCAAGGTAAAATTTTTAAGTTTTCACATTACTGCCGAGTTTGAAAAGTCCTCTTCAATTGCCAAGCAAAGCACTAGTATGTGTTGAGCTATTAGCCAAAGTCAGTTGAAGGTGAGTTAATAATAGCTACCAAGTGAGGGGAATTTATACAGGTTCTAAGTAACAGTAATTCTTATAGCTACTGAGTGATGATGAAATATGAATGCTGAGTGAAACAAAAATTGCATTGAAACTAAGTTTACAACTATACATGTACCATGCAATAAATGCTACATTTTGAAAGGGTATAAGGGGAAATTTTACATATTTTTTTTTATTACAAACTCAGAGCAAGAACAAGTAGAGAAAAGAAGCAATTTGCAAGCAAGATTGAAATATTTACATGGATCATAGTGAAGATTGAGCGTCAGTTCATCAATTTCAAAGGTATTCTTCACCTGTCGAGCTACGTAGTTTCATATTTGTTAAACCTTAGCTTACATAATGGCCTCTAGTTCAAAGAATGCAAAGGAGAAGGAATCATTTGAAGTTGAATTAGTTAGTAATGAGGTCAAGTAACCAAATTTTAGGGCCATACCAGAAGTTGCATATAAGAATGACCCAGTAGGTGCATTACCTATTATTCTGCCTAAGGTTGTCATGGTCCAAGATGTGGGGAAATGTAATAACTACAAGGTAGGAGGGATTGGAGACATGGAAATTAGACACACATACAATAGATTATGTAAAAATGGGGAGCTAGAGGAGGAATTTAAAATTGTAGAGCGGAAGGGCTTAACTCATGCTCTAGATTTTCCAACAGTTTTCAAAACTAAATGAGTCAAAATTTTCCTAAGAAGATTACATGATATTTGTATATGGCTAGAAGGAGCACCCATCAAAATATCAAAGAGAATTATACATAGGGTTACTAGATATACAACCCTAGATCAGCCTAAGACATTGAGAAGTGACTCTAAAGAGGTAATCGAATGAAATACAAGAGCTAAGTGGAACAAGCGAGGAATGTCTATTGATACTATTATAGATCCACTTATTGAATTTGTTGTAAGGGTCATTTCACATAAATTATATCATTTAAGTAGACTAAATAGTGTTCCTTGTATAGCAATTGATGTAGGCTACAAGATAGTTAAGAAAGATCATACCTATATTCTTGTAGAACTCCAGTTGCAACAAATAATTGAAAACCTAGGAGCAATAACAAAGTCTAGAAGTGCTCAATGTAAGTTTGGTTCAATACTAATATGTATACTTTTTTATGTTCAAAATGAATTCCCATCTTTTGGTAGAGTAGGATGGAAGACCAATAGGTCAATTGATATACAAATCAATGAGTATATTGAGAAAATGGGAGAGAATTTTGAGTTAGTGATGACTAGCTATTTTGAAGATTTCAAGAAATCCATGAAACAAAGGTTGAGAATTCCTATTTCCCTAGTGGAGAAATATAACAATGATATTTTCTTTCTAGTGGATATTGACTACACATTCATCCAAGCTGCAATACCTAGAGTTATATGGTTAAAGCCTCTAGGATATGAAATCAACATTGATGAAACTTCAACCGCTATAATTGCACTTCTTACTAAGGAAGTTAACAAGAGTGCCAATTTTTTTGGTAATTATGATGTTGTTAAGTCAAAGGTTGAGATGGAATTAAAGACAACCTCAACTGTGAAGAAGAAAGATAAAATGGCAAAGAAAATCAAAGCCAAGTTTGGGGAAGCTATAGAAGGTAATAATGGAGAAGATGAAGAAGAAGAAGAAGAAGAAGAAGAGGAAGAAGAGGTACAAGGTCAAGAACCTCTTGCTTTGACCCAAGGCATGGGTGAGGATCAGGAAGAAGAAGGTGTCAAGGGAGATGATGCTGAGGAAGCACCAACTAAGCCACAATCAAAGAAGAGAAAAGCCAAAACACAACTTGTTGAACAACCTAAGGCAAAGAAGATTGCAAAGCCTAGTACAACAAAGCCTATAGCTCCAACAACTAGAGTCACTACAAGGGAAACTACTCAAAAGGATAAGGCTACTGAGCAAGTTGGTCCTATGCAAAAGAAACCCAAAAGAAAATATGTAACACAACCAAAGACAAATGATGAGAAGACAAAATTAGAGAACACAAGCCAATTTAGAGTGGTAAGTCATGCTCTCAAATATAATCTAGAAAACATTTGTGATAATGTTAGAGATAATGCAGATTTGATAGGTTTGAAAAACATTGAATTTGGTAAACTTGTTAGAGAAGACCAAAACATGATTGAAGATTCTATATATGCCATGATGGAAAAATTCAAGAACACTTCTCTTGAATTTGATAACACAATGTCAAAAGATTTGTATACCATTGTTGAGAATAAATGGCACTATTGCCTAAATATGGAAAAAGAAATAAGAGAGTCTACATTAGCACAAGTAATGCTAGAATTGTCAAAAGGACAAATAACTAAGGAAAATAAGAAATATGGTGTTAGATTTGCACCAAAGTATAGGGCATTTAGCATTTTTTAGAATAAGATTGAAGATGTTGTGAAGAAATCCACACAAATGTGGAGGTTAATATATGGATTGACAACTATAAAAGAAGGAACAATGAGGAAGAATGTGAGGACAAGGAAGACAAAATAGAAAAAGAGAAAGAAGACACTACTATGGAGGAGACACAACAAAAGAAATATGAGGTGGAAATAGCTGATGAGCAGCAAGTAGAACATAATGTTGAAGACTCATAATTGCTAGGCATGAGCCCTCCACATGACACAAACATAACTGTAGATACTTTAATAGTGAAATATGTTCTTGATAAATCACCATAGAACATCAATCCATTAACTGTAGAGGATTTGAAAAAGATGATGAAAGTTCAAATGCAAGTGGTTGAATTTGAGGTATTCCCTTGTCACTATGTGGTCTATAGAAGTTAGTAAGATCAAGAAACTTGTGTGCACTTAGTGTAGAGCTTAATGCTCACTAAAATGGGGATTTTGGATCAATATCCTCCAGTTTGCATCAATTATAGAAAAAGCACACCTCTGCAAAAGTATACCCTGTCACAACTTAGGCACACCACAAAGTTTTGCATACTTGCACACCTTCGTAGTTGTAGACTTGCAGACCTATGTGGTTGTGGATCTATGGACCTATATAGCTGCGCATCTAAATTTCTAAAAAAAATAAGAATTTTTTTTGAACTTGTGTGAAGCACAGATTATTTTAGAAGTGCAAAATTCCAAAACTTGGCAAATTTTTCTTCTTTTCTTGGAGTCTAAAGGACCCTCCTTCTAGTGCCACTTTTGTTGGGTGGTCATTCTATATGAGGCCAATGATCAAATCCTTTATGAAATTCCTCTTTTGAAAAGCTAATCTTTTGGATCAACTCTAAGGTTCTATATTTGTCTTGCAACATACCAAAATTTGCTCAGTTGAAGATAAATGTGATTTTTCACAAGGAGGCCTTTGCTAGTTCTATTATGATCTCGGAATGAAGTAAAATCTGTTCATTGTCTCAAAATAACACACAAACGAACTATGTTTTTGTATTTTTCTATTTTTGAATGAATGCAATCTAACAATGTAACTAAAATGAGTTCCTATTCTAACAAGGGGTTAGCAAAGAAAATAATAGAACTAAAATAAAATAAAATGAAATAAAAATAAAAATAAATTGAAAACCTAATGAACATAAGCTACAAAAAACAACATGCTGCAAGTTAAACTTTCAAATAAATTGGTAGGGAACCAATGAAAATAGAGCAATGCTTCCGAGAATCCACTGATGCAATTATCAGTGAGAAACTTTAACAATCATATGATATTTCACCTTTCATCAAATCACAAGGCCACAAAAAGTGCACTCATGTGAGACAAAAATTTATGTAGGCACAATTTGATGATCTCTTCTCAAGCTAGATAAGTTAGCAAAATTTGTAAAACCATAGCAAACACCAGAACTAAAAGATCGCACAACCAGAAATAATGCAATAAACCTTTGGCTCAATCACAATCTCATGAACACAATCCACAAAAATATGACACATTTAGGAAAGAATCACTACACTCCAGATTTGAGCACCAAAAGCATAATTTTATTGCATAATAATGGTAGCCCTTGTTACATATTACAATGGGGTATTTATAAGAAATCATCTTCTCAATTTGTGTTGAGAGTGAGAGATATTCTTCATGCAATAAAATGCTTTTAAACAATAAAACAAACTAAATATATACAATCTAACAATTGATCTAGTGCTTAGAGAGACTCCATCCATATTTTATTCATTAATTGGATGCATGAGCCTTTTACATGTTCAAAAAAAAGAAATTATGAGAGAGAAAACTCTGAGTCAAAGTGGAAGTGTCAGGAAGTGCCAAAAATAGAAGCTGGTCCTTTACTAGGTGTATGTCAAAGTTAAACTGCTATTAGAATGCATTTTTAATGCATGGAAAGCACTATTTTTGGAACAAGTAGTTAACTATTAGTACACCTCTGAATTGCAGAGCTATAGACTTGTGTATCTACAGACCTGCACACCTGTGGACCTCGTATGGGTCAAAAATCTCAAAATTTTACTGAGTGTTAAAATTAAAATTTCGACATTTGGGTTTTTTTCTTCTTCATCCCAATTCTATGTTTGGAGGATTGCCCTTGAATTTCTTTATCGTCTCAGTAATCTTAGCTACATCTAGAAGATCTAAAGCCTCACACTTATCTTTTACCTTTTGTCTGTAATTGTCTACCTCAATTTGGGTATCAGCAAAATCCTCGAGTTTGGTATCCAATTCTAAAAATGTTTTTTCAGTTTTGAAGGCTTATTAGATGTCCTCATCATTAGCAACCTCTATGAAAATCTTCCTAAAATTCTCAACAACTATCTCCATGGGTAACAACTTTTCTCATTCCTCATCTTCAAAAATATCCAAAGCATGCATCACTGTAGTGTCTCTTTGCTTCCAAAATTTTCTCTTGGGCTTGGTCCTTGAATTGATAAATTTCCTCATATAATGTTCCCATTACTTCATTGCTATCTACTATCTTTTCTATCTAGTCATCAATCATATCTAATTCTTCTCTAGTATATACATCAATCAAAACCTGATATCTTTGGCCCTTTATGGCATGCAGAGTTTACTCCAAGCCCATACTTCATCCATAATACTAAAGTTCGGCTTCAAAATTGTTATGATCTTATTCACATTCTCCTGCATAGCATGCAGTAACTTAAAATTCCCTGTGATGATAGAGATACCCTTCTCCTCAAACTTTCCCTCTACTGTTGATAGGCTTTCAAAAATGTATCAATATGCGCCGCTGCCCCTTCTTTGAGAATAATATTTGAAGTCTGTTCGGGGTGTTTAGGATCAAGAGGACCAACTACTTCAGCTAGATATCCTTTTAGGATCTCAACCTACCTTCAAAATGCTTGGAGTTTAGCCTCATCTTGCTTCATGTTCTTGAGGACCTCTTTTGACCCCCATAGTCATCATCAAATAGGCTGAATCTTGCGTAGGGCTCCACAACATAACATCCTTCAATTCATAATCCTTGAGACCAAGGCCTTTTGCATCTATGTGTTCTAGAGGGATAGCCGCTTATTCAAAAAATTTCTCACTCCATGTACTAGTGACAAATGCCAATAGTGTTTCCTCATGAGATGGAGACTCAAGTTTATTCAAAATCTCTGCAATGTCACAAATGTCTTCTTCTGAAGCATGAAATTGAGGCTTGGTACTCCTCATTATTTCCTGTGAAATCCATCTAGGGATGCATTTTGCTAAGGAACTAGCTCTTGATGACAAATGGATATTCTTGGTAGCTTCCTTCCCTTTGTCGCTCTTGCTCAGAGTTGTCTCCTGTTGGGAGGGCTCTTGTTCTATAGCCTCAATCTCAATAGACCTTGTAGCTTGAACCATAGTGTCTTGGGAAGGTGGTTGAGAATATTACACCATTTTTCCCTCCTTTGAAATTTCATCGATTAGAATTTGTTTTCATTCCTCCTCCTATGATGGTTTTCTTTGAACCTATTCTTCTTCTAAACTCTGAGGTGGAGGAATCACCAATCAACTATCTACCATCGTAACTTGTGGTGGAGAAGGGGGAGTAAGATTAGGACCTTATGTATCTGGTGACATCTGCATCCACTCTTCTTGTTGAGGTTCACCTGTAGGAGTGTCCCTAATCTTTTCCTTAATGAACTCTATACCCACGGGCATAAAATCAAAATCTAACATTGAAAAAATGTCATCACCCTCTTCACTCTACTCATCCACCCACTACTATACTTCATCCTCCAAGGAAGAGAATTGTACGGGTTCTACTTGGGTGGATGGTGAGATACCCATGGAACTCTTTTTCTGTTGTAATTCTATGGCTCTTGCTAGCTGAGTTTTTCCCTATTGGGGCACTTGTTCCTCTTCCTCTTCTTTGTCTCCTTCTAGAATGCTTTCAGGAAAAGATGGGGAAGACACAAATCTTTTGTTAATCCTTTGCCTCTTTTTCATCCAGATCTTAAGCCTCTTCTTTTGTTTTTTGGAGGTAGAAGGAGAAGCTAGCTCTTCTTGTCTAGGAGGAATGGAGGCTTGTGGAATCTCTCCCTCTTCTAGTTGGATAAACACAACAAGAGGCAACTAAGGTTCATCCTAGACTTGAGTAGCTCTAGTATCTTCAAACCCTTGTGCATTCTATTCTTGCTACTGGGGAGGTGCCTATTCTACTTGAATCCATTGAAGGGAGGTCATCTTTCTTTTGTTCTTTCCATTCCTTTCCTTTTTGGAGGGTGATAATATCCAATCGAGTGATCAAGCTGATACACTATCTCTGGCCTGATAGGAGACTAGGCCACAAAGGTAGGAATTGTTACTTTCTTCCCTCTACCTCTTTTTGGGTAGGCATGTGCATGAAAGATCATTGTATCAGGAACTAGATCAGGGTGGAAAAGGTTTCTTGATCCAATCTTTTGTCATTCTGATGACATGCCTTACTCGATGATTAATATCATCAACCTCCTCCCTGTCAAGCTCATCATTCATAATGGATCTTTCTCCTATTTTGTCTGAGTTTAATAGGGGATCTAGTAACTCCTTAGAATCCTATTGCCTTATCTCCTTTGGGATGTTTAACTAGAGAGCCTTCTCTTCTAGATACAAAGTCATACTACAATAACTCCTTATGCAGACATCGTAGTTGTTTTTGACTTTCATCCTGTGATCTTCAATAGCATCCTCATGATGGAAGTCTTTTCCTACCAGGTTTTCCACTCTCCCAACATTGTCAAAATAGGGTCAAGGAGAGTTGTATTCTTCAAGGAGATAATTCTCCCACTCCCACTCAAAGGATGGAATATCTTGCTTCCACTTCACCTGATATGGTCCAATGACCAATGACCATGCCCAACAAGGCCTCTACTATCTCTTTATCTTCTGATAGGCTGACTCAATTTATCGGGCAATCTCTAATAGTACCAGTTTGTCACTTAGATATCTTGGGAGCTTCTTGGGATTGATGAAGGCACCAGCTACCCATAGATACATGAACGTCTTGAACTGGATGAAGTAGGCTTCGAGAACTATAATTTGTGCTTTGGCTTCATTAGATAATCTCTTCCCATAATCTCCCTTAATGAATCAGATGATCACAAAGATGAATGCATCATTCATGATTCTATATTCCTTCCTATGTGCTAAGAGCTTCTTCTTCACCAACTAAGGGTAGACTATGTATGGCCAGACATTAGGATCCTCCATACTGCCTCTCTTGTACAAACTAAGATAGTTTTTGGCTCTTGCTGCAAGCAGGTATACCATGTAAGAAGTCATATACAAATTCTTCTTGTCCTTCACCATCCTCAATTGCTCACACAAGTTTTCAGTTAGTGTGGTGGCCCAATCCAATGGTATCTTCATGACTCTAATGGTCTCAATGAAGTTGACCATGAAAGTGCTAGGGTGGCCTACTATGGGTAAGCCTATGACTTTGCTTAAGAGAATGATAGAATATCTAATGTCCTCCTTCATATATCTGGCAATGTCTATTTTGTTAGTTACCTTCCTCGAGGAGGTTTCTCAATGAGGTAAGAGGACTGAATAATGTCAATCACTTCCTATTGGTGTTCCTTGTACCATTTCTTAGCTACTTCATACAAGAACCTAATGAATTGATCTACTCTTGGAAGATGAAAGACCCTTTCAATATTATTGGGTCAAAGATCCAACACAACCTCTCCTGTGACATTTTTAACAACCCTTTCTTTAGGAACAAAATGTTGTGCCAGGGCCATGGCTAATTTTGATGACTGTATTGATATAGGGTGTGATGCTGCATTCACCAACCCAAAAAAAATCAATGAGGATACTAGTGTAGATCTCTCAGTGGGCTTATTGCACATTCTTAAGAATTCTCCCAAATCCATGTGTCCTAGGTTAGTATCTCTAATTTTAGTGTAATCATCATGGCATCTTGACTTTGAGGGTACGCCTTGGAACTTGAATACGATAGGTTTGAGTGCTACTTTAGATGTGGATGCCGTTTGATCACCTGCACATCACAAGAAAAAAAATTCTTATTAATTCAAAATAGTAAAGACTTGGAAATAAAAAGCAAAAAATAAACATAAAGAACAACAATGAAATGCTCGATTTGGGCATTTTTATTTATACATTTTTTATTATTTTCAATCTATTTTTATTTATTTATTTATTTTTATTATATATATATATATTTATAATTTTTTATTCTTTTTAATCTTTTTTTGGGTTTATTTCAAAAAAATAAAATAAAAAATAAAAAACAATGGAGGCAAAGTGCATGTAGTGCTAAGTGCTTATGGTGGTAAGGGTTTGAATGATGCAAGAGGGTGCAAGAATGAAGCGCACATGATGGGTAGAGAGTGCTTATGGTTGTGTGGGGTGCAAAGCCCATCGTGAAGTAGTGGCATGAGCGATAGAGGGTTAGTGCTATGGGTGCAAAGTGTCGTGGGCGGGAGTGATATGAAGCGTAAGGCAACATGGGTGCAAGGCATATTGTGGGCATATGTGGTGCCACACACACATGTATCGCAATAGGGGTGAGATGGTGGGTTGTGCTATGTAGGCATCGTGCGGGGTGCATCATATGGGCACTGCGAGGGGTGCATCATGTGGGCACCAGATGGGTGTTGCATGGGGTATGCCATGGGTGGTGTTAATGGAGGCACTATAGGCACATAGTGCCACGAGCATGGAGGGTTGGGATAGGTGTGTGCAACGCTCAATGCGCACAAGGTGCAATAAATGGGTGTGGGGCACCAAAAGCATGGAGGTGGTGCTAATGGCCATGCTTGGCACTATTGGCCGTGCCTAGTGCCTAAGTGCATGCATGCCATAGTTTATGAAAAATACATGGTGTGAAAGGTCTGCAAAGGGCGTGGGATGCTAGACTATGGGAGGTGCATAGCTCGAGTGTAGGAGAGCACTCACCTTGTGAACCGTTCACAAAGGGGAAAACATTAAATGTTTGGGTAGCTCGAGGGGGTTTATAACCTCACTTGCTAGGTAGGTGTGTAACATGCCACTTGCATGGGTGTACACCTTCCCAATGTACATGCTCACTTATACAATGATTTTGTTAAACATTTTCAATTTTTTAATTTTTCATGTTTTTCAATTTTTCAATTTTTTTGTCTTTTTCATTTTTTTAAATTTTAACATATTTTCTCTTGACTCTCAAACTTGTGAGTTTGGGAGTCAGAAAAAAAAGGTAGGGGGTCCCCATTCCTAGTGAGGAATGAGGTGTGCATTGTGGGACCACAACAAATAGCCCCGAAAAAAGGAAGAAATGACTAAGGCATTTCTTTATCAACAAACATTCTTCCAACATGCATCAAACACCAACCAAACTTCGAACATCTTGAGCAACTCTCAAATGATTTCACAATCAAAATCTCAGAATTTGAAACCTTCAAGCTCAGTGTGTGATTTTTGATTTGTGTATTCATTCCCTTTGACATCTTAGGATGCAGTTTATCAAAGTTCTCAGACAACTTGGAAACAATCTTCCACTCCTCCTGGCTCATTCATTTAGAATCTCTATGAAGGCTATTCATCAATCATTTGCTTGACCAAATGAGAGAAGCAATTTGAGGGCTCTTGGTGGGATGCCACATTCCTTTAATTTTTTGGTAAATTTGAATAGTCACTCCATGTCGTTCAAAATGTTACTTTTGATGAAACAATACTTTGGATAAAAAATACTTTGTTTTGAAAACATATCTTTTACCATTTCAAATCTTTAGGATCCTTTAGTCTTTAACACTGTATTTTCTTTCATTTTCTTTCTCTTTTTAAAAAAAAATCTTCGGTATCCTAACTATGCTTAGACTGCGTAGTCGGGACATCAATGTTGTTTCTTGGATTTGATCTCTTGTGAACATCCCTTGCATTCCTCTCTTAGAACTTTTTAGAAACTCTCATGCCAACCAATGATTTGGGCAACCTTTCAAGGAGACCCCTCATGTTTGAACCAGTTGAAGTTTGGATCATCCCTCATCATCTTTGACTTTGATTCAACAACACCTAAACAATCAATGTTAAATTTTACAAAGTGTTGAAAACTTGTTGGTATGGACTTCTAATTTCTAGACTAAAAATCCCCTATTTCCACAAGGAATGTTTGTCGCTCAATTGGTATAAGACACACAATCATCTAAATGTTTTGACAAAGAAATACCTCTTCCTAAAATTGGAACCAAAGAGTGGTTAGTAAAATTGAGAGGAAATCTCAAGTACACCTTACCCCCCAAGCCTAACACAACTTTGAAAATAAAACACACGACTGAAAGAAAAAACACAACATGAAAGAAAACACACTTGCAGGAATAAAAATCTAAGCTAAATGTATAAGTAAAATCTAACTTTTTTTTTTTGGTGTCTTTTAGGCTTCAAAATAATGCTTCAAAAACTGCCTATTTACAAGCAAGAGAAGAAATTCCCTTGCAAGGAACTGAGCCTAAAAATGTTTTCTTTGAGAATTTCTATGATCTGATAAGGGCCTATCCACAAGTGTTGAAACTTGGTATGGCTGTTCGACTTTTCTTTTGCCTTATCCCAAATTGGAACAAAGTCAAAAATCTTGAATGATTTAATCGTGGCTCTCTTGTTGAACCATCTTTTCACAACAATTTGATGTTTAGCCATATGATCCAATGTAGTTGTTCATTTCTTGTCCATTTCTAAAAGATTCATCAATCTCATTTGTACTTTGTTAGCATCTTCAACATACCCACTCATGAATTTCAAAACAAAAATTTGGAGATTAAGTGGGAACACTGGCTCTTGTCCATAGACAATAAAATATGGAGAAGTCCCCAAAGCATTTTTAACTCTCACTCAATTTTTCCATAGAGAATATCTGAGTTGTGTATGCCAATCCCTAGGATTTTCCTTCAACAATAGTTTTATTACTATGATCAAGTTCTTATTTGTAGATTCAACTACCCCATTTCTTTGTGGGTAATAATTTGAAGAGAACTTGATGATGACTTTATTTTTAAATGTCCACTGGGTCAAGAATGCAAATGTGAAAGTAGACCCATTATCACATACTAGGGCGAATGACATTCCAAACCTAGTAACAATGTGCTCTTCCAAGAAGTCTATTACCACCTTAGCAGTTCAATCTCTAAATGTTTCTACTTCAATCAATCATGTATAGTAATTTTTGGTTGTAAGAATAAATGCATGTCCAGTTGGTGATGGTGGATTGATTGGACCAATAAAATCCAGCCCCCACTTTGCAAAGGGGTGCACCTCATACACTGGTTGTAATGACATTGCTAGGTGCCTCTCTTTATTAACACTAGTTTGACATATATGGAAATAACACACATGTTCAAAAGTGTCTTTGAATATTGAGGGCCAAAAAAACTTGATCTTAAAATGATGTGAGCTGTTGCTTCTATTGAACCATGTCCTGTACCATACTTGTCATTGAAATGTTCTAAGACTTCCTTTGCTTCTTCCCATCCTAAACATTTTAGATAAATCCCTTCATAGTTCCTTTTATACAACTTGTTTTCATGTAACATGTAGGATTCATATTTCATTTTAAGTCCCCTACGTTGTGAACTATTCATGCAACTAGGACACTAGTCTTGTAGGAGATAGTAAAATATATCTTGATACCAAACATCTGTCACCACTCCCTAATTAATGTCAACTTGTGATATGACCATCTTCTTCTGATCATCTTCATTCATTTCATCATCAAACTTGAATTCCTATTTATTTCCATCTTGGTTATCAGCTATCATTTTTGATAACCCTTGACCTCTGACTAATCTCATAGATTGAATTTTGAGGTTGAATTCTTGAAGTATGGCCATCCACTTTCCCCTTCTTTAACCAAGTTCATTCTACATCAAAAGCATCTTTATTGCTGGATCAGGTACAATTGCATACACCTTACTTCTTATTTTGTAGTGAGGGAACTTCTTTACCACCTTGATTAATGCAAAGGATTATTTATCAAGGTTTGAATAATTCAAATCTACATTCATCAAGGGGCAACTCATAAAAGAAATTGGTATTTCATCCTACTTTTCCTTCTTCTTTGTCAGGATCCCTGCACAAGAGTGTTCAAAAGCAAAGGAATAGATCTTAAAAGGCAACTTGTAATCGGGACTCACCTAAAAACTAGGGCCATAGAAATGGCAACCTTGATATCTTCAAATGACTTCTTTATCTTAGGAACCCATTTTGTCTTAGCCCCTTTTTTGAGTAAATCATTAAGGGGACGAACTATCTCTGCAAAGACACTTATGAATTTTCACACAAAGTTTATCTTTATGAAGAAAGACTTTAGTTCCTTTCGACTATGTGGAGGTGCTAACTTTAGAATAGCTTCAACTCTTTCTAGATCAATGGAGATTTTGGCTTCAGAAATGACATGTCCCAGGAGCTTTCCTTTAGTACCACCAAATGAGCATTTCTTGGGATTGAGGGATATGCCATATTTATGACATCTATTGAATACCTATCTTAGATCAACAAGGTGGGTACTTCGATCTTTCAAAAAGATAGTCAAGTCATCCATGTAGATGACTATACATCTATTAATTAATCCCTTAATAGCTTCATCCATTGCTCATTGAAATGTAGCTCTTACATTAATCAATCCAAAAGGCATTCTTTTGTAGGAAAAAGTTCCCCACTTAGTTGTGAAAGCCATCTTTAGTCAATCTTCTTCATCGACCATCACTTGATTATATCCTAAATAACCATCCAAGAATGACATCATGTTTGAACCATTTACAATTTGCATGACCTCATCTAGTGAGGGAAAAGGATAGTCATCTTTCTGAGATGCTAGATTCAAGTTACGAAAGTCAACACAAAGGAAAATATCTCCAATCTTCTTCCATATAGGAACCAAATTTTCCACCCATGTGGAATGGTAGATAGGAAATATGATCTTGGCATCCAAAAACTTCTTTACTTCTTTCATTATTAGTGGTTCAATGATAGGATTTACCAGCCTTTATCTTTGTCAGAATGGTTTGGCGTCTAGTTTCAATAGGATGTCATGTGTGATAATCTTAGGATCATATGTCTTTAGCTCTTCATAGCTCCAAGCAATAACATCCTTATACTCAATATATAATTTGAGCATGTCTTGTCTTTCTTTTTGATTTTACACTCTTCCTATCTATACCATTTTTGGTTCTTCATTAGTACCCAAATTGTATGAGTCACATTCTACAATTCCCTTTTCTTGAGTTTCCTTTCTATTGAGTGCTGATTCATCAAAATCAAAGTTATGTTCAAGTTCAACCATTCCCTTGGAATAGTGTTGGTCTTCAAATTAAGAATCCCATCTTTATCTTCAAGCTTATCATCTTTAGGTTTGTCATCTAGTGTATCATCAATTTCTTGCCCCTCAAAATGGTGATTGCACATGATAAACTCAAGTATATGTTGATCATCTTGAAAGACCTAAAAGTTTGTAATATTGTTAGGAATGGATGGAATGAAAACCAATTCTACTGAGAATCTTTTCAACTTTATTCTTTCAACTAGTTGTAAAGCACTTGCTAAGATGGTGAGAGCATCTACTACCATATTTTTTCTCTTGGAATGGATCTTATGTTCAAAGCTCTAAAATCATCCAATATATCCCACACCCCTTTTCTATAAGCCAGTAGCCTTTTATAATTGCAAGAGTTTATGGATTTTACTTTTCATATGACCAATTAAGAATCCCCTTCAATTATGAGAGTAGTGACTCCTTTCTCTAGCACAAAGAGAAGTTCTCGAATTAATGCCTCGTATTATGCAACATTGTTAGTACATCTAAACTGTAATTGATATGCAGCATAGAAAGACCTACCTTTTGGGTTGACCAATTTGATATCTACACCGACACCCAATTTGTACCTGGAACCATCAAAGCAGAGTGTCCAAATAAAATTTTCCTTGGGTTTTCTAACTTTATGCTTATTTTTCCTTAAGTTTTCTTTCACTTGAGCCTTGAATGATTATTTCTTAAGAATCCATTGTAACTTTCCTTGTGTAGGACTTGATGATTCCCCTTTGTAATCTATGGATAGAGGAAGTGTGTATTTTTCTTATTTATCTTGAATTTCCTATATTAGTTCTTTGATTTCCTCAACCTTAGGTTCAGGATGAATGACTACTAAAGTCCATCCTTTACCTTTCACATATCATATTCTCCTTTGAACTTTAATGATCCCTGAAGGTGGGGAAGACAAACTTTCACCATCTGAAGAGGTATCACTATATGACACATTTAGATCTTCACTTTCCTCTTCAATATTTTCCACAAGGTTGGATGAGTTCAATGGATTTTGGCTTTCTGTGAGTTCAACTATTGAGGTCTTTTTATCCTTGTTTTCCATTATGTGTGTTAATAACTTCATTATTGCTTCTTGACATGATGAGAATTTGAATTCTGAGTGACTAACTTTGTGTAATCAAAAAAATCCTAGGAGAAGGAGGATATTGGAATCATCTTCCTCTCCTAAACATTGTAAATTTGTCACCATACTATTTATGAACTGTGTCATGTTTTCACTTTTAGGTACTAGCACTTTTGTTTCTTTATCTTGATCTTGGGATGCATTGGTTGGAATGATATCTAATACCATCACCTTGTATGAACCCAAATCCAATTGTAGGAATGCTATCTCATTCAGGGCATTGTATTCTGTGATCATTGTTTTCAGTTTGGGTTCAACATCTATCTTGATTTGATTGTTCAATCCTTTCTAGGGCAACCACAATTGAGTGAAGTCTATAGAAAACTATCCTCTTAGACATTTCATCCATTCTCTGCTTAGAAGCAATCCATATGTTTTTGGGACATCAAACACATGTATGTCTATAACTCCTGAATCCAAGGGTCAACTATTATCTGTATCTGCACATCTTTCAATACAACAATAACTTTTACCTCTATTTTATCCAATTGTATTACTACTTGATTGGAGGGTTGAGGACTAACTCTTAGCCTTTGAGTTATTTATAATGGCATTACATTACATGAAGCTCCTAAATCAATAAGGAAATGATGAAGGTTCTTCCCATATATCTTGATGCTAACAAAAAATGGGGGTACCTCAACTTTGTCTTTGAACATAGTGGGCATCGCTTCTGCAACATTCACTTGTTGAGATACTATCTTTTGAGGAAGAATATTCATATTATGGGAAACCTTTATATGATCCAATGTCTTCATAAGAGCTTCTCATTGTTGTGGACAATTTTGTAACATGTCAAACATGGACATATTGGCCTTAGTCCTTTTGAAGTCCTCTATCATATTGTACTTTTTAGTGGACCAAGTAGGATTCTTTAGTATTGTTGGTACATTCACTTGATTATAATTCTGTTGTCCTTCATACACTAGTCTTACTGGTGGTAGATTGTTACTTGCTCTTGGATTAGGTGGAGTTGGTTATAAAGCTGGAGGAATTCCATCTGTCAAGGGATCCTTTCTATTTCTGAGATTTATGTATTCCGATTGTCATCATGAAAGGCAAACATCTCATCATGTTGAAGGTTTTGTTCTTGGCTAAATGGGAATGATAATTCCTCCCTTGCTAGTTATTCCACTTGTGTATTCTATATAGAATTGTATGATTCTAATAGCATAGCATTGAATTGTATAGGAGGAGGATTGTCATTTACCTGTGAATTTTGATTCATCTCTTGATTGTCATTATAATATGAACCATAATTGTTAGTTGCATTTTAGCTATTATCATACTCATTGATATCAACATACTGAAATTTTTTGTTATTAGTAGGAATGCTTCCATTATTTCGATGGGTGTTCCATTGTCGGTTCTACCTTTGGAAGCCATTGGTGCAGAGGCACCTAAATTTGAAGAAGACAAAGATATAAAAGCTAGAGAAGCCATTTGTAATAAGTTGTCAAAGGAGGTCTTAATATGATAAATAATGTAAAAATATTTATTTAATTGGTGAATGGATCTATTGAAATCCATCTAAATTCATTTGAGTCATAATGTTGGTCTAGGTTGGATTTGTATGAAAGTTGAAATGTAAAAATGCATAAAATGCATAAAACGTTGTCAAGAATGCAAAAGGGTCAAAAGAATGTGAGGGGTTAGTTTAAAAGGTGGTTTGGAAGTTATAACCAACCAAAAAATCTATAAAACTGTATGTAAGGTCGAACCAAAGCATGAAGGAAAAGGAATAGATATATTTTGAAACAAATTTGGTAATATTCTGAGTTGTTATTTTGATTGGTTTTCAGTTTTAGTGTTGGTTACAGGTCTTGTACGGCTATGTACAGCCTGGAAACCATGTATTATAGTAATGGATATATAGTATGATGAATCCTTCTTCTCATGCTTTTGGTTTGGTTCAATTTTATGAAGAAATGAATAAGTTATGGGTATTTTGGTGAAAGTGGATGTTTGCAGATTTGAGATTCGCTGAATACAGTCATGTTGCAGCGTGTGATGCGGACATATTTTGGAGACTCAAGATATATAATTATATTTATTGGAAATATATTTGAACTAAATTTCATTTCCAACTGGTTTGAATCATTTTTATATAGATTTGTGAAAGTTATGGGCATTTGAGTGAAAATTGGTTTTTAACAATTTTTATTAGAGTTATGGACAGTGATTTGTGCTTGGAATTTTATATATGAATGAGAAAAATGAATGGATTACATATTTGGAAACTAAACTCAAGAATGGATGATATGGAATTGGTTTGGTTTAATTTAGATTTATTTTGAGGAAGATATCTGATGCCCTAGGCAGGGTTACCAGTTTTGGTTCTGGTTTATGACAGAGAAAATGGGTCTTGGTTCAGAGTACGTAATTTATAATTTGCTTATTGGATTGGTCTCAGATTTGGATATGTTTTAGAATTACTGATTTTAAACAATTCCTCCAAAAGGTTTTTCAAGAAGACATTTAGAACAGAAGTTATGAACAATGGAATCAGACATAGCAATCTGATTGTGTGAGTGAAGATTTTGTCTTTATTGGTGTATAATGTTAGGGTTCTTTGTTGTAATCTTTGAGATGTTCTTGGTTCCTTGAGGGTGTACCAGACTATTGTGAATCCCTTGAGTTGAACTAAGATTCCTTGAAGATAAATATAGAGGGCTCTGCATCAGATTGGTATCAGAGCTTAGAAGATTCTGAGCGTGTAGATGGAAGATGATCTACACCAGGCAGTGTTGGGTTATTTTGGATTCTTGTTTTGAGGTTTGTGGTTGCAGAATGGTGGTAGTTCACTCGCTGCAATGGGTGGACAGGAGAGGTCTACCAAAGGATCATAGGAGATGATCCAGGGCCAGAGAGGATGGTCCTTTGTGTGTTGCCAATAGACTAGGGAGAGAGGCATGATGGGACTCCTAGGTGAGGGACAAGAGGTTGTGAGCAGCATGGAGGAGTGGACTGAGGAATGAGAAGCACCATAGAGGCAACCAACATAACTCCATTGATGGGAGTCATTAGTGAAAGAGATAGGAAAGTGGAGGAGGCACCGATCCAGTGATGATGGTGAAGAGGCAAAGGAAAAGATGAGGATTTTGATCTAATATTTTTTCTTGCAGGTTATTGATTCCACATTTTCAAGGGACTTGAAAAATTTTCAAGGTTGGGAGTATGGTGCAGAGGCACCTAAATTTGAAGAAGACAAAGATATAAAAGCTAGAGAAGCCATTTGTAATAAGTTGTCAAAGGAGGTCTTAATATGATAAATAATGTAAAAATATTTATTTAATTTGTGAATGGATCTATTGACATCCATCTAAATTCATTTGAGTCATAATGTTGGTCTAGGTTGGATTTGTATGAAAGTTGAAATGTAAAAATGCATAAAATGCATAAAACGTTGTCAAGAATGCAAAAGGGTCAAAAGAATGTGAGGGGTTAGTTTAAAAGGTGGTTTGGAAGTTATAACCAACCAAAAAATCTATAAAACTGTATGTAAGGTCGAACCAAAGCATGAAGGAAAAGGAATAGATATATTTTGAAACAAATTTGGTAATATTCTGAGTTGTTATTTTGATTGGTTTTCAGTTTTAGTGTTGGTTACAGGTCTTGTACGGCTATGTACAGCCTGGAAACCATGTATTATAGTAATGGATATATAGTATGATGAATCCTTCTTCTCATGCTTTTGGTTTGGTTCAATTTTATGAAGAAATGAATAAGTTATGGGTATTTTGGTGAAAGTGGATGTTTGCAGATTTGAGATTCGCTGAATACAGTCATGTTGCAGCGTGTGATGCGGACATATTTTGGAGACTCAAGATCTATAATTATATTTATTGGAAATATATTTGAACTAAATTTCATTTCCAACTGGTTTGAATCATTTTTATATAGATTTGTGAAAGTTATGGGCATTTGAGTGAAAATTGGTTTTTAACAATTTTTATTAGAGTTACGGACAGTGATTTGTGCTTGGAATTTTATATATGAATGAGAAAAATGAATGGATTACATATTTGGAAACTAAACTCAAGAATGGATGATATGGAATTGGTTTGGTTTAATTTAGATTTATTTTGAGGAAGATATCTGATGCCCTAGGCAGGGTTACCAGTTTTGGTTCTGGTTTATGACAGAGAAAATGGGTCTTGGTTTAGAGTACATAATTTATAATATGCTTATTGGATTGGTCTCAGATTTGGATATGTTTTAGAATTACTGATTTTAAAAAATTCCTCCAAAAGGTTTTTCAAGAAGACATTTATAACAGAAGTTATGAACAATGGAATCAGACATAGCAATCTGATTGTGTGAGTGAAGATTTTGTCTTTATTGGTGTATAATGTTAGGGTTCTTTGTTGTAATCTTTGAGATGTTCTTGGTTCCTTGAGGGTGTAACAGACTATTGTGAATCCCTTGAGTTGAACTAAGATTCCTTGAAGATAAATACAGAGGGCTCTGCATCAGCCATTGTTGTGATTAGGAGGATTGAAGATGTTCCTTTTGCTATTGTTTCCTACATTGTTGTTGTTATTGTTCCCGTTGAAGTTCCTGTTGTAATTCTGGCCAAAATTATTGTTGTAGGGGCCAACTTTGTTTCTTTGGAAGTTGTTATTTTGTCCTTGTGACAATCTAAGATGTGTGAACTCATTATTCATTTGTGACATAGTCTTTTTCATTTGACCAACTTCTGAAATAAGGTTATTGTCTATTTTCATGGGAACTATTGGTTTCTATTCAAATAAAGTTTATTTTGGAGGCTCATACCCTGGATAGGTTATTGTAGAGATCTATGGAGTGGGTTGCTACTATAATGGAACTAGATTCATAGGTATGAACTGGCTAGGCACCGTGGGTGCTCCCATGGGGTATGTTTGTATTATAGTGACTACTTGCATTGGAAGCATCATTCCTCCTCCATTAGGATTGGCTTACTTTGTGAACATGATCGCTTCTACAAAGACTTTATCTAATGTATCAATATCACCTGGACAAAGTCTTCTTAGAAAGATCACGGTAAGAGCATCCATAATATTCAAATAAATCTAAATAGTGGCTCCAACTAGTATAGTGTATGGCATTTCCAGCTTGCGGTATGCCATATGAAAGTGATGGTTGAAGTGTGAAACTATCTTAGGTGGATCCCTTTTAATTTATATAAATTTTTGATGTATCATAGCTGGGTTGATGAAAGTTTTGAATTGTTCCAAGAATAATTTCTCAAAAGTATCCCAATCTCCAATACATCTTGATGGAAAATTAATGTACCAATTAAAGGAAATTTCTCCCAAAGAATAGGGTAATAAATGAAGAACCATAACCTCATTAGCAATCTTCTTTTGGTTGCAAATTTCTTTGAAAACTTTGACATGATCTTCAACAGTTCATGTTTCTCCATAAATGAACCTCGAGTAAAACTTCTTGAGATTCTTCGGGAGGTCATGGAGTGTACCTCTCAAGTTGATGAGTGAGTCCACAAAATTTGCAAAAAAGGCCATTGGAGGATTTGGTAGAACTAAGGGTGGTTGTTGAGGAGTAGCTATTAGAATATGTGGTGGTCCACCAGGTGGTTGGAGTGGAGGTGGAGTTGAAGAAGATGATGAAAGTTCCAATGCAAGTGGTTGAATTCGGGGTATTCCCTTGTCACTATGTAGTTCATATAAGTGGGTAAGCTTAAGAAACTCATGTGCACTTGGCATAGAGCTTAATGCTCATCAAAATGGGGATTGTAGATCAATATCCTCCAATTTGCATCAATTCTAGGAAAAGTGCACCTTTGCAGAAGCACACTCTTTCACAACTTAGGTGCACCATAGGGTTTTGTGTACCTACACACCTACATAGCTGCAGACCTGCAGACCTACATAGCTATGGACCTATGGACCTATGCACCTGCACACCTAAATTTTTGAAAAAACTCAAAAAAATTTCTGAACTTGTGCAAAGTGTAGATTATTCTAGAAGTGTAAAATTCTGAAACTTGGAAAATTTTTCTTCTTTTCTTAGAGTCTAAGGAGCCCTCCTTCTAGTGCCACTTCAGTTGTGCAATGATTCTAAATGAGGCCAATGGTAGGAATCCTTCACAAAATTCCTCTTTTGAAAGCTAATCTTTTGGATCAACTCCAAAGTTTCATATTTGTCTTGCGATGTACCAAAATCCACTTAGTTGAAGATAAATGTGAGTGTTCATGAGGAGGCCTTTGCCGATTCTATTATGATCTTGGAATGAAGTAAAAACTGTTTGCTGTCTCAAAATAAAACACAAAAGAACTATGTTTTTGTATTTTTGTATTTTTGAATGAATGCAATCTAATAATGTAACTAAAATGAGTTCCTACTTTAACAAGGGGTTAGCAAAGAAAATAACAAAACTGAAAGAAAATAATATGAAATTGAAATAATAAGAAATTGAAATCCTAATGGACATAAGCTATAGAAAACAACATGTTGCGAGTTAAACTTTTGAATAAATTAGTAGAGAACCAATGAAAATAGAAGCAACACTTCCTAGAATCCACTGATGCAATTATCGATGAGAAAGTTTAACAATCGTATGATATTCCACCTTTCATCAAATCACAAGGCCATAGAAAGTGCACTCGTGAGATAAAAAGTTATGTAGGAACAATTTTATGATCTCTTCTCAAGCTAGATACATTATTAGAATATGTAAAATTGTAGCAAACACCAGAACTAATAGATTGCATAACCAAAAATAACCCAATAAACCTTTGGCTAAATCACAATCTCATGAACAAAATCGACAAAAATATGACACATTTAGGAAAGAATCACTACACTCCAAATGAAAGCACCAAAAGCATAATTTTATTGCATAATAATGGCAATGCTTGTTACATATTACAATGGGGTATTTATAAGAAATCATCTACTCAATTAGTGTTAAGAGTGAGAGATATTCTTCATGTAATAAAATGCTTTTAAACAATAAAACAAACTAAATATATACAATCTAACAATTGATCTAGTGCTTAGAGGGACTCCATCCATATTTTATTCATTAATTGGGTGCATGAGCTTCTACATGTTTAAAACAAAGAAATTATGAGAGAGAAAACTCTGAGTCGCAGTGGAAGTGTCAGGAAGTGCCAAAAATAGAAGTTGGTCCTTTACTAGGCATATGTCGAAGTTAAACTACCATCAGAATGCATTTTCAATGAATGGAAAGCACTATTTTTGAAATAACCAATTAATTGTCGATGCACATTTGAATTTCAGAGCTGCGGACCTGGGTACCTGCGGAGGTACATACGTGTGGAATTCGGCTAGGTCAAAAATCTCAAAATTTTACTAAGTGTCAAAATTGAAATTTTGTCATTTGGGTTTTGTTCTTCTTCATACCAAAGCTATGTTTGGATGTTTTCCCTTGAATTTCTCTATCATCTCAATAATCTTAGATGCATCTAAAAGATCTAAAGCCTCATACTTATCTTTTACCTTCTATCTATAATTGTCTACCTCAATTCAAGTATAACCAAAATCCTAGAGTTTGGTATCTGTATACACCCTAAAATGGTCCCCTAGACTATGGGCCCCCATTATTCAATTTATCAATTTATCAAATTTCTTGAATCAATGGTTTGCAATATTTTATTAAATCAATTCAAATCAATTTTCTTGATCAAATTCGATTATTTTATTTCTAAGGTTGATCATTTTATCCTAAGTCTTATTTAATTAAAAGAAAATTTTCTCTTTTAATTAAATAAAATAAGTCCCCATTTAATTAAAAGAAAACCTCTCTTTTAATTAAATAATTCATCCGCATTTAATTAATTAAGAGAAAAATCCCTCTTTTAATTTAATTAAATATCTCCTATTTAATTAAAAGAACTTGCTCCCTTTTAATTAAATAAAAATCCCACTTAAATATCTCTTGTTGATGAAAGGGAAATAAAATAAATTCTTTTATTTAATTTCTACATTTAAATGCACATATTTCTAAGTGGGACTTATCTTTTCACTTTCTTCTCAACCACTCCTCTTTTCTCATTGGTGGAATTTCGTCTCACATGGATCAAACTCTATTATCCCATATTGGTTGTGAGAAGCCTCTCACCTCCATAATTTATTTTATAAGGGAGATCCCTCTCCTCATTTTAGACACGGATGATGTTATTGTTATGCTGCAGGTTTGGAGAGCAATTTTTGAAGAAGGAGTTTTTGAATGCTAAAGCTTTTTGTGGAGAACTTCTATCTTCTTGTCTCATTCTCTCTTGCACCCATGACTTTCATCATGGGCTTTTATCATTGCATTTGCATGTTCGTTTAGAGTCATATTTGTTTTCATAAGATTAGATCTTGCTTTCATAGATTAGATTTTGCATTGTTCTTGCATGGGCATGAACTAGGTCAAATTGAGGGCCTCCATTGCAAAACCCTTGCACTCCATGACTAGAGAGCTATGAGTTGCCATTTGAGACCTCATTCTTGAGTAATCTTAAATATAATGATTCATAGAAGTGTGCTCACATTTTAGGCATACATTTTTGGCGCCCACCATGGGGCAACCCACCTTTGCTTGCTGGTTTTTGTACATATCTGTTTGTAGACTCAAAGAAACCCTAAATTTGAAATATTTGCTCATATATTTCAAGTGGATGTGTATTTTGATCGGTCCAATTTTTAGACTTTTTCGAAACGTTTTCAAGCTTTTATGATATTTTCTTTATTTTTCATAAAAAATCATTTTCATGCGTAAATCAGCACTTTTTAAAGAAAAATTTACAGTTTTGGAAAGCTCTTGGAATTTTAAATAGAGTTGGTTCTTTGTTTTTCAATTTTAGAGGTCATATTATGGGTCAATAATTTAATTTGCAAAAACTGGTCTATTTTGACAAAACAACTCCCTAGGGCACAAATTAAAATATCTTTTCAAAATTTTTGCATTTTTGGAAAGCTCTCTAATTTTTGATAGGGGTTACTTTTCTGTATTTTGAGTTTTCGATCCGAATTCATATCATGTAGATGCTATCTTTATGACTAAGTCAAAAATCAATTGAAAAAAAAAAGGCATTGAATGAATAGTTTGCATTTCATTTTTACAATGAATCAATGCATAATGTGGGCTTTCATTTGGGTTACTTTCTGATTATCATCACTCTTAAAAATTAGATTTTTAGATCTAACCTTGATTTTACATGAGTTGACATATATTGCATTCATGAGTTTGTTGCTTTGTTAGTTGCGAGCAAGCGATCAAGTGTAAATGAAAGGTACAACAAAGAAAAGATGCATTGCGAGGATTTTTTTTGACTGATAACACTTCATTTGGAGCTAAAATGAATATCTCTTGTGTCAAGCTTGTGTTTATATTTCCTTTCATGTTCTTATTTTACAACACATGCATAATTTGATACTAGGTTGTGATCTCCATTAGTTTCCATTTAGCAGGCTTAGTTACTTGTGATAGATCTAATTAGCTATCTTGGGTTTTGGACTCGCTAATCTGCCAGCCCCTCGTTCCACCCTATGGTTGCAAGCTCAACACCATGTTAAATGGGGAGGGGTCTACAGGACAGAAGCGTTAAATGTTCCACTAGGCAACCCTTTTGTGCTTTCTAGAACTCACTAGTTTCTGAGTTGTGGACTCATTTTGGCTTGTGTGAGGGGTTAAATGTTCCACATCTTTGGACTCACCTCACATTATTTAAAGAATTAAGTGTACCACCTTGTGCTCTTTGATTGCTTTTGGATAGATTTGCTTTCAAAAATTAACATCTGTATACACATAGTAATTAGGCCTCATGAAAACTATTCATGGATCTTGAGAGAGTGGGTTCCTAGTGAAACTCCTCTCTACGATGGATTCCTTGTAGGTGGGGAGGATACTTTGAGCATCTCACAGATAGATGAATCTTCAACTTGTTGATCGAGGCATCCTTTCTTTGAAGAGGTTGATAGATCACTGTTAGTTGATATCATAGATCTTTAAGAGATACTCTTAGTTTAGCGTGTTGGATTAATCTGTCTGCTTTGATTGGGCTAAAAGTGAAAAGGTGTCAAAACCTTGGATCTAGAAGCTAAGTCCCCTTGTGGTACACTATTGTGAGTCAGTCACCTTTAGAGAGGGATAACCATAGCAGACAATCCCTCTACAGGGCAAACTGCATTGATGGAACCTCAAGTGGTAATAGCCATTTTCACCATGGTAGTGACAACCACTATATAAATGTCCTTGTGGAAGAAATATCCATGGGTGTGGTTCATTATGGGTTGTCAGATCTCTCCAATAGCTCTTGAAGATTAAGTTCTCGGACTGTATCAAAACCTCAGTGCGCCAGGATTGGAGGTCACCCTTGTGAGTCATAAAAGTTGCAAAGTCAAACCATTACTAAAAACCTTAGAGAGGCCAAACTTTTTCATTTTTTAGGAATGTGTGCAATGATTGCAAAACTCTTTGAAAATATACACAAATAGCTCTCTTAGGGATTAGCACAAACTAAGTCACTTGATTGTTCATGCGCAAGGTTGCTTTTGCCCTTGCTCATTGTTTTTAGACGTGCTTGATATCACCTGCTTGCTATTCTATGTGCCTGTTTACCTGGTTGCTTACTAAAACAATCAAATTTGCTATCTGTTAAATTGAACTTGTCTCAAAAATTTGCCCAATTTGCCTAAAAAGTCCAAAAATCTTGCCAAAATTAGTCGCTGTTCTGAAATTGATCTGCTTTCTCGCGTGAAAACTTTTTCAGTCTCACACGAAATCATTTTGTCCTCGTGCAAAATTAAAATTCTATCATGAGTCTTTGCGCGATCCTGTGAACTTCGTCGTGCGAAATTAAACTACGGTCACTGACCTTCGCGTGAGATGAAACATCTTCGTGCAACTTGTAAAACTTCTTCGCTCAACTTGTAAAAGTTTCTCGCATGAGAATTTGTGTCAACATTTCCACTTTTGGTTTGATTTATCTATCTGCGATCTGCACGCTGCCCTTTTCTGCGTCCATTTGTCACTTTCTATCTACAAACATTCTTCAAATAGTGGCATCTCTCTTAGCTAATGACTTGCGATCAATACTTTAACTAGTCTTGTCTCTCAGTTATCTTGCTCTTGTCCTTTAGTGCTTGTTGTACTCTATGTCATGATAGTCATAATCTTTGGCTATTCTAGCCTTCAAATCAGACTATTTGTAGCTTAGTATACTGCACTCTTATCTTTCTTTTTTGAGACTAAGTTCTAGTGTGGTCCTAGTCTAAGCTTTTTCTTTTGTCATTGTCTATGACTGTGGCAACTTGACTTATGTTCTAAAACTTGGCTGTCACTACTTGAAACATAGTACATCAAAATGGCTAACAACAAATGTGCTAAATCCAATATTTTGAGTGAGGAAGAAAATCTAATTATTGCAAACATGAAGCAACAAATCCAATCAATGAGTGCTCAACTTCAAAGACTAAAAGAAGAGGAAAACACATCATCAAACAAAATCTCCTTGAAAGAAATTTTCCCTTCCTCCTATGACAATCAAAAATCACATTCTTGTGATCTTGAATCCAAGACATTTGAGAACACTTCACATATGCCCAAGAAATTTAGGAATATATTTGAAAACAAACCTCGGGAACCTAAACCAAAGCATGATTTAACACCTTTGGGAAAATATTATGAATTAATCTTGGAAGAACTTCTTGAAGAAAAACTCATTACTTTACCTAAGCTCACTTTGGTGGGAGTTTCCTTTATGATTAACTATTGTGTCTATCATAGACATAATTTACATAAAACTTCCCATTGTAAGGAGCTGAAAAACAAGATCCAAGATCTCTTTGATAATGGTATAATTCAAAAATCTAAGCTCTCAACTACTAAAGATTATACTTTCAAGAAGGATCAACCTCATGAAACCATGTCTAATAACGGTTCAAACACAACTTCTACTTCCTCTAACATACATCCACTTTCTCAATTATCCAATCTTTCCAACACATATTCACCGAAAGAACTCACTAATCCCCCAGTTGACTATGTGTACCCTCAAGGACTACCTTTAAAGGAAACTCAAGCTAATCTTAACTTAGCTGCAAACCTCTCCCATACTACACAAAGCAAAGATCCAAAACCTCCATGTGTTGCTCCTCCTATTATCCCCAATCCAACTATTCCTCCATTTTCCCTTCAAGATCCTATTATGGAGACTCTAGAAATATATTCGAATACAGATTCAGATACTCCCTCATCCTTGGATTTGGTTTCATGTCAAGAGGACCACTTAAATGATGAAGAAACAAGTGTTGATCAAGATCAAGATTCCTTCATCCCCTTTCAAGTCTTCCAAGATCTTGTGCCTCCATCTCAAGAGCCACATAGTCCTCCATCTCCCATGTCATGCACCTCTACTAAGCAAGATCAAGATATTCCTTCCACCATCCTTAAGGAGATTATAAAAGACCAAGAGAAGCATACTTTTCCTATGTTACCCAAAATTCCTTTTGAAGAGAAAAGTGTTCCCTCGCTCTCTTATTCTACCTTACTACATTCACTTCCAAACTATGCTCAAGCTTTAAATACTCCTATCAAAGGTATTGCTCCTATAACAGTTACTCATAAATCTATTGATGACTTTGGTCATATTGCTCACTCGAAAGATGCTGATATCCATACTCATGGTCCGTTCACAGCTTCTAAATCTATCCTTGGTCCCTACCCATCTAAGCTAAAACCTTCAAGTCTTCCATCCATATTGGGACCTTATGTTCCTCTATCTCCGACTGCCACTATCAGCTCATTACACATTCCTCCTACCCTACCACAAGATCAACAAAGATACACATACTTGAACTCTTCACGTTCACCTTTCCATCTAAACCAGTCATATTTGCCTCATTCATCCACGAGTCCTAAGTCCTTTGGAAGCAATTTGGATGATCAAATCAAACAAAAATGCATGAATCCATCCTCAAAAGTTCACTGTCTCCCCTAATCGACATGTGAATGTCAAGAAGGAAAATATGCAAAAGAGACCACAAAGGTCCACTATTCAAAGAGCTCAACCAAAGAAAGTATGGGTTCTTAAATCTGTTATTGAAGAAATGCATTCCAAAGCATCTAATGAAAAATCAAAAGCTATATGGATTCCCAAGTCTCTTTTGAAGGACTTGAATATCGAAAAAGAATCAAAGTTGACATTCAAGCTTCCAAAGGCTTCCACTCCATCTTCTTCCCAACATCTTCCTAAAAAGGTTTCAAAACCTTCTACTCCACCCCTCTCCAAAATGGCTTTTGTACCACATATATCTAAGCCTCAATCTATTTCATCCATATTTCCTCCATCATTCCACTACCCCTCAAGGTGTGTGTCAATGTTGATCTTTCCTAATATCTCATCCACCCTCATGATATTCTCTAAATCTTATGCCTGCTTGTCATCCTTGCTTGTTTCAGTCTTCCAAAACCAACAACCGTATCCTCCATCTACCTCTCATTTTCCTATCTCCCTCCATTACCTTATTAACATCTTTGAGTGTACCTTGCTATGGTCTTGGCTTATCATAACTTATCTTTCTTATAGGAGCACTATTCGAATTGAAGAAGGCTTGAATTCTTTCCAAAAACTCTAAAAATCCAAAAAAAATAAAATAAAAAAAAAATGAAAAAGTGCCTTGGTGAAAACCACTTCTTGTGGCACCTTGGACAAGTACCACGATGAAAACCTGGTAAATAGGCATCATGCATAATTCTTCCATCCATGAAATCCTATAATGATCTTGCTTATCCTTCAGATGTTCTCATTCCTAAAGTCATTCACTCATAACCTCCATAACAAACATTGCTATCCTATTCGGTTAACCCTTTGGTCTTGATCAACGAAAGAAAGAAGAAAATTCAGTTCTTAGCAATCTCTTGACATGGTCACTTTCTTGGATTACTTACACAACACCCTTCACTACATCATGAGCTTATATTGTTATCCTTTTCCCTAGCTTGGGTAATCTTGTGATGACTTTCCTTGAGGGTAACATTCATCGCTTCATACTCCTTGTATTTCCATCTCTGCTTATCCACCAGCTTGCTACTACATCTCGTCCTACACCTTGCTAGACACTAGAACAAAATCAAGGTGATTCTTCTTGAGAGCTAGTAATCTCTGAAAAAATCTAAAAATTTGAAAAAAGTCTTGAAAAAAATTGTTACCCTGGTGAAAACCTAGCAATAGGCACCTTGGTAACACCAAAAAAATTGAAAGATCTCAAAAAATACAAAAAAATCAAAAAAAGAGAAAAATACAAAAAAAAATTGAAAAATAGAAAAGTGTCATTGGTGAAAACCTGGAAACAGGCATCATGGTAGCAAAAAAAAAAAAATCTTGCCAAGAAGGTGAAAACCTGGTAAATAGACACCTCTTGTTCCCAATGCTCCATCTTGTAGCACATCTTCTGGCTATTCTGTACAGTCACTTTCACGCTTTTTCTTTCCTGCTTTTCCTACTCATGTATCCATGGATTGAGTCTTTTCCTAGCTCGGGGGCATCCCCCCTTAGTGTCACTCTTTTCGAGGTTCTCCTCATAGAATCTCTTTCATGACAATCACCAGTTGTTTCAAACTACGTCTACCTACTGTTGCTAGTGTTACACTTTTTGAGGTTCTCCTCATAGAATCTCTTTCGCAACAGTCACCAGTTGTTTCAGCTATGTCTGCCTACTATTGCTTAGGTCACGTCTCCAGCTTCATTTATGGAAGATCTCTATTGCGTCAGTCACCGGTCATTCTGGCTGTGTCTATCTACTATCGCCCAATCCTCTGTAGGTTCTTCATCGTGAAGATTCCTCTTTGACATCAGTCACCAGTCATTCTAACTGTGTCTGCCTACTGTTGTCACCCTACTAAAGAGATTTCTTTTGAATGTATTCTGGACATTAGCACTTGACATCAATCCCAAAACATTGAACTCAAAACTGATGTACTTTTTTGGATATGCTGAGAATTTTCTTTATTTTCTTTGTTTTGCTTTATTATATCTCCTCGAGCAACTCGATGATGTCATCTTCAACTAGAAAAGTAATGACTGGAGTCATGATCTTTTTCTTTGCTTGCTGTTTGTGGTTTAGTTCCAATAAGTTGATCTACTCCTATAAAAGAGGTGTCCACTATAAGAGCCTCCATCTTGTATTTGATGGCCATGTGTACCTCAACTCCTTTTATAAGAATACGTTAATAACGTTGGAGCTTCTCCTTGTTTGTTGGAGTGAACTCTTCATGCTACAGTAAATACTAATACTCGTCCTACTAAGTGAATGTATAGGTCACTACGAGTATATCTAGCACACTTCTGTCTTAGGTTATGAATGCAAGGGTTGTTGCAGACAAAATGAATACTGAATGCTTAGCATAAGAGGGATCTCTTGTGTGTTTGGTGTGCCTGTCATGCAAGCAACATTCTGGTCATCCTAGCATTTATGCTTTGATGCTTATGTTAACTTGCTACATTAAAAGGGACAAATGTTTTGCTCATTCTGGCTTCTTGTGCCTCGAATGCTTACATTTAATCTTGACAAACCAATAAGGTATGTTATATTCATATTTCCATGATTGCAATGTCAGTGGGAATTGTATGACCTACGAGCTTTGTTCTATATCCGGTGATGATTAAATATTGAGGCTTGGTAACCAGACCAAGGGTTGTATTTAACATAGTCTCACATTGCATACTTCACTTGTATAAGCATGCGATTCAATTGCGAATCTACTTTCACCTTCTTTGATGAGGGATTGTTGATCTCTTCAAAGTATCATGTTCTTCACGACTGCACAAATGATCGATTAATCACTCTTTTGGCTACTTTGGCTGCTTAGAACCCATTTTTTTCGAGATCGAATTCAAAATCTGACACACTTAAGTGGCTCAAAAATGCATTTTAGAATTTTGGGCAATCCAAATTCTTTTGATACTTTTGTGATTCTTGGAATCTTTTCAAATCAAACTTGGACTTTTGGACCTCAAAATCACTTCGGATCAACTTCCACATTTCTTCAGATCGTTCTGATCTCTTCAATTTATTCTAATCATTCTGATCTCCTCATCTTTTCTTTAGATCATTCTGATCTCTTCTACATTCTATTGAATCTCAAAATTGATATACTACTTCACATCATATTTCTGGTGTGTCATCTTTCGATTTCCTTCCTGAGGGGGCAAGATGATTACATCATTGAATACTTATTGCTCGGGCCATCTCGTTCCCATCTTATGTCCTTGTCACTTGGGGCATCTCATCACTCGAGGCATCTTGTTCCCTTCTATCTGGCATCTTTGCTATCTATCTTATTTTTTTCATCAATTGATCAACCTTATAATAGCTCCTCTCAGAGTTTGATGGATAGGTATTGGGATAGTCTAAAACCTGACTCCTGAGGATCAAGCCTCATTCTGGGGATGATCCTACGACTCATGATTAGACTTTGTTATCTTTTAGCAATCTCAAGTATCTAGGTGTTCTATCTGGATCCTTGAAGGTTAAGCTCTATTTTGGAGATAATCTTCTAAATGCTTTCAATCTTAGGTATCTAGGTGTTTTATCTGGATCCTTGAAGGTTAAGCTCTATTCTGGGGATAATCTTCTAAATGCTTTCAATCTTAGGTATCTAGGTGTTCTATCTGGATCCTTGAAGGTTAAGCTCCGTTCTGGAGATAATCTTCTAAATGCTTTTAATCTCAGGTATCTAGGTGTTCTATCTGGATCCTTGAAGGTTAAGCTCCGTTCTAGAGATAATCTTCTAAATGCTTTCAATCTCAAGTATCTAGGTGTTCTATTTGGATCCTTGAAGGTTAAGCTCTTTTCTAGAGATAATCTTCTAAATGCTTTCAATCTCAGGTATCTAGGTGTTCTATCTGGATCCTTGAAGGCTAAGCTCCATTCTGGAGACAATCTTCTAAATGCTTTCAATCTTAGGTATCTAGGTGTTCTATCTGGATCCTTGAAGGTTAAGCTTTGTTCTAGAGATAATTTTCTAAATGCTTTCAATATCAGGTATCTAGGTGTTCTATCTAGATCTTTGAAGGTTAAGCTCCGTTTTAGAGATAATCTTCTAAATGCTTTCAATCTTAGGTATCCAGGTGCTCTGCCTGGATTCCTTGGGATTAAGCTCTGTTCTAGAGATAGTCCTTAAAAGCTTAGCAATTGGTCTTGATATCATCAACTTCAGAACCAATCCTTAAATTAAATCACTTTTAATAAATATGCCTATCTTGATTTATTAAATGTAATTATTTAATTAAATGAGAAAGGTATCTTCATAGTTGCACTTGTGATTAGTGATGATTGTGTGATTTTTTTGATGTCTGTTAATAATGGCCCAATGATGAAAATAAGTTCTTTACATTCTCTAATGAATGATGAACACAAAATCTTATGTTATAGTTGCTCTTTTGCAAGTACACCATTGCATTTTCATGTAGCTCGCATTATTAGACTTCATGTTAGTTTGCATTTTTAGGCTACATTATGAGTTTGAGAGGGTTCTCCCTTCATCTTTATTATGGACTTTTAATCAACTGTGGTCATGTTTTGATCTTCATTTCCTTATCTTCTTTCATGATCTCAATCAAAATTTTTATCTTAAATAGTTGATTGATTTTGGGGCATTTTCTTTTCTTCTTTCTATTTTGTTTCCATATCTTTCAAACTCCTATCTTCCATTTTCTTTATCCCCCACTTCTTTTCTTCTAAAATCACCTTTGGGGCATAATATTTCATGCTTGATGATCTACCTTGGTTCAATGATTCTTATATCTTTCATCTTACATCAAGAACCTTATCTTTTGTTCGATTTGATCAAATTTATCAATTTGTTGTCTCTCCTCTATCTCATTTCGATTTCAATCATGAGGGGGCAATAATTATTAACATCAATCTTTGATTCAATTTCTTTCTTTGACTACATGTGTTCCCAAATCGATCACACATTAGTCAAAGAGGGGCAAATGTATACACCCTAAAATGGTCACCTAGACTATGGGCCCCCATTATTCAATTTATCAATTTATCAAATTTCTTGAATCAATGGTTTGCAATATTTTATTAAATCAATTCAAATCAATTTCCTTGATCAAATTCGATTATTTAATTTCTAAGGTTGATAATTTTATCCTAAGTCTTATTTAATTAAAAGAAAATATCCTCTTTTAATTAAATAAAATAAGTCCCCATTTAATTAAAAGAAAACCTCTCTTTTAATTAAACAATTCATCCGCATTTAATTAATTAAGAGAAAAATCCCTCTTTTAATTTAATTAAATATCTCCTATTTAATTAAAAGAACTTGCTCCCTTTTAATTAAATAAAAATCCCACTAAAATATCTCTTGTTGATGAAAGGGAAATAAAATAAATTCTTTTATTTAATTTCTACACTTAAATGCACATATTTCTAAGTGGGACTTATCTTTTCACTTTCTTCTCAACCACTCCTCTTTTCTCATTGGTGGAATTTTGTCTCACATGGATCAAACTCTATTATCCCATATTGGTTGTGAGAAGCCTCTCACCTCCATAATTTCCTTTATAAGGGAGAGCCCTCTCCTCATTTTAGACACAGATGATGTTATTGTTATGCTGCAGGTTTGGAGAGCAATTTTTGAAGGAGTTTTTGAATGCTAAAGCTTTTTGTGGAGAACTTCTATCTTCTTGTCTCATTCTCTCTTGCACCCATGACTTTCATCATGGGCTTTTATCATTGCATTTGCATGTTAGTTTAGAGTCATATTTGCTTTCATAAGATTAGATCTTTCTTTCATAGATTAGATTTTGCATTGTTCTTCCATTGTTATCATATAGATTAGTTTTCATCTCCATTTGCATGCATTTTGGATCTTTGAATCTCTCATTTCATGGTGTACTTGCATGGGCATGAACTAGGTCAAACTAAGGGCCTCCATTGCAAAACCCTTGCACTCCATGACTAGAGAGCTATGAGTCGCCATTTGAGACCTCATTCTTGAGTAATCTTGAATATAATGATTCATAGAAGTGTGCTCACATTTTAGGCATACAGTATCCAATTCTAACAATGCTTCTTTAGTTTTGAAGGCTTGTTGGATGTCCTCATCATCAAAAACGTCTACAAAAATCTTGCTAAAATTCTCAATCACTATCTCCATGGGTAAAATTTTTTCTCGTTCCTCATCTTCAAAAATATCCAAGCATGCATCATTGTAGTGTCTCTCTACTTCCAAAATTTGCTCTCAGATTTGGTCCTTGAGCTAATGAATTTCCTCATGTAATGTTCCCATTACTTTATTGCTATCTGCTATCTTTTCTATCCAGTCATCAATCATATCTAATTCTTCTCTGGTATATACATCAATCAAAACCTAGTATCTTTGGCCCTTTATGGCTTGCAGAGTTTGTAAATCCTTACTCCAGGCCCATACTTCATCCATAAAACATGAAGTCCTCCTTCAAAATTTCTATGATCTTATTCACATTCTCCTATTTGGCATACAATAACTTCAAATTTCCTATAATGATCAAGATACCCTTCTCCTCATAAGTTTCCCACCACTACTGATAGGATTTCAAAAATGGATCAATATGCACTACTCCCCCTTCTCTAAGAACAATATTTAAAGTCTTTTCGGGATGTTCAGGATCAAGAGGACCAACTACTTTGGCTAGATATCCTTTTAGGATCTCAACCTGCCTTTGAAGTGTTTGGAGTTTAGCCTCATCTTGCTCCATGTTCTTGAGGACCTCTTTGACCCCCATAGTCATCATCAAATAGGCTAAATCTCATGTAGGCCTCCCCAACATAGCATCCTTTAATTTTTAATCCTCAAGACCAAGGCCTTCCACAACTCTATCTTCCAGAAGGATAGCCACTTGTGCAAATAATTCTTGGCTCTATGTACTAGTGAAAAATGCCAATGGCATTGCCTCGTGTGATGGAGACTCAGGTTTATTCAAAATCTCTGCAATGTCACAAATATCTTCTTCTAAATCATGGAATTGAGGCTTAGTACTCCTCATTATTTCCTTTTGAATCCATCTAGGGATGTGTCTTGCTAAGGACCTAGCTCTTGATGAAAAAGTGGCATGCTTAGCAACTTTCTTCCCTTTGTTGTTCCTGCTCAAAGTTGTCTCCTATTGGGAGGGCTTTTCTTCTATAGCCTCAGTCTTAGTAGACCTAGTGGCTTGAACCTTAGTGTCCACAAAAAGACCATATTCTTTTTAAAGATGTCTGTAAGTGGTTTCACCATGGTGGCTAAATTAGGGATAAACCTCCTCATAAAATTTATTCTACGAAGAAAACTTTGTAGACACTTCTTATGACTAGGAAGAGAGAGAACAAGTATCACCTTTATTCTCTTTGGATCAATAGTTAAACCATCCTTTGAAACAATGTGTCCTAATAGTTTTCCTTGATTGGTAGCAAAGAAACACTTGTGTGGTTAAGGAATATCCCAAACTCTCTACACCTTATGAATACTTGTCTAAGATGACCAAAATGATCTTCTACATTCTTTGAACACAATGTGATATCATCAAGCTAAACCAATACAAAATTTTCAATCATGTTTTTGAAGGGCATCTCCATTGCCTTTTGAAACATGACACTTGTACTTGTTAGCCCAAAAGGCATCTTACTATAACCATAGGTGCCCCACTTGGTGGTGAATGCAGTCTTGTATCTATCAAACTCTTTGTCCAACACTTGATTGTAACTATAGAATCCATCAAGAAATGAGAACCTCTCTAAGCTACTGACCTTGGAAAAAATATGTTCCATGGAAAGAAAGGGATGGTGATCCTTAAGGGAAGCCTAGTTAAGATTCCTAAAATCCACACATAATCTAATCTCTCCATTCTTCTTCCTAACAGGGACAAGGCACTAGTAAAATTTGACCCAATTTTTGACCAATTTTGGTCAAAATCTTGACCCAGGTTTGTCACTTTTTTCTTGTCAAAATATAAATCAAATTGTAGGTTGGTAAAATTTTTGACAAATACATTCATTAGACCAAAAGAAAAACATTTCAATGAATGTATTTGTCCAAATTTTGATCAACCTACAATTTGGTCAAAATTTTGATGAGATAAATAGTGACAAACCTGGATCAAAATTTCGACCAAAATTATTCAAAAATTGGGTCCAAATTTACTAGTGAGGTTTGCTACCCATGATGAGTGCTTGATAGGGAAAATTATATTAGCCTCAATCAGCTTGGATATCTCTTTTCTCATAAATGGCTCAATTTTAGGATTCACTGGCCTCTGTTTCTATCTTACTAGTTTGACACTATCAATTAAGTCTATGGTGTGTTGAAACAACCTTGGGTAAAACCTTTTAAATCATCATATGTCCAAGGAAATATATAATTAAATTCTTGACATAGGTCAAGGAAATTCTCTTGCTTAGTTTTAGAACATGCCTGCCCTATGTTTAAGGTCTTTCCATCAACAACCACAACTGGTGTATAATCATCTTTGTTAGTAGCTAAGTTCATGAGTCTACCTCTTGCTTGGTCATTAGGGTCAAAAACACTCTCTAAGGTAATAAGACCTTTTGGTAATTTTTTGGAACTGAGATTGATGATTTGATCTAATCCATATTGGTCATGTAACCTAGACTAGTTTCTCCCTAAGAATTCTACCTCATTCTGCAAGAAATTTACAATTTGTGCATTAGATTCAAAAAATTTCCACTTGGTGTTGTTTTCAAGAATTGTAGGACTAACTACCACTTTTATTTGTTGCCTCTTCTCTTCCTCAAGATTCCTTGGTACATCATAAGATGCACCCACTATTGCAAGCCTATCAGTATGTCTATTTTCTTTTCTAGGGATGCTCTGAATATTAAATGCATCAAAACTTTCAAGAAAATAACATAATCTATGTTTATAAGACTTGAGCAAGCCATTCTTAGTGACATTCTAATTTCTCACTTGATTATCCACCAACTCACTATCTCCATATACACTCAAAGTTTGAATTCCTCTTTTGTGAGCTAGTAGAAGAACCTAAATCAAGGACTCGTACTTGGCCACATTATTGGTACAACTAAACTAGAGTCTAAAAGAGAAATAGTACCTTACTTGTGTAGGAGAAATAACCATCACACCCACCCCTAATCCATTCTTATTCTTTGATCCATCAAAATACATACTCTATATCCCACTTAAATCTTCTATGGTTTTCATAAGGTTAGGAACAAGAGCATCCTTTTCTGACACACAATATGTACCAAGACCCATCTCAAGGGTTTTTGATATGGAATCAAATTGATATGCATTAGCCCATTCATCTAAGAAAAAAATAGGTATCTCTGCTAGAGAAGTGGCAGGCTCATTCACTATGTCATTCTCATCCATTTCTAGGATAGTGCAATTCATATTTATGAGATTAGGGGTGTAGGATTCAATATGATGGAGGGCTTGAGGATCTACTCTAATTGAAGCCTTGGTCCTATATATTGTTCTAAAAAACATATATGACCAATCAAAATATATTTAACCACCTATTTGGGCAATGAAGTCTCTTGACAAAAAAATTGCAAAATGCAACTTGACTTCAACAATGGATATATCTTGAGTCACAATACAACCAAGGCATGCATGTAGGCCATTTACACATTCCAAAGGATCCCTATAGTCTTGATAGTACTAGCATCCAACTGTAGTACATCCCTAACAATGGGCTCATATTTTATTTATAAAGCACCAACAATACACCTAGGCATCACTGAACTACTAGCCCCTAAATCAATCATGCAATTATGGACTAGCTTATCCCCTATAATAAGAGAAACATAAAATGGAGGAGGTCTAACATTTTTACTTGTTTCTACCTCCTTTGATGGCTGTACCAAGCTTGTGGAACTTTCCATGCTAGGTGGATGATCCTTTGGTTCAATACTTTCCAAGTCCTACTATAGTAGCCTCTTTTGCATGGGTATAATAGCAATAGCATCCCACATGAAAATATTCACATTTGTCTTCTTCATCTATTCTACCACACTAAATGAGGCATTAGGTACTTTGGTAGAAGCCTTGGGAATTGCATGTGTAGGTGGTTGAGATAGAACAACTTGGGGACTATTCACATCTCCTCTAGAATTACTCTATTTTTTTTGTAGAGGAGCTTTGGCTTGATCATCTTCTACTTATACATGAGGCACTCCATTTGATGTTGAAGCTTGATTATGAGGAGGATGGGTAGCATCTTTAATAGCTCTTCTTTTTCTCCTAGTGATTTGAGCAATGGAATCCTATTTTACATTACAATGTTCCTCCACTTGATGATTCATAAAGGAACAATCACCCTGCCTTTGCATATATGAGGCATCTTTGGATTGGTTCTCCTTGTATGATTGTCCTACTATAAGCCCTTTAATGGTCAAAGCCAAATAAGATTCAACCTTCTAACACATGCAATAGGCATGGAGTAATTACAGGAGGGAAAAAAATCTTGATCTTGGGCCATATTGTTTTGAGGGACTATGGCCCTACTTTGGTTTACATTTGAGGTTGAAGTATGACTATTCTACCTACTCTGATCAAAATAATTGTTCCCATTATTATGATTTGGAAGCCTACCATTGTTTAGAGTTTGATATTGTAATTGATGATTTTTACTACCTTGAGCTTGCTACCTTTCCAATGTCACAACTTTGTTGCCCACCTCTTGCATCATAGAGAAGCTATGTTCAAATTTCTTCTCTTGGCCTTGCAATATTTTACCTATGTTTGACATCATAGACTACATCATCTCCTTGATTTCATCTATTCCATTTGAAGATGTGGAGCTTGAGGAACTAGAGCAAGGGATTGTGATGTAGAAGCTATGGGAATAGGGGCCATTATTGGTTGGTGATTTGGGACATTAGGAAAGAAAGGCATAGGAGGCCTTGGGGCTAACTTTCCTCCTTGTATCAATATATTTTCTACCCTTATTACAATTTCATAAGCATTAGGTAAAGTGTATCCTCCCATGGTTTGGATTGTGGTGGCAATGTCACTATTAAAAGCTTTGAAGTAATATAAGTAGGCATTACTAGGGGTAGGCTTCATTGAAGTAGGTATTCTGTCCCATGTTTTTTGAAATCTATAATTGAAATCAGTGATACATTCATGGGGGCCTCTTTTTATAGTAGTTAGCTATTCTAAAAGTGACAAATAGTCACTTTTTTCCTCAAAGTGTTTACATAGTCCTGCTTCTAATCCATCCCAATATGTTATAGAATCATCTGATAGACTTCTGTACCATTGTAGGGCTTTTCCTTTTAAAGATGAAGCTAAGAGTCTAACAACCACATCATCTTCTGCAATACCATGGATATTAAAGAAATTTGTGACCTCTTGAATATGTTCCAAGGGAGAGAAATAAGTTTCACTAGTAAATTCAGGTTTACTTTTGAGTGCAGCTATAGATATGTCAGGTCTTTGTGATGGGGACACGACCTAAGCACATAATGGACACAATAGGAAAGGGAAAATTTTATTAACTGTGAAAATATGCTAGTACACTTAGTGCATAGAAATAGACTCCAAAACATGCCCTAAGGACTTACAATAGTATAAATATGGAGATAATTTTTTCTCCCAGGCCCTCCTCTCAAACTCCACTCCGAACTGCCTTTTACAATGCCAGAAATGTTCTTAAATAGATCCTGGAGGGTTAAGGATTAGGAATACATTCTAGAAAGTGTTAGTTGGTATCCACTAACCAAATAGAAGGCTCCAGAAGTCACATTAGAAGTCGGCACAAAATTAGAAGTATCCAAAAGTGGTAATCAAACATTCGAGAGGCATAACTTTTGAACTGTAGCTCTGATTGACGAACTGTTTACATTTTCGAAAAGATCTCAAAGTGCTCTATAGACATATGGAAAAGAATCAATCATCCCCCATTTTTTGGCCCTATTCAAGGTCATTTAATTCCCCTAACCTAACTTTGAAGCATTCTTAGGAGGTCTCCAAAAATTGAAAAACTACGATAACTTTCAAACCATGGGGCCTTTTGACCTAATTCTTTTTTTGGAATGCTCTAAATTACAATTACATTCATCTGGCCAAATTACACCTTCTAGTTCACCAAAATGATGGCTCAATTACATACTCCTATTTTTTTCAGCATTTACATGTATCCCAAGTGTTCAAATACTCTAACCTAGAATATTCATAGTGGAACTGTGAGAGTTGGATCCTTTATTTGACCCAAATGGGTATCCAAAAATGAAAACACATGAAACAAAAACTAATTCTAAGTACATTTTTTGGGTGAAACAAGATTACCTTTATACCTTTGGATGCTCCTACATCAAACACCTAGGGTAGATTGAAAAGTGACCCTGTCACTTTATGAATGGTAGAGGAAATCCCAAATGGGAAACCTCAGCTGCTGAAATCCAAGTTGAGTCCTTTATCGGCCATCCTTTCCACTTGACCAAATACTCTTCATACTACCTATTTCTGGTACTCCTACCCACACAACTATCCAAAATCTCCTCTATCTCCTCCTTCTTAGAGGTAGGAATTAGACATGGCTCTAATATCAACTCCTCATCTGCACCATCATCATGATACTCTGTTAAGTCTACAATGTTGAAAATAGGAGAAATGTGAATTCCATCTGGCAACTCCACCTCATATGCATTTCCTGAGTCATGTTTCTTTAGAATTTTGTAGGGGCCAAATTTCTTCATTTTCAGCTTGTTGTAAGTATTAGCTGGAAATCTTTCTTTTCTTAAGTGTACCATGACTAGATCCCCTACTTGAAACTCCTTATATCTTCTCCTTTGATCAGCCCTATCTTTATACTATTGGTTCATCTTGGTAATGTGTTCCTGGACATCCTCATGTAGACACTTGATATGTTTACCAAATTCTTCTGCTTTAGCACTTGTCCTCTCCCCTTGCTCTATCTTCCTCAATTCTGGTGCTGTCCTTGGGCTACTTCCATATACAATTTGTAATGGTGATCTACCAATACTCCTATTTATAAAGTTATTGTAAGAAAACTCTACTTGTGGTAGAATCAAATCCCACCCCTTGGGCTTATCCCCAACTAAACATCTCAGCAAATTGCCTAGACTTTTGTTTACCACTTCTATTTGGTCGTCAGTCTATGGGTGATGTGTGGAACTGAATTTCAAGTCTGTTCTCAACTTATTCCACAATGTTTTCCAAAAATACCCCACAAATTTAGTATCTCTATCATAAACTATACTCCTTGGGAGACCATGTAGTCTCACCACCTCTCTGAAAAACAAGTCTGCAATATGGACAACATCATGAGTTTTGTGGCATGGAATGAAATGTGCTATTTTGGAGAACCTATCAACCACCACAAATACTAAGTCATTACCCCTTTGTGTCCTTGGAAATCCAAGAACAAAATCCATACTTATGTCCTCCCATGGCTTTGATGGATTAGGCAATGGCTGATATAGTCCAGTATTGTGACTAAATCCCTTGGCAACTTGACAAATTTGACAACTCTGTAGAAACTTCTTCACATTTTGTGAAATTTGAGGCCAAAAGTAATGTTCTCTAAGAATGGAAATGGTCTTATCTCAACCAAAATGTCCTGCCATCCCTACACTGTGTCCTTGGAATGCACAATTGATTTCCCTTGAACAACATACTATCCTAAATCAAGTAGTCTAGCCACTTGGTTCTATCTATAGCAATAGGCTCTTTACAAGCTTTCCATGCTTCAGCAAAATCAGGATCCTCAGGGTATAGATTCTTGAGTTCATCAAACCCAACTACTTCAACCTACATTATTGTAAGCAACAAATGTCTCCTACTTAGTGCATCTGCAACCCTATTAGATTTTCCACTTCTATGCTTCAACACAAATGTATAGCTCTGCAAGACCTCTACCCACTTCATATGTCTCTGATTCAATTTACCTTGGCTATTTAGGTACTGTAATGCCCGACGATTAGTATAAAAAAGAAATTCATTTGGAAATAAATAATGCCTCCATTTCTTTAAGGCCTGAACTATTGCATAGAACTCTTGATCATAAACAGAATACTTATTTTTCGTATCATTCAATTTTTCACTAAAATATGCAATAGGCTTACCTTCTTGGCTTAATACAGCCCCAATAGCACTACCATTAGCATCACAATACACCTAGTATAGCTTTCTAAAATTTGGAAGTGCGAACACAGGTTGTTCTGTCACCTTCTTCTTTAGCAATTCAAAACTTCTTGCAGCTTCTGTAGTCCATTTGAACTCTCTTCTATCCCCTCTTATTGTGTCAGTCAGGGGTGCACATATGGCACTAAAATTCTTAATGAACTTCCTATAAAAACTAACTAGACCATGAAATGATCTTACCTCAGTAGCAGACCTTGGAGTAGGCCATTCCAAGATGGCTTTTACCTTCTCTAGATCCATTTTGAGACCTTCAGGTGATATAACAAACCCTAAGTAGACTAACTCCCTTTTTACAAAGATACACTTCTTCAGATTAATTAATAGTTTCTCTTCCCTTAACCTTTCAAGGACACTACAAATATGCAATAAATGTTCTTCCAAAGTCTTGCTGAAAATTAAAATATCATCCAAATAGACAATAAATTTTTTTATGTAAAAATCTCCACACAATCTAATCCAGAAACTGATTTACATAACTATGATGGATTGTGGAAATCTGATCACACTAACAAAAAATTTTCCCAAGAACTTCTTAAGTACCTCATTCATAAGCCACATGAAGGTGCTTGGGGCATTTGTCAATCCAAAGGGCATGACTAACCACTCATAAAGACCCTCCTTGGTCTTGAAGGCTATTGTCCACTCATCTCCTTCTTGAATCCATATATGATGATAGCCACTCTTGAGATCTATCTTTGTGAAGTACTGAGCTCCACTCAAGAAGTCCATAAGATCATCCATTCTTGGCAAAGGAAATTGATATTTGATGGTTATCCTATTTATAGCTCGAGAGTCTATACACATCTTCTACTCTCCATCCTTCTTTGGTGCTAGCACTACAGGTACTACACATGGACTCAGGCTCTCCCAAATCATCCCCTTCCTCAATAGCTCCTGAACCTATCTATTTAGCTCCTCAGTTTCAGTAGGAGTCATCCTATGAGTAGCCTTGTTAGACAAACTAGATCCTAGAATTAAATCTTTCTAATGACTAATTTTCCTTACTAGTGGCAATCCTTCTGGAACATTATTAGAGATGATATCTCCAAACTCACCTAGTAAATCTAAAACTTCAAGTGGTATTTCACTACTACCTTCTTTATCTTTCCTAGGGATCAAAGCATAGCACATACGCTAATGTTTCATGCCATCTAAAAACTTCCTTCCATCAACAAGACAAATCCTAGCACTACTACATACCTTTTTGCCTTCCTTTTTCATGGGCTTCAGTTTGTGGCAAACTCCATCCTTTGTTAGAGAATATGTGTTTGCATGACCATCATGTACTGCATGCCTATCAAATTGCCATGGTCTACCCAAAAATAGATCAAAAAAATCCATTGGAATAACATCACAGAGAACTTCATCATGGTAACTCCTAATTTTGAATTTCAGTAAACATTGTTCACTTACCAGGACCTTATGATCATCTTTCACCCAAGCAATCCGATAGGGTTGGGGGTGTTTCTCCCTCTTGAGCTTTAGCTTAGATACCATCTCCTCTGATACCAAGTTATCAGTGCTACCACCATCAATGATCACATCACAACATTTATCCTCACACTTGCACCTAGTACAGAATAAACTCCTCCTTTATCCTAGTTCAATCTCACCACTTAGTACGACCCTTTCATTTACTAAAGTCTCTCCTCCTTCTGCATCCTCTGAATGTGATGATTGTGCATCCTCATCCACATGAGCAACCCTAGCTTGACCCTCAGCTCTCCTATTTTTCCTTCCTTGTCGTTGAGGGCATTCAAAGGCACGATGACCTTCTTCATTACAATGGAAATAGGTACCATGGAAGCCTCCTCTTCATTGTCCATGTCCTCTACCTCTTCCTCTTTGATTTCCAAAGTCTTGATCATGGGAGTGTTTAAAACCCTCGTTCCTTTGGTCCTTGCTACTACCCACATGTTCATTTTTCTTTTGGGTTTCATTTCAGCCTCCAGATGACCTACCACTACCCCTTCCTCCTTGACCATGCCCTCTTTGTCTCCCTTCAAACCTTTTATTTAGCTTCTCTTCAAGTCGTAGGGAAAATTGGTATGCCCCCTTAATGCTGGTCATTCTTACCAGACTTACTTCCTCCTAGATGCTAGGTCACAACCCACTGATATAATGAGAAACCTTCTCCTTATTTGCTTCTGCATGTCCTACTCTAATCAAAAGTTGGTAAAACTCCTCTGTATATTCTTGGACTGATTTTCCTGCTTGCTTTAACCCATGCATATTTTTAAACAAATCAAGCTCGTAGTCAATAGGAATAAATTGCTTCTTTAGTTTGTCCACCATGCGATCCCACCTTGTGATCTTATCCTTTCCTCTTCTATTTCTTTCCAATTGAACCTCTTGCCACCAAATTTTGGCATATCTTTTCAGTTTAGCCTTTGCAAACTTAACCCTATCTGGGTCCCTGATATCCTCATACTCAAAGTATTCTTCCAGTTCATTAATCCAATCAATCAACTCATCTAGTTTCAAATTTCCTAAAAATACACCCACATCAATTATAGGTCTTTTCCCAAACTTAGTAATGGCCCTAAAAAGCCTTTCCTCTAGCTGATTTAGAACTTCCCCATCAAATTCCCCTTCTGGTCCAATTTCTTCTTCTTCATTATCGTCCTTACTTTCGTCACCTGTGGCAACATTTGTTCCTTTATGGAGCTCCTCCTACAATGCTTGTACCTACCTTTGGAGGGCTCTAACCTCCTCAGGATTAATATCTCTAGCCCTTCCTCTACAATCTCTTTATGGAGGCATCTTCTTAACTCAAACCCACAACCTCACAATCCTAGTGCAAACTGCCTCATAGTCGGCGCTCTATCTACACACTCAAAAAAACCAGCTCTGATACCACTTGATGGGGACACAACCCAAGCATAGAATGGACACAATAGGAAAGGGAAAATTTATTAATTGTGAAAATATGCTAGTACACTTAGTACAGAGAAATAGACTCCAAAACATTCCCTAAGGACTTACAATAGTACAAATTTGGAGATAATTTCTTCTCCCAGTACCTCCTCTCAAACTCCACTCTGAACTACCTTTTACAATGCTAGAAATGTTATTAAATAGACCCCAGAGGGTTAAGGATTAGGAATACATTCTAGAAAGTGCTAGTTGGCATCCATCGACCAAATAGAAGGCTCCCAAAGTTGGCACAAAATTAGAAGAATCCGAAAATAGTAACTAAACTTTTGGGAGGCATAACTTTTGAATCATAGCTTCGATTGACAAATCGTTTACATTTTTGGAAAGCTCTCAAAGCACTCTATTGCCTTATGAACCAGCTTCACTCATCCCCCATTTTAAAACCCTGTTCAAGGTCATTTAATTCCCCTAACCTAACTTTGAAGCATTCTTAGGAGGTCTCCAAAAACTAAAAAACTGCGATAACTTTCAAACCATGGGGCCTTTTGACTTGATTCTTTTTTTGGAATTCTCTAAATTACAATTACATTAATCTGGCCAAATTATACCTTCTAGTTCACCAAAATGATGGCTCAATTACATACTCCTATTTTTCTAGCATACACGTATCCCAAGGTGTTCAAATACTCTAACCTAGAATACTGATAGTGGAACTGTGAGAGTTGGATCCTTTATTTGACCCAAATGGGTATCCAAAAATGAAAACACATGAAATAAAAAATAATTCTAAGTACATTTTTTTGGTGACATAAGATTGCCCTTATACCTCTAGATGCTCCTACATCACTTTGGGCCAATAAAAGAGGACTTCCACCATTAAAGGTACAAAAAGTATGAGATCTAGCCATATAATAAGTAGTCTATTAATATGAGCTGATGGTTTTCTAGGTTGAGATCTCACAACAGGAGGAGTGGAAATTAACCTTGTAGGGGTATGTATTTCTTTTGTACTCCTAACTGTTGATATAGACAATCTACTCTTTCTTCTTTTAGGATTTGAAAATGAGAGTTCTTGATATTGAAAATTACCTTTAGAAGATGCCCTTGTGTTAGCTTTGAGCATGAATCATAGAAACTTTAGTTTGGAACTAGATATGAAGGGTATAGAGTTGCCAAGTGCTTATGGAAATGAGCCTCTGAAGGCCCAAAATACTGAGAGAAACACTATTTCCTTAGTTTCAACTTAAAATATTCTTGAACTTAGCCCCACTAGGCATGCCAAAAACTATTGTCACAAAATTTTATACCCTTGTCCAACATTTTTACCTAAGGACAACTTTGTGAAACATGGAAATAACCTCCAAGCTGTGGGAATTGAACTATGAGGTTGAGTCTCCAGAGAAGGCTAACTTCCTTTGCTACTGGGATGCACCTAACTACTCTTGGAGAGGAAAATGGAGAAGGGATGCATTAAAGAAAATCTACCTACTGTAACTTAAAGGGGTGATGCACCAAAATAGAGTGTTTGAATTTATCTCTACCCATGAATGCATAGTGTAACCTCAAAGAATACAGATTCAAATCTTGCTTAATTCAACAATTACATGTAGATCAAACAACAAAAGAATGCTATAGGAAGAAACTCCACTTAATATCATTCGAATGTCAAAAGTAGATAGAATCATGCAAATTGTAGAACATAGACAAAAACATTAACTAGAGGCAAAGAACCTTGCATAGTCCGTTAATGGCTAAAAGAGACTCAGCAAAGGATTACAATGGTTCAGAGGCATGAAAAATTATAGTAGTACACATGAAAGTAATACTAGAGAGTCAAAAAAGATCAATCCTTACAAAACATACAAAATTTGCCTTTATATCTCAGGCATAACTGAGATATTTCTAATTGGAGTTACTCCCCAACCACTATCTTAAATGCTTCAGAGAATAATCATATAGTTCTAGGGAAAATCTTATCTTGGTACAGATTCAAATACAATGAAATCCAATATTTTACCAAAAAAGAGCCTTGAGAAGATAGAATGGTGTCATTAAGTCATTCTGACCAAGTAGATGGATAAAACTAGAGATGGTGGAGTGTTTTCAGCTATTCACTAGTCATGGAATTCATTGGAGAGTGGTTGAAATCAATCATGAAGATTAGATTGTGCAAAAATAATCTCTTATTCATAGTTGGCTCAATGAACCAACATAGTCAATAGGTCAACTGAATCCTACAACTAGGATGGGCTACATGGGCCAATAATCTAATTTCATTTTTCCACCTCGCAAAGTCTCCATGTGATTGACCATATCACTTTAACTAATTGCACCTTCTTTAGACTTAACCATGGTGGTTGAAAGAAAATGTCAACCTAATTGCCAATGCCAATTGTAGTTCTATCTCCTCGGACCCACAAGGACACATGTCTCTCAAGTGAAAGACCAAAATAAAGAAAATTTCCCTTTATGATCCCATGAAATCTAACAACTTTGTAATATCTTATGTCTTCATTTTTGGCCTTACAATCCTATGATATTTTGATCCTATGATATCCTTTGATTTTCATAGAATCATATCACTAATATTTTTCCCTAGTGATGCTATGGTTAATGCCTCTGTCATAACATAAAAAATGAGCCCTTTAAGGCCTCTAACCACTTGACCAATGTAGAATCTTTTCTCTCTCTTCTCTTGATCATATGATTCCTCAATCTTATGACTCCATGATCTTATGAGTCTGGTGTAACATCGTAAACCTTATGTTTCACATCCCTGAATCTATGCCACATCACAAACCTTATGTTTCACTTTATTATTTCTATGCCATATTGTAATATCAAAGGACCTTATGTTTCACTTTACTAATTCTATGATGACCTTTAACATCATTTTGATATTCCGATCTCACTGTGGACCCCTTTGCGTAGCATCTTACCTTTATAATTTGGGCTCCCCGATCTTATGACCACTATAACATCGCAACACTCCATACTTTCCTCACATGATTTTAAAATTTTTTGTAGCATTGTAGGCCCTTGACTTTTAGCTCCTAACCTCATGATATTATATTTCCATGGTATTTAAAAATTAAAAAGCATGGGAAGTGGTAGTTTATCTTTTAAATTTAAATGTTGTGATTTTGGCAGGAAGGCAAATTCGGCCAACAGTTACCATACATGATACAAATAAAGAGGGAGGAGTTATACTATTACCATGAGTTGATATCTTGAGTTGAAGGAGACATATGTTGCTAGAGGTGTTGTCATCCAGAGATTAGAAGAAGAAGCTATTAGAAAAAATGGAATAGTGGACCATTGAGAAGTTTGAAACATATAGTTATACTACTATAGTTGATGAAAAAGAGAGCATCTAGAGATTGCATTGAATGAGAATACGAATGAAACTAAGAAAGAGAACAAATATAGAGGGAGCTTCTAGTATAAAGATTGTTTTGATTGCATGGTAGCTAGAGTTGATTGCATGGTAGCTAGAGGTGTTGCCATTAATGCCAAAGAGGGAGATTGTTGAAAACTACAATTGGAATAATTGTTATGTTGTCATTGATGTCAAACCTATTGGAGAGCTATTTACTACAAATATAGAGTACTATATCTATTGATTGATGAAGAGGATTCAAAAAGAGGAGATAGAAACGTGAGTTAGTGATGTTGTTGAGAAAGATAAGTTAAATATCATGGAATTACATTGGGCACTTGATAAGTTGGTCATTGACAAGATAATGTGTTGTTTAATCATTACATGAAGTAAAGGAGACAATTGAAATGATGTATGAGTGAAATTATAAGAAGTTGAGTGAAACTCTAAGCTTGACTAAGTACTAGTGTTGGTTGGTGAATGAAGGAGCTGAAATAGAAGATTAAGGAACTTGAGAAGAAGTTGAACAAATAATATAAGTTGTCATAGTTATTGCCAAGAAATTTGATGAAAAAAATGATAGTAGTGATCAAGCATAGTAATGGTCGAGCAAGCCAATAAATACTGAGCGAGACAAAATAATGTATGTTGAGCTACATAGTGGTGACCAGGAAGAAGGAACTTATTGATTGATGAGTGGCAAAAAAAGTTATGGTTTGTGAAAGAATCAAGTTTGAGGACATCACAATTGAATTTTTAGATTATTTAAAGTGCGTGGAATATAAGAATTGATGAGCTAGCATATTTAATGCATGAAGTGAGCTTTTATGTGATTAAAGGAAAGAATTTGATCAAAAATTTCTAAAAGTTTCAATAAGAGAGAAGGAGAAAAAATAATGGAAGGATTTGATCAATTTGACCTAACCCTAAGATCTACAGTGATGTTTAAGTGGTAAAATATCATAATTACCTATTTAAGGAAGCATAAGAGATGTTTTCTAAGGTTGGGTTATTGTTGATTGGAAATCTTAAGGAGAACCTATGAAGAATAGAGTAGCAGAGGAGAAGTGAAGAGATTAGCAAAGTGTGATTTCTTGAAGGGATGCCAAGCATATTAGTGATGGAGTGTTAATGGAGTCCAATAATGATCTGACAATGAGATAATGGAGATCTAAATTTGCAAAGTGATTTGTATTTTATGTTACATTCTAACCATTGTAGCACTAAAAATCCTTTAACCAAGGTTGACATAATAGTCATTTTGTAAATCCTTTAATCAAGGTGGCATTCTAATAGAATGATCCGAAGTCCTTTAACAAGGCCATTCCTAATAGGGTGATTAAACCCCATAAGAAGGTCAAATTTATCACTATCTTTTGTAACCTTTAACATGGTTGGATCTTAGCCAAGCTCACTTTAGAAGAGTAAAAAAGTGGTAACATGTTACTTGGTGTTTTTTCCCAAATTGGGGTTCCACGTTAAATCTTGGTGTCATTTACTTGTGTGAATGTTACTTTATGCATGTGATGTAACACCCCAACCTTGCTTCCAAACCCCACTCTCTCTCTTAGGGCTATCTTAGGTCATTCACTAGACCCAATAGGGCTTCTTCAAACCCTATGCTTACTAGGACCTTGCTCAAGAGATCCTAATCCTTCAATTGGGGGCACACCAACAAAGTAACATCAAATTTATTACTAGCTGAATCTAGTCCACTACTAACCCTCAAGTCTATCTATAGCCCCAAGGGTTCTAGTTCTTCATCTAGGGTTTTTTTAGACTCCTTCTAACATCCATGACCCTAAAAAATGCTAATTTCATAGGTGCATTCAATCTACTAGGGAAAATACACCAAATTGCTCCAAAAAGGCTACTAGGAATTAAGCCTCCTAAATAGATGGCAACAAGATTTATTGGAAAAATTCTTAACAACCTTGCAAAAAAATTATATTTGTGGATACCCTTTTTGGAGTACTTCAAGATTCTATGATTTTCAACCCCCAAGCTATCTATACAACCAAAGTACAATTTTAGGCCAAAAATGAGGGTTTCAAGTGCTTTATCACTGTTCTGATGGAAAAGCACCTTGGAAAATGTTCCAAGACCTCTCCTTTAGACTAAAGAATGGATAGAAATTCTCCTTACTCTATGTGTGGCTAGATTGAGGTATTTACATGCTCAATCCCCTCCATAGCTCATTTTTCCAATTGTGATTCCTAGCCAAGTTGCATGTGGCTTGCCTAGGGCATCACTTTAAAATGCTTTCTATGCTTCCCATGGGATATCCTTCACTATAAATAATTTAAAAGGATTCTAGTTCAAAATCCTAAGTGGCCATACTTTTTATATGGTGGGAAATGGCCCTAAGACTCTATTTTTTTGTTGGCTACTCAGTTCAGAACAATGACGTTATAACTTACAAAATAATTTATTTGAACACACAAAAATCTATGTGACAACACAAAAGCTGAAAAAAGAAATGAAGAAAAACCACCAATAACACTTACAACTTAGAAAAACCGAAGTCTAATCTATACAAAGCATGAAAAAAAACTCAAAGCAAGAAACTATTGTAATAAATAAAAACGTCGATAACAATCCATAAACTATCATTTCTACTTCTTCCAACCTCTTGAAAAGGTTGAGTTTTACCTTATATAGGATTGGCATGGATGTTTTCAACTACTTTAAGTGGTTGAAGGTCTCCCACAAAGAAGTTTCTCTTTTTGCATAAAAGTTGCAAAAATTGCCAGTGACAACTTTGTAAGAAATGAGCAATTTTTGCAATTTTGCAAATTGTCTACCCAAACTTGCTCTACTTGCTACCAAACTTTACAAGAGCCTTAAGATGGATCCAAAAAACATAATAAGGACCCTAAAACACTTTATTTCCCTATTTTCCCTCAAAACCCAAAAATTCTCTATTGAGCCAAATGAGCAATTAGGAGCAATATTGTGTTGTGTGGCTCTTCTAACCTATCTAACCTCACCTTAGGACCAAATTGATCCTATTATTAGACTAGTGATGTGGCTAGCATCACTGAAATACCTAAGTTTCACACTTAGCCTACCTAGGTGTTCCTGTACCAACATGCTATTTTTATAATTGTTTATTTTACTATTAGTCGAGATACATATACAAAATAGAGAGTGAAAGAATGTTAAATTGATGATAAGTTTCTATATTGACTGAGCTATTTAATGAAATAATTTGAAGTTTTTAAAAGTTAAATTGGTACATCTAGACCTGTGGATAACTAATTTCCCCCCTCTCATTTATTTTAATCATTTTTAAAAATTCTACATTAACTGCATAAGATATTTCAATTCATGCAACGTATAACTCCATCTAGTGAATTTTGGATAGGGGAAAGACCCCTAGTCTACCTCTTAGATACTCAAAAGAATCCTTAGGTAATTTCTTGGTAAATATATCAATATTCTAGTCCTTAGATGTTACATACTCAAGTCTCACTTTCTTTTGTTGAACTTTCTCCCTCAAGTAATGATAGTTTATAGGTATGAACTTTGCCTTTGCATGCATCACCAATTTTTTGATATGTTTTTAGCACTTGTGTTATCATAGTAAATAGTAATAGGATCAATTACTTCCTCTTTTATTCCTTCCAAAAATTATTTAATCCATACACTATTTGAAAAATTGATTGTAGCAATAACATATTCACCTTCAATAGTAGATTGTGAAATACAACTTTGCTTCTTGCTTATCCAAGTGATCATTTTTTCTCATAAAAAGAATGCTCCTCCACTTGTGCTTTTTCTATCATCAATATTTTCAACCCAATCAATATCTATGTAGACTTTAAGATTAAATCCATCTTTTTGCTTATACCATAGGCAATAATCTTTAGTTCCTTTATGATAGTTGAATATCATTTTCACAATAGTCATGCCTATTTCCCTTGGATTAGATGAAAAACGTACAACTATTTCAACAACTAGAGAAATATCTGGTCTACTATGTACAACATATTGTAGCTTTCCAATCATAGATCTATATTGTATTTGATCAACCTTACTAGTAGACCCTTCCTTTGAAAATTTCACTCTAGCCACCAAAGGTGTATCGACTAGTTTAGACTCATCCATCCCAAATATTTTTAATATTTCCTTCACATACTTAGATTGAGTAACATATATTCATTTTGGTGTTTGATAGACTTGTAATTGAATGAATTTTTTTATCTCTCCAAACATGGACATTTCAAATTCATTACTCATTTGATCAGAAAATGACTTACTCAGCATATCATTTCGCCCAAATATTATGTCATCAACAAATATTTCAACAATCAAAACCATATCTTGTACTTCATTCTTCAAATATAGATTATTATTCTCACCTATCTTAGCAAATCCTATCTTAATCAGATAAAAGGTTAACCTTTCATACCATGCTCCCAAGGCTTGTTTCATTCCATACAATGCTTTGTTTAACTCGCAAACCATGTCCTCCTTTCTAGGTTCAACAAATGCTTCAGGTTGTTCAATAGAGACTTCCTCTTCAAGTATTTCATTCAAAAATTCAGATTTAACATCCATTTGATATACTCCAAAATAGTGTATGTAGCATAAGACAATTTTGTTCTTATTCCTTCCAATCTCACAATAGGTGCAAAAGTTTCACCATAGTGAATTCATTCTTCTTGTGCATAACCTTTGCAGACCAATCCAGCCTTGTTTCTTACCACTATTTGAAAGGAAAGTCCACCAATATAACTAGGGGGAGAGTGCGGTGAATTAGTTATCCAACTATTAAATTTTTTATCAATCTTATTAATCCTTAACCATGTAAATAATATAATCAACAACCACAAGAAGATATACATACAAAATAGCACTAGATATGTTAACCAAGGAAACCTTTGATTAGAGGGAAAACCTTGGTGGGGATAGTAACCAAAAAATGATGTACTAATATAAAAGTTCCTTGTAAGAGGATGGATTCTATTAAGAGCCAATAGAATACATCTAGTACATATCAGTCCTTGTTACGAGATTTTGAATCCATGTTAGGAGATTCGAACCTTGTTAGGAGTTGTGCCAACCCTATTAAGATTTGTAGAAGGAAGAAGGTCTCACTATCCAAAGAACTTTAGGAAAGACCGCCAAATTCATTATCCAATTGACCTCTATATTATTCCTTGTAGAATAATAAAAATGAAATAACTTGAACTCCTTCTTATTAGAGTGGGGTTTTCATTGCACCAAAAGACCGATCTATCAATGATTGATAAAACCACTTAACTTATAATAGATAGGAGGCAATTAAGCCCTTTTCACAAATCCCAAGGGGAGTATTGAAATTTTTTCCAACAATCTCCGCCTCAGTGTTACCCAAGGGCTTAAGGATTCAAACCCATGATAAAGCTCTAATACCACTTGTTAGAGTGGGGTTGTCATTACACAAAAAGATCGATCTATCAATGCCTGATACAACCACTCAACTTATAGTACATAGGAGGTAGTTAAGCCCTTGTCATGATTCCCAAGGGGAGAGTTGAAAATGTTCTTAAAACTTCTCTGTCCTCTTGACAAGACCAAATCTCTTCATATCTCAATATTAGATCTTTGAATATTCATCCAATAATCCCTTGGATCACATACTCTCATTTACCAAGTACTTCACATATCACACAAATGCTACAATTTACCACAAGGAAAATGACCTTCCTTTATACCACATCATCAAGATAATTCTTTGAGGTATTCTTGAGGCTTTTTAAATTAATTATAATAGGACTTGATCAAGATAAACATGCATTTTATAATTGAACAAAATTGTCAACTCACAGTAAATATAATTTCTCACATGCATGACCTCAAAACTCATGCACTTGCTGACATCATCATCATGCTATCAACTATCATTGTCCAACTTCACTCATCACAATTCTATCCCTATTAAGAGATACAATCCAAACATAAAAAATAAGAAGTGGTACTATATTTGTACATTCTCCTATGTAATTCTCGAATAACTCTTACATATCTTCGACTTTATGTATGAAAACTTTTCCACTTCATCAGGACACAATATATAACATATCCTTAACTACACTTAACCTCATCATCAATACACAGTCCATATAAACTCATTCTCTATATACTATTCTGCCAGTCTTTATAGAAATAATGCTATGTTTCCATTAATGACAAACATAGTCATGAATGCAACATGTCAATTATGCTAACAAATTCTCCAATGCTTAGGATACTCCCCCAAAGGAATACCATCAAAATTCATGTTAAAAAACACTTCTCCATTCTAATTCAATTTTTTTAAATAAAAATCCACTTGTTTCTAATCACATTCTTATCAACAGATCTAGGTACAAGTGTATGTGTGTTTTTTGCTCAATTTGATCAATCTCCTCATTCATATCATTAACCCTACATTCATCACTCAATGCTACTTTAGATGATCTAGGCTCAAAATCAGCTACTAGACATGTACATTCTCTAATTCTACTTCTTTTTATAATCTTGTACTTCTATCTCTAATTATTTATTTAGGTGAATGATTATTTCTCACATATTTGGCTGATATAGGTTCAGTTCTCTAATTCTTAGTATTTTCTTCACTCAGTGGGAGTTTATATTCCTTCTTAGATTGTATTGTTTGGTTCTCCTATATTAAATTTTTAGACTTAATAACCACAATCTGATGCTTAGTTACAACTATCTAATCTTGAGGTGCTACTAACTGTAATGTAGGTGCTACTCTTAGATGCTTAGTAGGCCTATGCTATAACTTGGGTAGATTATTTGGTGCATCATCAGAGAAATAAACAAACTTGTTGTAATATTTAGGTTCCTTCTTTCTTTTTAGATAATTATTCTCTACAAACTCATCAAATCTTACATTTTCACTTTCAATCATTCTCTTACTAGCCTTGTTCAAACATTTTTAAACTTTTCTCCTAGATAAATATCCTAGGAATATACCTTCATCTCCTTTAACATCAAATTTACCATTCCTAGCATAATTTTGAATATAACATATAGTTCCAAATATTTTGAAATAATTTACATTCAATGTATGACCATACCTTACCTCATAAGGTATCTTATTTTTTTTTTCTTCAATTGAACTATGTTGAGTGTGTAAATAACAATATTGATTGCTTCTCTCCAAAACATCTGAGAGATCTCATTTTCAATCATCAATTTCCTTACACAATCCATGATAGATCTGTTTCTCTTTTTAGAAATACCATTATGTTGTGGAGTCCTTGGTGTAGACAACTATCTTTTGATACAGTTTGAGCACAAAAGTTAGTGAATTCAACAGACATAAATTCATTGTCTCTATAAGATCTTAAACATTTCAAAGGTTTACCAATTTCATTTTTGACTCTTTATTTGTACCATTTAAACATATTAAAAGCATTTGATTTTAATTTCATGAATATTATAGTCATCATCCTTGAATAATCATCCACAAATAATATAAAGTACCTATCACCATAGTTAATATTAACTCCAATTGGACCACACAAATCTGTATGCACTAATTATAGAATATCATTGGAAGTGTGTGAATTGCTAGAAAAACTATACTTTTTCATCTTACTGAGTTGACATTCTTTGTACATAACATTATCAGATTTTTGCATATTTGGTAAACCTCTTACTCTTTTATTTCTATTAATTTTTACCACATTTTCAAAGTTTGCATGACCCAACCTTTTATGCCATAACCAAACATCCTCAATTCTCACAAATAAACATGCATCAATTGTAGGATCAAGGTAGAATAAGTTAGCTTTGGTTTACATTCCTGTTCCAATCAGATTACCTTTATCATCAAATATTTTGACCTTCCTTTTCTCAAATTCTAGCTTGTGACCTGAGTTAGTCAATTGGACAACACTTAATAGATTATATTTTAGTCATTGAACCCAATATGAATCATTATATCTGATCATTCAACATTAATGATGCTTTAACTTTCATTGAGTATGAAACATCACTACCAAACTTAATAATTCCACCACCATCAACTTCTTAAAAATTTTCAAACATAGATTACTAGTCATATGATGTAAACAACCACTATCAATAACCCAAGAATAATTCTTTGTAACTTGTGAAATAAGAGTAGTTTCATTCTCATATCTTTCACCATTTGGCTGTTCCTTTATTGCAACATAGACCATTTCAACTATTTCCTTTTCATCATCATAAATTTTCTTTGTATGATCTTCTTCAGAAATCTAATATGACTTCTTGCCTTTGTTTTTGTAATCTTTGTTCTTCCTATACTTGTAGTCTATCTTTTCATTTGTATCATTTCTATCAAATTTTCCCCAGTTAGGATATTTAGTAGCAAAGAGACCAACTTCATTAGACTTGAAATTGATCAGTGGTAGTCTACTTTTATATTTACTTTTACCACTTGACAACCTTCTTCCAAGGAATGCTTCAATCTTATCTAGATCATCTTCATTTTTATACTCACTTTATTCTTTAGTTTTCTTCTCTTTCTTTTGATTACTGATGGTTAGAGAACACTTAAATGTATTTCTAATCATAACCATATTGTTACCATAATTGTTCAACTCAAATGTAGTTAATTGACCAACTAGACCATCAATTGTCAGATCATTTCTAGGCATAGCTCTTACTTATTGAATAAAATCAACTTTGATAGCATAAATTAGGCAAGAGTTCTCAAGATTTTACTTACAATTTCAGAATCCAAGATTTTTCCTCCAATAACTCTTATTTCACTCACAACATCCTTGATTTAGTTCACATATTGTGCTACAATTTCAACTTCATTCATTCTCATGTCATCATACTTACCTCCCAAGATTTATGCTTTGGCTCTTCTTACATTTTCATCTCCTCCATGAAAAAGCTTTAACTTATCCCACATTTTCTTTACTGTGGTACATTTCTTAACATCATCAAACTCAACATCAGTGAGAGAAGAGGCAATATCAATCATCATACTATTGTGATTCATCCTTTCATTCATTTGATTCACAATTAGAGGACTAGTAGGTGTGACATATTCATTTTCTAACTAATGTGTAACATCCTCTCCAATACTTGAAAGATGTAGCTTCATTCAATATTTCCACAAGGAAAATTTCTCCTTTTTCAGCTTTGTTATCTCTCTTTTATGCATCTTGATCTTTTTCTTAAGTTCTTTCAAACTTCTTTCAAACACTTAGAGCTCTGATACCAAATTGTTAGATAACTGGAGGAGGGGGGGTGTGTGAATCTATTATGTCCAATTATCACACATTGCCTTCAAAAATTTCATCACCATCAAAGCAACATAAATATCAACAATAATTAAATTTATACATCCAATATATCCAACATAAAAAATAATTCATACATCAACTTCTTTCCAAATTCTTATCAAACTATTCATTGCATTACTATCTATCAGTAAATTTTTAGGAATTACCTAGTGATATATTAGTTATTACCAAGTTGCAATAAGTTGGAAAAATATGTAAATCAACTTACAACACAAATAACATTCACACAACTTTGACATCAATATTTAACGTAGAAAACCTGTCAAGGAAAAAACCACTTGGGACCAGCTATCCAAACATTTAACTCTTCTAAAGTGATCTTTGTTAGGAGACTACCTTGTTAAATGTTACATAAAGTTTGTTAAGGTGACCTTGTTAGAGGATTTCAGCAAAATATCATCTAGACCTTATCAGTCCTTTTCTAGGACCAAAAATAGTGGCCTGATTTAAAGGACATAAAAAAAACCACTAATCAATATTACCATATAGGATTTCATAGACTTATTAGGTTCACTTGGTATTTCCAAGATTTTTTGCTATATTGGTTGAACAGTAAAAATGTAAAGTGATCTGTTAAGAATAGAAACTACCTTTGCTTGATTAGATCTTAATTCTCAATCTTTGTCTGTCTTTTAATTAAGTGGTTGATTTTGTCTTCCAAAAACTCCTTTCTCTTCTCTCTTCTCTACTTGGCTAACTTAGCTCAACTCTTTCTTCTTCTCCTTCAACAACTTCACTCTTCACAATAACTATTATCACTCCAACATAATCACCTCTTGGCTAGCAACATGAGATCAATTCATCAAAAAAAAAGCCTAAATTATCATTTTTTCCTACTTAAATATATTTCTTAGTGCTTCTAGATCTTTCCATCTTTTTCCACTTAATAGGAATCATCAATGTTAGGTTTACAATTGAATTCCTTCATACAATGAATTTAGACACAAAAAATAGAAATTTACATAGAAATCTATGTCAATCCTTATCCTTCTTAATTTGCTTTGTCAAATCCTTCTTGATTTTTCTCCATTGTTGATCTTGCAACAAGCTTTGAATCTCACAATAGACCTTCTCAAATTTTCCAAATTTCTATAAAAAGTTGGCCTCATATTCCAATTTCTTAATCTTGTTCATCTAGCTATTACTGATAAATATTACATTTAATTGAGCAACATATAACTCAGTTAATACTAATTTTCTTAGGAAATGCCATGTTCTTCCTTCTTTTGCAATCACTTGAGTAATATTGTAGTCACTCGGTGAATACAATCTCCCTTCATTATCCTGGTTGTTGGAAATATTATGATAGGCTAAGTTATTGAGAGGGGAGGGGTGAATTAGTAACCAATAAAAATTAATCCTTAATTAGCAATTAACTCTTCATGTGTATTCTAATCTAATTGCATGCATAAGAAACTGAAAATAGTAAAACATTCATAACACTTTTGACACACAATTTGGTGACCTAGAAACCTTCCAAATAGAAAGTAAAACTAGGGTGGGGATGATATCCACAAGCTTTAGTACTATAGTATAAAGTTGGTCTGTTAAGGCTTACAGTGATCACTTCTGATGATCTACCCTGTTAGAAGCAATAAGGATTGCTAGGTCCACCTTGCAAAAGGATTTACCAACATACAATGAAGTATGCACTCAATAAAGAGATTTACATAAGACTATTAGGTCTACCTTATGAAAGGATTTGACTGATCCACTTGTTAGGATGAAACAATAGCTGATTTTTGATCTATAATTTGGTTTGCTAAATGAGATTCCTTTGAATATAGTAATCACCTTGCTGTGATAGATAAGCCTTTGTTGCTCCTTATACTTCTATAGCCTTTTTAGTTTTCTCTTCTGCTCTTCTCTGCTTATTGCATTACTTCCATACCATATATTGGATGTGATACAATACATTACATATATGCCAATCCAAATTACAAATTACAAAGTTGGCCACAACACAAGTTTACACAATATACACAAAGTTGGCCCAAATGAAGAAACTTGATTTTTGAAGACTAGCTTGATGAGGTTCTAATGCTTGACATCCACTGTCAATGCTCAACATCATCATGCACTCAGTAGATGTAGAAGCTCAATCTATATTGATCACTTCCAAGCAGTCTTGAACTCGGTTTGCACTAGTGACTCGATAAATACTATAAAACTTAGTATTTAAACTGAATCATTTGATTCACACTACCTGGCTTGGTCAATGCTATCACAAAAAACTTAGTTTAAACTAAATCATTTGGTTAACACTGAGTGGCTCAATTAACACTAGATTCACATCATAGTAATTGCAAACTCAGTAAGCACTACATAGCTTAGTTTGCACTGATAAACTCAGCATACTCTAAGATGCTTAGTTTACACTGTTGATCATCACCATGGTAGTAACTGCTTAGTTCAAATTGAATATTTTCCCTTAGACTTGGTAGGAACTGTAGAATTTGGTAGATACTAAAATTCTTGATTAACAATGTTAACTATACAATATGCTTGGCATATACTTGCAATCTAAATAAGTATATGCCACTAATAACACACATGACTATAATGTCAACAATCTCCCCCTTTGGCATTAGTGACAAAAAACACTTATTAGTCAAAACTAAATTCAAAATGTTGAAGAACGTCTTTTATCCATCACCTTATGTTTCCAACTCAAGAGAGTATACTATTTTTGAGATTTTTCAAAATTGGTGTACCTTTGAGTATAATGCTCCCCCATACATAATATATAGTACACTTTACATATTTTTCACATCTAATATATACATTTTCTCCTCTTTCCTTTTATTATATCTTTTCCCCTTTACAATATATACATCTTCCTTTATACAGTATACAATCTTCTCTATAATCTTCTCCCCCTTTTTGAAATTAATGCAAAAGATGTATGCTATCTATACTATACAGTAATTGCCAAAATGTGACAAGAAATCTGAATGTACCTTCAAAATTAGCACCATTTTCTTGTCTCAATTTTCTTGCAACATCTTGCATGTGTGCAATGCAATCTACACTTCTATTGATAGTTCTATCATGTGGTCTGCAATTGAGAAGTTGTTATCATGGATGAGTGTTTTAGCATGTGCAATGTGTTTCCACAATGCATCCATGTTTGGGAGAATCATGCCCTATATATTTATTAGTGTTGATCTTATTCTAGCTTCTTCTCTCAGCAATTCTACTTGCATATCTGTTAGGAATCTCATTTTGTTGTAGTGGGCAGAGCTATCACTTGGGTCAAGTTGCAATTGTTGTGCACTTGCCTTAAGATCCTCATCAATATTTGATAGTTTATCTTTTATTTCCTTAGTGAAAATTGATATATCATAGAGTTTACCAAATAGTAAAGATACATTGTTGCAAGAGGTCTCTAGTGAGCCTAGAATAGTAGATAATTCTACTTGATGAATAGCAATTTTCTGATCGATAAGTTCCAAAACTTTATTCTCAAATTTCTTCTTAGCTCTCTATAACAATTTCTCCTATCCATTCAAATCATCATTGAATTTCTAGAATAATTCTACTAACTAATTCAAAATTGGTTGAGAAGTATCAACCTCTATGTTTAATGCCTCTGCAAGGATATTCTTTGCATCTTCTATTATTTTAAATTCCTTGTTTCTTTCTTTTGAAGAATTTCTCCAAAAACATGCATCTAATCAAGATTGAGATTTGAGATGTCCCAATTAGGAATAACAATCTCCTCATCAAGATCTATGTCTTCTTCCTTCTCTTTTCCTCTACCCAAAAAATTTGTCCTTGGTTGAGGCTTAGTCTCAACTATCCTTACACTTATTAATTGCATGCCAAGAATGGAAACAATGGTAGAAATGGTAGGACTCACTGAAAAGGTAGATACTGCACTAATAGTAGAAATACTTGGAGTAACCAAAATTGATGTATTGGGAAGTGTTGTTTGCTTGGTAGATGAAGTTCTTGTCACTTCTGTCAGTGAAGTACTGATTTGGATAGGTGCATAAATTGATTGAGTGCTTGTGCTAACTGTGTTTGTCACAACCAATCCTACTAAAGCTTTCTTTGGGCTTGATGGTTTTAGTGCTTTTCTTAGGGAATGAGGAAGTGAGGCTTTGGATCACTACAAAAATTTTCTTTGGATCAGTCTCCTAAGTATCTTGAACATATGGTAAATCTTCCTTGGTAGCTTTTTGTCCCTATTCCTCTTCCTCATCCTCTACATTATCAAAATGTGTAACTTCTTTATCATCAATTTCCTCATCTTTTTCTTGTTCATCATCATCTTCATCTTTTTCACTAACACTAACTACAAAATCACTCATCTTGTGAAGAAGATAAATGTTCTTCCATGTGTTTGTAGCATTCTTCACTACATGTTCAATGTCTTTTAATAGTACAAGAAAAGTGTTGAATTTCAAGGTAAGCTTTTCTTCATTCTTTTTCAGAGATTCTTTTACCTCCTTATCATTGAAACTTGACATGAGTTGCCTTAGGGTCTACTCATACATTTCTTTTGTAGTTTTCATGGCATTCTCCCATCTTGGCTTGATCTTCTCCATTAGAACATTCAGAATCTACTGAGCAAGCTAGTCTAGAGAATACTTCCATTTACCCATTTTAGATATTATCAAGTCCTCTATTTGCTTCTACTCCTCTATAGTCCTAGTCTCATATGTTAGTGTCTTGAAATTTGTTATGCTAGATCCTAATTCTAATTCTTTCATCTTTTCCTCAAAAGTAGGTGGAGAACTCTTAAAGATTACATCTCCTCCTTCTTTATCCACTTTCTTCCTAGATGATCTTCTAGTAAACACAACAATAGATGGTTTGGTAGACTTGGTAATAATTACCTTACCTTTCTTCTTCAAAGACTCTTCATCCTCTAATTTTTCTTCATCTCTTATTTCATCATCCTCAATATCATCTCCTTTTCCTTCGGTCAATAGAAAAGTGGAACTGGTTTTCAATTTGGCAAATCTCTTCTTTCTCTTGTTGACTTCCTAAGGGAGTTTGATTTCAAGTTCAATTCTGCCTCAGCATAGGTGCCAAATTATGTAGCTTTAGGGTCAACATGCTTATTAATCGATGCCTCAATTATGTCCTTGGTTTCATCTATGTTTACCTTATAACCTAGAGGTTTAACCCATATAGTCCTCGATCTAACTACCTGAATGTATACTTTGTCACTATCAACCATAAAACAAACATCATCTTTGTAATCATCAACTAGTTTCTTAGGAATCTTGAATCTATTATTCATTTTCTCCTTGAACGCATCAAAGTAATTGTCCATAATTATTACATAGTTCTCTCCCACTTCAACTATGTACTCATTAATCTAATAAAGAACAGGTACATCTTTCCTCCATACTACTGTAACTTTAGATGAAAAAAAACTTTTATACATAGAAAAATAAACAAGTCAAAAGTGAGTCAAACTTACAAGGATTGTTCTTGGAATTTCTTATACTCTCCATGTTCTTGTCAAACTAGTTTAGCATTAACTTAGCAAGGTCAAGTGATAGGTTATTCTTGACCACTTGGTATGCTAAATCCACTACTTCACATGACACATTATTTAGTCTACTTGAACTGTAAATCTTGTGAGTTATGATATGTATTCTAAAGTTCAATTCCATCTCTGTGACATAGGTAATTTTCATTCCCCTTCAATCCCACTTGACGAGGGTTTTCTTCTCTAGTTTGACCCAACTTAGGATTTTGGTCATTTTCTCCTTTGTCAATATAAGAAGACCAGTGATCTTATGGATCATCTTCTTGGTTATAAAGACTAGTTGTTCCAACCACAATTGGCCATTATTCACATGACTAAGAATATATCATATCCATTTCATTTGATAATCTTGTGGCATATGCAAAAAAATGAGTTAAACCTTTTTCTTTAAGATGTTTATGTTTTGATTTTAACACTCCATTCACACATAACTCTTTCAATGTTTCATCCATCTCCAATGTTCTAATGTCTTGAATAACACACTTAAAATGTGAATGAATATCATTGATCAACAATACCTTTGGTGGAATTTGTGATTGAGCTCCACTTTGATTTAGGGTTTCTATAATGATAGGACTCAACTTAAAATCTAGTGCTTTCCATTCAATACCTCAAACTAACATGTCAGATCTTTTCTTTGATTTTCTATTGGTGGATTCCATCTTTTCTCAGTAGGGTTTGAGAGAATGAAAATCTTTCAATAATAGTTCACTCAAATCACTTGAATATTGTGAAATTGCTTTGCATAGATAGCTCTCAAAATTTCACGATGAGAAATGACTTTGATTTCACCTTTTTATCAAATTTTTCCATAAATGCCTAGTATGATTTTTTGCTCAAATGATAGACTTTCATCCAATTCACATGCATTGAATGCTTGATAGAGTCATCCATGAATTGCTAACCACACAAAGCTTAGTTACTTCTGACCTTTCTCAGCAGGGTCTTTTAACTCGACCTCGCTCGGTAAGGTCTTCAACCCAACCATGCTTGGTAAAGATTGACATCTTTTACCTATTAATCCCTATGCATCTTGAATGCTGATATGGATATTTCATTCTGTCAATTAGATCTAATGTGAGATGTCTTCTTTAGAATCCTAGTTCTAGTCCTCCTTAAGACAAATCAAGTGGAAATGCTTGAAACACCCAATTTTTGAGTGAAATCTTTATTAGTGCTTGGATTTGCATTCTCAATAGATTTTGGAATCCATTTCTATCTCATCTACTTTTTGATGTTATTAGCCTTGGCTTTCTTTTCATCTTCAATTCTTTTAGTGTTCATACAACTCTTGGAAATATGACTAAGTTCTATGCAAATGAAACATTTTCTAGTAGTATCTTTTGTCCTCATGTGATGTTTCACACAATTTATTCTAATGTGTCCAAATTCTTCATAGTAATGACATCTACACCAAGTGTTATAGTCCCAACCAAATATAGCTTTTACAATCTATTTTGCTGAATTTAATATCTTAGTTTTTCATTCTATGGATTTGTGCCCATACTTCTTGCATTTGTGACATTTGCCTTCAAAGTTTGGTTTCTCTTTGCATTCATTTTCCCTATGACCATGCTAATTGTAATTGTAGCACTTTCCATTCAATTTTGCTTTCCCATTGCTCCAATATTTGTTTGATGTATGTCTTAATTTACCATAGTGACTGCAAGTAGGTCTTTGATTCTTTTGAGATCCTTTCTTGGATAATTCACCTTCTTCTATATATCTAATTCCCTCTTTTCCCTTTTGTCTGCAATGGCTTTGTTCATTCAATTGATTCATGTCTACTTGAGATTTCATCATTCTCTCATTGGTTTGCCTTTTAGTATTTAGATCATTCTACAATCTTTCATTCTTTGATCTTAGATTCATAATTTCTTCATATACTTTGGTGAGCTAATAAATGAAGTCTTCCTATTGAAGGGATAGGTGCTAAATTTCATTATTATTTCCTTCTATCTCTTCTTTTATCTTCTTTTTCTATTCCATGACTTCACACAATCTTACTAACTAAATTTCTTGCTCTCTTCTTAGTTTTCTTACTTCTTCTTGAAGAGTACTATTCTTTTTAAATAGTTCTTTGATTACTTGATCAGCTTCATCTGAATTTCTTAAATGAATGTCTTCAATTCTTTCTTCAATGTAGAGTTGGTCATTCATTTGTACTGCAAGATATTTTCTTATTTTTAGGGATTGAAAGAGTTTCTCCTTTTCTTTCTTGAGTTGTCCAATAGCCAATTCCAAATCTAGCTTCTCATTGTCAATAGCCTTGTCAAGTCTAAATACCTCCATAGCCTTTGATCTTTGCTCAAGCTATTAAACTTTTCTTTGAGAACCAGAAAGATCTAATACCAAACTTTGGAAATATTATGATAGGCTAAGTTACTAAGAGGGGAGGGCTAAATTAATAACCAATAAAACTTAGTTCTTAATTAGAAATTAATCTTTCATGTGTACTCTATTCTAATTGCATACATGAGAAACTAGAAATAGTGAAGCATTCATAAAAATTTTGACACACAATTTGGTGACCCAAAAACCTTCCAAATATAAAGTAAAACTAGTGTGGGGATGATAACCACAAGTTTTAGTATTGTAGTATAAAGTTGGCTTGTTAAAGCATACAATGATCACTTCTGATGATTTGCCTTGTTAGGAGCAATAAGAACTACTAGGTCCACCTTGAAAAAGGATTTACAAACATACAATGAAGTATGCACTTGGTAAAGAGATTTACATAAAATTGTTAGGTCTACCTTGTCAAAGAATTTGACTGATCCACCTATTAGGATGAAATAGTAGCTGATCTCTGATCTACAACTTGGTTTGTTGAATAAGATTCCCTTGAATGTAGTAATCACTTTGCTGTGATAAATAAACCTTCACTACTCCTTATACTACGGTAGCATTTAATTTTCTCTTATGCTCTTCTCTACTTATTACATTACATTTATACCACATATTGGATGTGATAAAATACATTACATATATACCAATCCAAATTACAAATTACAAAGTTGACCATAATAGAAGTTTACACAAAATACACATAGTCAGCCCAAATGAAGAAACTCAAGTTTTGAAGACTAGCTCAGTGAGGTTCTGGTACTCGACATCCACTGTCAATTCTTAGCATCATCATGCACTTGGTAGACATAGAAGCTTATTCCATATTGATCACTTCCAAGTAGTCTTGAACTTAGGCTACACTGGTGACTTAACAAATATTATGAAACTCCACATATAAATTGAATTATTTTATTCACACTAAATGGCTTGGTCAATGCTATCACAATGAGCTCGGTATAAACTAAATCATTTAGTTAACACTGAATGGCTTAGTTAACACTAGATTCATATCATAGTAACTACGAACTCAATAAGCACTGCATAATTCAATTTGCATTGATAAACTTGACATACATTGAGATGCTCAGTTTACACTACTAATCATCACCATGGTAGTAACTGCTTGCTACAAACTGAATATTGTCCCTTGGACTCGGTAGAAATTGCAGAAGTCAGTAGATAATGAAATTCTTGGTTAATATTGTTAACTATAAAATATGCTTGGTAGATACTTGCAATCCAAATAAGTGTATGTCACTAATAACAAACATGACTATAATGTCAACATTGCTAACTTTGTTAAGCTTGTGATATTGAATACATTGAAAAAATACATGATTGTAAAATAATCAAACCAATATTACATGATCATTGTCCATCTCATTCAAGTACCCATTGAATTTCTTCAAAACATCTTCATCAATTAAAGGATATGGTACTTTCCTGAGTTGGCATAATATCTAGCCAATTCAAAATTTGACATTAATGACAATATAACAACTGATATGACTCTTTTACATAAATTAATAACATAATAACCTAACAATAAATTATAATATCATTTGGGGCTAATAGGTAAATCTCCTCTTTCTAGTGCCTATACTAAAACAATGTTGGACATATAATGGGAAAGTAAGATACTCAAGGGGGGGGGGGGGGGGGGGGGTTGGGGGTGGGCAGGGGGGTGAATCACAATCTATTTAAACATTACCACTTCAAAAATTTAACCATAATTGATAACTTCATTATTAACCCTCATTATAAACTAAATCAAACATTCACTATAATATATTATCAGATCTAATATCTACTTGCATGACTAACACTCGCAATATATAAACAAATCATAAAACATGACACACAAATTTGGTTACACAGAAACCCTCCAAGGTGAAGGTAAAATTGCAATGGGGATGAAACTATTGATCTCATTTTGGTTTTGACATATGAGTGACAACACACTTAAAGTCATTACTTAATATTACTTAGTGCATGATGAGAAAGTAGTGTATGTTGAGCATAAGTTGTCAGATAATGCATGCTAAAAAAATTATGTAGTATGTGCTGAGTAAACAATTAGTGCTAAGTCATTCTAGTGGTGAGTAAGTTAATATATGATGAGTGATTTAGATGTCAAGTGAATAGTGGATGCAAAGTCATTTAGAGGCCATGTTACAACATTGAAGATATAGTGGATGCCAAGCATACGAGGCTTCAAGTGTTGAGTAAACAATTTTGGACATAGTTTTTTGTAATGGCATAAACTCCTATGTAAATCATTTTTGGGCTGACTTAAGGATTATTATTGAGATTCTAGATGATAAGAATGAATCTATATTGAGAATCCTTATGCAGATCATGCAACCAATCAAATAGAGGGATAAATTAAGCAACAAAATGAGTGAATCACAGTCATTGATTCCTACCTAACCTTAGCTCACCTAAGTCTTCTTAAGGAAGACAAACCCTACAGTGTTTAAGGGTGAAGAGAGAAGTTTGCATGCATAGACAAAGAATTCATGGTGACTAAGGAGTTGTGAGAAATATATGAATTGCTGAAATAGTTAGAGAGAATAGAGGAAAGAAGAGAGAAGAAAAAAGTGATAAATTTGATTAGGAGGATCAAGTATACATTAGGAAAGAGGTGATTTGATATCTAACAAAGAGGTGCTAACCAAAAGATCAAGACTAAGAAATTCTAATAGGTGAATCAATAAAATATCTTAACCAAATGGTCATAGCAGGCTTTTGTAAATCTTTTAATAGGGTGATTACTTCATTGTAAGTTGAATTCCTTTAACTAGGCACACTTCTAACTAGGTATTGAAATCCTTTAATAGGGTAAGACCTAATAGTCTTTTTAAGCCTTTAATAGAGTAGATCATAATTTATGATCAAACAATTGTAACCTTCATTAGATACACTTTACAACTGTAGGAGTGAAGATTTATGGGTGTCATCCCCACCCCATTTTTACCTTCTCATTTGAGGGTTTCTGGGTAACCAAAAATCTTGTGTCATATGTGTTAATTATTTTCTTTCATGCTATGGATGAAAATGTTTAGTTTGGTATTTTGATTTACATGCAAAATTATGAGATGGATGTATGGTGAATGTTTTAATGGTCAAAGTTTTGAAGTATTGATTCATCCCCCCTTCTTAGAGTTTACTTTCCCTATTGTATTGCAAACAATTGGTACTAGAGCCTTATTCTTTGGAAAGGAAAGCTTTGCAACTTTGAGGAAAGATCTTGGAGATGGAAGTCTACAAGTTGGGAAAGACTATTGAGAACTAGAAGATTGAAATCCAGCTTTCCCTATATTAGCTGAATGAAGCAAGAGATGAGTTGAAGCACTGATTAAAGAGAAGGAAAGAGATATCTATTAAGGATAATGACACACATTACCAAGTGGAATGCACTACTAAATTGTTTACAGGTGGAAACTCAAGTGAATATGATGGAATAGTTGTAGATCAAATGGAAAAGAATGGTGCCCTAACTGAAGAGGTTAGAAATCTCAAGATAGAATAAGAAGTCTAATTAGTATTCCTATGTGAGGTGATTGAGTAGGAAAAAAAAGTGGAGGAAGATAAAGTCATGATTGACGATGACAAATACTGACCAATAGACTAGAAGAGAAGACATCAGAGGTACAAAGGATTGCTAATATGCAACTAGAAACAATGAATCAAGCAATGATTGCCAATCATGAATTGAATGGTAAGGACATTGAGATCACAACCCTGAAGTTACATATTGAACAACTAAGAAATGATCTTAAAAGAGAAAAAGAATTTGTTGAAAGTTTCAACAAATCCAATGAAGCCATCAAGTACTTTGAGAAATTGATGAAACCTCCTAGATCTAAAAATGATACTAATGGATTGGGATACACTAGTACTAAGGAAGGAGAATCATCTAAAAGTGGTGAATAAAGAAGCAACAAAGGTAAGAACTATAAACCCACTTGTCATAATTGTGGAAAGTTAGGTCATACAACTAATGTTTGTAGGATAAATAATGCAAATCAAAACCCTAAGCAAAAATTCATGGGCTACTATCATAGGTGCAACAAGAAAAAACATTAAGCACATGAATGCAGGACCAAGATTTCAAGTACACAAGGATTTGAAAGGTATTTCCACAATTTTTAGAAGTATGGACATAAAGAATATGAATGTAAATCTAATGCCAAGTGGACATCAAACAAGTAGATAATGGTGTAACAATATGAAAACTCCTATAATTAAGATTAAAATACAAGGTATATTTGTCACTATTTTCAAGAGTATGGACATGTTTCTGAGCATTGCATAAGAACATATTTAAGAAGTGATTACAGTAGATGGTTGAGTCAAACTATATGTTTTAGCTATTTGAAGACTAGTCACATGAACATGAACTATCCAACAAGATCAAAAGAACCTAGTAGTGAATTCAAAAAAGGAAAAAAGAAGATTGATGTTGAGAATGTCAAAGTGTAGATGAACAAGATATGGAAGAAAAAATAAGATTGCAACAAATCAAGTTTATATGAGGTCACTTCATCTAATGGATCAGGTGATCACATCACCTTTAACTAGGAAATGAAAAGGTACGTGGGATTGATGTTGAAATGATATATTTTACATTTGTTCTAAGAATCTAAGTTATAAAAAGATTATATATGCATGAATTAAGATGCAATGTATTGGTCCTAACCTTGAAGACATCTATAATCTTTGTTAGTTTTCATGTTGTTGCTGAGTGAAAATGAAATTTTAGTTGGTACTAAGCTATTAAGGGTAATAGTATTGTCCATGCTCACTATGGTTACTGAGTGTTGGTAGAAATTATGTGTAAGCCGAGTGAGTTGAAATTACTATGATAGCCTAGCTTACAATTGTGTAAGCACTGAGAATTTATTACTGAGTTTTAAGGGTTATATGGTTGATTTTTGACTCATTTACATTCATTCAAGATCAAAGAGAGCATGAAGAGCTTAGAGAAAACTAAGGTGAAGAATTCAAGCATTTTTGAATTGGATTCAGCTACTACTCATCACCAATTATTAGATTCATAAGGTATTTATCATGTGCCAAGCTACACTATCTAAATTAATAAGAAAAGAGATTAAACAACCATCCTTCTTAGCTATTCCCAAGATAATATGCAAGGGAGACCCTACTAGTGCATTACCGATGATACTACCATAGGTTTTGATGATACAAGATGTAAGATGTTGCTACACTTGTAAAGTTAGAAGTATTGGAGACATGGAAATCAGAGATTTGTATGGAAAACTATGTGTTGATGGAGTGTTGAAGAAGGAATTCAAGATTGTAGATAGAAAAAGGTTAACTTGTGTCCTAGATTTTCCAAATGTATTCAAAACAAATTGGATTAAGATAGTGCTTAGTAGAATACATGATCACTTTGTATGGTTGGAAACTACCAAGATCATTAAAATGATCATTCAATGAATAATATGGTATCCTACCCTAGATAGACCTAAGACCATGTTAAGTGATGCTAAGTAGGTAACTAAGAAGAATATAGGGATTGTGTGGAACAAAAGAGGGATGAACATAGACACAATTTTAGATCCCCTAATTGTATTTGTAGTGAGAATAATTGTTCACAAGTTCTTTCAATCTAGAAGATTGAATAGCATGTCTTGTATGGCTATGGATATAGGCTACAAGATAGTGAAGAATGATCACTCTTATGACCTTGCCAAGTTACAACTTCAGCAATTATCATAAAACTTGGGAGCCATTAGAAAGAAAAGGAGTGCACAATGCAAATTTGGTTCATTACTAGTTTTCATATTCTTTTATGTGTAGAACACATTTCCTTCATTTGGAAAAGTTTCTTGGAAGACCAATAGGTCTATTTTAGTTCACATTGAGAGTTCATAAGCAACATGGGGACAAATTTGAGTCAGTAATGACAAGTTATTTTGAGGACTTTAAGAACTCAATGAAATAAATACTGAGAATACTATTGTACTAAGATTTTCTTTCTAGTTGATGCTAATCATACATATGTACAAGAAGTTGTTCCTAGGGCTACGTGGCTCAGGTCATTTCCCTATGAAATCAATGTAGATGAGGCATCAATAGCCATCACAACTTTACTTGTAGAGGAAGTAGACGAGGGTGCAACCTCTTTTGAAAATTATGAGGAAGCCAAATCAAGAATCACAAAAGATTTGAAGACAACTTCTATGGTGAGAAAGAAAAACAATATTGTGAAGAAGCTTAAAGAAATATTTGGTGAAGGGGGAGAAGAAGAAGAATAAGATGATGAGGATGATGGAGAAGAACAACCTGCCCAATCCCCTTTAGCACTAACACAAGGTCAAGGAGGGGACCAAGAAGAAGAAGAAGTAGAACATGATGAAGGTACCAAAGATGAAGAAGCCAATGAAGTACCTAAACCAATAGAAAAGAAAAAGAGGAAAGCCAAGGAGCCTATAGTGAGGAAACAAAAGAAGGCTGTGAAGCCAAAATTAAAAAAGCTAGTAGTACCTATTACCATGGCTAGCACAAGATCAACTACAAAGAAAACACATGAAGCTGAGAAACACAAAGGTAAAAGAACTATTACTACTGTAGAGAAAGGTCAACAAGATAAACCAAATCAGAGAAAGTATATGGTGCAGGAGCACCTAGGTAGGCTAAGTGTGAAACCTAGGTATTTATTTATTTTGGCTTGTAGTGATGCTAGACACATCACTATTCTAATAATAGGTCCTATGTGGTCCTTAGGTGTGTTTAGGAGACTTGGCAAGACCCAAAGTGACCAAGTTGCTAGAAGTTGCCGACTATTGTCAACTAGGTGACTTAGGTCCGGAAAAGGCTAAAATGGTCTAGAAAGGTTCAAATGGCTTTGAATTGTTTATTTGAAGTAATTTTATGCATATTATATGTCTACTTTGTTTTTGTGCCAAATTTGGAGGTCTAACTCCATGTAGAACAAAAGTTGCTGAAATGTTGTCATGTTGTCATGACAACATTTTCTTGCAAAAAGCAACTTTTTGGCATTTGTGTGTTTAGAACATCCTAACTATTTAGAACAGTTATGGAACTGATGGAGGAGCCTTTAAAAATGTGAGGACATCAATTTTCAGGGGGTTGGACAAGTTGGTTTTGCATTTTGTACGAATTGAGCAAGTATTTTGTTGCCAGTTTTATGCATTTGAAGACATTTTTAATAGAGGAGGATTGAATGGCCTGATTTTTGTGTTGGAAAAGTTCTGAAATATTTTTTTTAATCTTTTTGTAGTGTTGATTTGATCATTTTAATTCGTTTGCATTAGTGTAGAAAAATCTTTTTGTTCTTGGCAAGTTGCTGATCTGAACAAGGCTGCACTTAGAAAATGGGATCTTAGGGCCACTTCCCACCATTGGAAACCTTTGGTATTTTGGGATTTGGAACTAGGATCCATGTACATTATGTATCAAGAAGGAGGGCCCTTGAAAGCATCAGCAAGCATTTTTAAGGTGATGCCCTAGGCAAGCCAAATGCAACTTGGCTAGGAATCACAGTTGGAAAATGAGTTATGGAGAGGATTGAGTGCACAAATACCTTAATCCGGCTGCACAACGAGTAATGAGAAGGTATAACCTTGCTCCAGTCCAAAGGAGAGGTCTTGGAAAGGTGTCTAAGGTGGTTTTCCATCACAACAGCGATAAAGCACTTGAAATTCTCATTTTTGGCCTAAAACTGTACTTTCATTGTACGGAAAGTTTGGAGGCTAGAAAATTACAGAATCTTGAAGTACTCTAAAAAGGGTATCCAAAAATATAATTTGTTTGTAGGGTTGTTAAGAAGTTTTTCAAGAAATCTTGTTTCCAGCTATTTAGGAGGGTTAATTCCTAGTAGCCTTTTTGGAGCAATTTGGTGTATCTTCCCTAGTAGATTGGATGCACCTATGAAATCAGCATTGTTTAGGGTCATGGATGTTAGAAGGAGTCTAAAAAAACCCTAGATGAAGAACTGGTACCCTTGGAGCTATAGATGGACTTGAGGGTTAATAGCGGACTGGAGCCGGCTAGTAAGAAATTTGATGTTACTTTGTTGGTGTACCCCCAACTGAAGGATTAGGATCTCTTGAGCAAGGTCCTAGTAATTATAGGGTGTGAAGAAGCCCTAGTGGGTCTAGTGAATGACCTAAGGTAGCCCTGAGAGAGAGCTTGGGGTTTGGAAGCAAGGTTGGGGTGTTACATCAGAGTGGTATCAGAGCCAGTTAAAGATTTGGGAAAGGTAGTTAATGTTGGAAGCCGCTAAAGAATCAGTAGGAGAATCCATGATGGTGAAAAATGTGGAGTTAGCTAAAGAAGTTGATGAGAAAAGGCAAAGAAATCAGCTTCTTGAAGAAGCACTAGAAGAGGTGAAGCAAAAACTAGATGTAGTTGTAGAGGCAGCCAAGAAAAGAGATGAAGAAGAAGATGGGAATGGTAAAAAGGTAGCAGAGGAAGATATTGTACCTGAACCTGATCCTATCTTGCAAGAAGAGCCCTTCTTGAAGGCAATCAAAGCCTTAGGAGGTAAAGCTTTGGAAGGAGTGCCACTTTTCAGTGGTAAGATGGATATTGATGCAGTTATGGATTGGTTAGAGGGTATGGAGAACCACTTTGAGTGTGAGGGTATCTCAGAGGCACAGAAGGTTAAGGTTGCTAAGTCAAGGCTTAGAGGCTCAACCTTAACATGGTGGAAGTATGTACAAGATGAAAGAGTCAGCATGGGCAAGAATCCAATTGCAAATTGGAGTGCTATGGCAAACAAAATCAAGGAGAACTTCCTACCTGAAGACTTTGAGATCCAACTCCATAAAAAGAGGCAAGGACTGAAGCAAAAAGATCTTGATGTGACCTCCTACATTGAAGAATTTCAGAGGTTGTGTTTGAGATCCAAGAAGCAAGAAGAGGAGTCACTCAAGGTGGCAAGGTATCTTGGTGGCTTGAAGTGGAACATTCAAGAGGAGCTTAGCTTATGGGCTCCTACCACTATCCAAAGATGTCATCAGCTAGCTTTGAAGGTAGAAGAAAAGAACAAGAGGAAAGGAGATTCTAACTTCAAAGATAGAGGCAAAGGCAGAAATCAGAAAAATCAAAGAGGAGGCTACCAAGGCAAAGGCAGTGATCAAAAGAGCCAAAGTGAAAGCAAACCCATGGAGCAAACTATTGACCACTCTTCAAGAGGTGGTTATAATAGAGGGAGAGGCAATCAAGGAGGATCAAGTAGGGGTAGAGGAGGTAGGAGCAGCTCTTACTTTGCAACAATGAAGTGTTACAATTGTGGTCAACTAGGCCATCCTGCCTATAGGTGCCCGGACAAACCCTCTTCCTCAAGCCAAGATAAAAGGCTAGCATATGCACAAGAAGATAATAGAAGTTGCAAGGATGTTGACATAGACCATATTGAGTCTGAAAAAGGTGAGAACCTCATGTTTAGGAGGGTGCTGATCAAGCAACCAGCTTCTAATGAGCCTAGACATAGAAGGGCATTGTTTAGGATCAAGTGCAAGATCCTAGGAAAAGTATGCAAGGTGGTGGTTGATTCTGGATCAACTAATAATGTAATATTAGAGGAGGCTATTACAAAGCTCAAACTGAAGAAGATACCTCATGACAACCCTTACAAAGTCACATGGCTTAACAAAGGGCAAAGCATCCTAGTGAATGAACAAGCATGGGTGGACTTCTCAATTGCAGGATATAAAGACCGCTTATTATGTGATATTTTACCAATGGATGCTTGTCATCTTTTGCTAGGGAGACCTTGGCAATTTGATAGGGAAGTGGTCTATGATGGCAAGGAAAATACCGTAACATTTAAGAAAGGAAGCAAGACCTTCAAAATTCAGTCATTGTTAGAAGGGGATGAACCACAGTCCAAGGTGCCTAATGTGCTGCTATGTGGAGAGAAAGAGTTTATTAGAGACCTCAAGCATGAGGAGAGCCAAGGATTTGCAGTCATACTAAAGGCTGCAAGTGAAGAAAAGCCAGTCCAAGAACCTTTACTAGCAGAGGTACAAGAGTTGCTTGTAAAGTATAAGGAGATTGTTAGTGATGGTACACCAGCTACCCTACCACCAAGAAGAGTTATCAGCCATCAAATTGACTTTGTTCCAGGTGCCTCACTACCTAATAAGGCAGCTTACAAGTTAACCCCAGATCAGAACCTTGAAGTGGCAAGACAAGTCCAAGAGTTGATGGACCAAGGTTTGATCCAAAAGAGCATAAGTCCTTGTGCAGTCCCGGTGGTTTTGGCATCCAAGAAGGGAGGAAAATGGAGGTTGTGTACTGACTCAAGGGCCATTAACCGCATTACAATCAGGTATAGGTTTCCTATTCCAAGAATTGAAGACCTTATGGATTGTCTAGGAGGTGCTATGTATTTCACTAAGCTGGACTTGAAAAGTGGGTATCACCAAATTAGAATAAAGGAGGGAGATGAATGGAAGATAGCATTTAAGACTACTGATGGTCTTTATGAATGGCTTGTGATGCCATTTGGTCTTTCCAATGCCCCTAGCACCTTCATGAGGCTCATGAATGAAGTGCTCAAAGACTTCACAGGCAGATTTGTGGTGGTGTATTTGGATGATATCCTCATCTACAGCAAGACCAAAGAGGAACATGTCAAGCATGTAGAAGCAGTTTTGAAGAGGCTTCATGAGGAGAAGCTATCTATCAACCTTGAGAAGTGTGACTTCTTCAAGAAAGAGTTGGTGTATCTAGGCTTTGTGGTGTCTAAAGGAACTTTGAAGATGGACAAGGAGAAAGTTGCTTCTATCCTAAGTTGGCCTACACCTACCACATCTAGTGAGGTAAGAAGTTTCCATGGTTTGTCTCAATTTTATAAGAAGTTCATTAGGAACTTTAGTGGTATTTGTGCACCATTTCTTGATACCATAAAGGGGGGAGTCAAGTCCAAGTTTAGGTGGACTTTAGAGGCTGAAAAGTCATTTGATATGTTAAAAAAACAAGTAGCTACTCAACCCATCCTAAAATTTCCTAGCTTTGAAAAGTTGTTCACCTCAGAATGTGATGCAAGTGGCCTAGCAGTGGGTCGGGTGTTGAGTCAAGAAGGTAGACCAGTAGCCTTCTATAGTGAAAAGCTAAATGAGGCCAAGAAGAAATACTCATCCTATGATCTAGAATTGTATGCCTTAGTCCAGTGTCTTAGGAAGTGGAGACACTATTTGTTGCCAAAAGAATTTGTTGTGTTTACAGATAATCAAGCTCTTAGCTACATCAACACATAGGAGAAGTTGAGCAACAGGCACTTGAAGTGGATGGAATATTTGCAGGCCTTCACCTTTACAATCAAGCATAAGAAAGGACAAATGAACAAGGTTGCTGATGCATTAAGTAGAAGGGTTTTAACAGTCCAAGAGATTCAGCTCCATAGCATTGGAGTGGAGAGTTTTCAGAATCTTTACAAGAATGATGAGGACTTTGCTGAAGCCTATAAGGTATGCATGGATTTTGGAAACCACTTTCATAGCAGATTTTCAGAATACACTTTGCAAAATGGGTTGCTATTTAAGGGTAACTAGTTGTGTGTACCAAGAGGTTCCATGAGAGAGAACCTAATACAAGAGAAGCATAATGGCAGCTTGAGTGGGCATTTTGGTATCAACAAGACAATAGAACTAGTGCAAAGGTTCTATTATTGGCCTAAATTGGTCAAAGATGTAACCAAGTATGTGGAGCAATGTATGGTGTGTATGAAGGCAAAAGGAGGAATGAGCAATGCAGGTCTTTACCAGCCCTTACCAATTCCTAGCAGACCATGGGATTGTGTAAGTATGGATTTCATTGTTGGTTTGCCTAAAACTAAGCAAGGGTATGATAGCATTTATGTTGTTGTTGATAGATTCAGTAGAATGGGACATTTCATTCCATGTAAGACAACTAATGATGCAAGTCATATAGCTCATTTGTTTTTCAAAGAGGTTGTAAGGATTCATGGACTTCTATTAAGCATTGTGTCGGATCAAGATGTGAAATTCATGAGTCACTTTTGGAAGACTTTATGGAAGAAGCTTGGCACTAACATGTCTTTTGGTTCAGCTTACCATCCTCAAACTGATGGTCAAACTGAGGTGGTTAATAGAACTTTAGGTAACCTTCTTAGGTGCCTAACTAAGGAGTATGGTCAGACTTGGGATGTTATCATCTCACAAGCAGAATATGCCTACAATGATAGCAAGAATAGGACTACCGGAAAGAGTCCTTTTGAAATTGTTTATGGCATGCACCCAAGAGGTGTGTGTGAACTAAGGTGTCTTGGAAGCATGGATCAGATTAGTGGTCAAGCTGAAGACTTTGTACAAACCATGAAGGAGATTCAGGAGCAAGTCAAGAAGACTATTCAAGACAACACTCTAAAACTCAAAGCCAAGGTGGATGAAAAGAAGAAGGATGTTCAGTTTGCTGTTGGGGACTATGTGATGGTCCATTTGAACAAAGCAAGGCTTCAAAAAGGCATTCCTACTAAGTTACAGATGAAGAGGGTAGGGCCTTGCAAAATATTGGCTAAATATGGAGCAAATGCCTATAAGGTAGATTTACCTTCCGATTTGGGCATATCCCCTATTTTTAATGTGCAAGACTTGGTGGCATACAAAGGTAACCCATCTCAACTCAGTCCCGATGTTCATGAAGATCTTGAACTTGCTTCAACACCTACAAACAACAAGTTGGAGGTAGAAAAGGTGTTAGATTCAAGGGTAAAGAAGACTACAAGGCACAAGGCTTACATGGAACACCTCATCAAATGGAAGGAGAAACCAATTTCAGAGGCTACATGGGTTGCTGAGATAGAGTTCAAGAAGGTTGGCATACCTCTAGATTTGTTGCAAACTGATCCACCTTGAGTTCTTTGTTGGAGGGGGGAGTATGGTGCAGGAGCACCTAGGTAGGCTAAGTGTGAAACCTAGGTATTTCTTTATTTTGACTTGTAGTGATGCTAGCCACATCACTATTCTAATAATAGGTCCTATGTGGTCCTTAGGTGTGTTTAGGAGACTTGGCAAGACCCAAAGTGACCAAGTTGCTAGAAGTTGCCGACTATTGTCAACTAGGTGACTTAGGTCCAGAAAAGGCTAAAATGGTCTAAAAAGGTTCCAATGGCTTTGAATTGTTTATTTGAAGTAATTTTATGCATATTATATGTCTACTTTGTTTTTGTGCCAAATTTGGAGGTCTAACTCCATGTAGAACAAAAGTTGCTGAAATGTTGTCATGTTGTCATGACAACATTTTCTTGCAAAAAGCAACTTTTTGGCATTTGTGTGTTTAGAACATCTTAACTGTTTAGAAAAGTTATGGAACTGATGGAGGAGCCTTTAAAAATGTGAGGACATCCATTTTCAGGGGGTTGGACAAGTTGGTTTTGCATTTTGTACGAATTGAGCAAGTATTTTGTTGCCGGTTTTATGCATTTGAAGGCATTTTTAATAGAGGAGGATTGAATGGCCTGATTTTTGTGTTGGAAAAGTTCTGAAATATTTTTTTTAATCTTTTTGTAGTGTTGATTTGATCATTTTAATTCGTTTGCATTAGTGTAGAAAAATCTTTTTGTTCTTGGCAAGTTGCTGATCTGAACAGGGCTGCACTTAGAAAATGGGATCTTAGGGCCACTTCCCACCATTGGAAACCTCTGGTATTTTGGCATTTGGAACTAGGATCCATGTACATTATGTATCAAGAAGGAGGGCCCTTGAAAGCATCAGCAAGAATTTTTAAGGTGATGCCCTAGGCAAGCCAAATGCAACTTGGCTAGGAATCACAGTTGGAAAATGAGTTATGGAGAGGATTGAGTATACAAATACCTTAATCTGGCTGCATAGCGAGTAATGAGAAGGTATAACCTTGCTCCAGTCCAAAGGAGAGGTCTTGGAAAGGTGTCTAAGGTGGTTTTCCATCACAACAGTGATAAAGCACTTGAAATCCTCATTTTTGGCCTAAAACTGTACTTTCATTGTACGGAAAGTTTGGAGGCTAGAAAATTACAGAATCTTGAAGTACTCTAAAAAGGGTATCCAAAAATATAATTTTTTTGTAGGGTTGTTAAGAAGTTTTTCAAGAAATCTTGTTTCCAGCTATTTAGGAGGGTTAATTCCTAGTAGCCTTTTTGGAGCAATTTGGTGTATCTTCCCTAGTAGATTGAATGCGCCTATGAAATCAGCATTGTTTAGGGTCATGGATGTTAGAAGGAGTCTAAAAAAACACTAGATGAAGAACTGGTACCCTTGGAGCTATAGATGGACTTGAGGGTTAATAGCGGAGTAAGAAATTTGATGTTACTTTGTTGGTGTACCCCCAACTGAAGGATTAGGATCTCTTGAGCAAGGTCTTAGTAATTATAGGGTGTGAAGAAGCCCTAGTGGGTCTAGTGAATGACCTAAGGTAGCCCTGAGAGAGAGCTTGGGGTTTGGAAGCAAGGTTGGGGTGTTACACCAGTATATAGCTCTAGATGAATTAGATGAGTAGAAGACTGAATCAAATGATAAAAGTGAATTTCAAGTGGTAAGCCATAGTCCCTCTTCTAATTTAGACAACTTGTGTGACAATATAAAAAATAATGTAGATTTGTCAGGGTTCGATGGCATGAAGAAATAGATGTCTTTTTGGCCCTTTTTGTGAACATTTGTCTATAACATACTGAACTTTATCATCTTTTAAGTATAGTATTTTGAACTTTTGAAGTATAAGCTATGAACATATGGCATAAAATTGATAATCCAAATTATATCTAAAATGGGGTTCATTTTGTCGTAAAAATCTTTCTTCATGAATGTTTGACGTGGGTAGATCTTCCTATAGCCGAAGAGATTGCAAAAATTGTTAGTTGAATAATTAATGTTTTTTCTTTATAAATTAATAAATATAAATAAATGTTTGTAGGAAGTTTTGTGTGCATTAAATGTTGATCACAGGAATACAATTTGAGCTGGAGTTGATAAAAAACAACTATGAAGGATTAGCAATGAGGAATTGTTGGTATTAAATAGAAATATTTTGGCACTATTGCAACTGGAAACTTGGCAGCAAAGTCAGAAGGGACCTGTTTTAATAAATAACAAGTGGGACTTGATAAAGCAGCTAAGTGGGAAAGCAAGCATTAAAGTGATCTATTGAGCATGCAAGGAGCTGTTACATGAAACCTATATTCTTGGAAGCTATTTTAGTCAGATAAAAGAGTAGATCTAGCATCCGCTATGCTCTATGTTTATGGGAATTTGAGAAGATAACTAATGTTTTAATGATTGCATGCTTGCATAAAACTTGAACTGTAACTGACTATTCCTCATGAGGAATTTTTAATTGTAGGAGTTTTTTATTTCATTCCTTTTTAAATAAGACCTCATCTGTATTTATGGGGTTGAGAAGCAAGTAGATTGATAGAGTTGATAGACATATTGTTTTCCCAAGGTATTTTAATACCACATATTTGAATGAATACATGAATTTTTTGAGTTTCTACATTTTCTTCTGAGTTGATCTTTTCTTCATTCTTCCATGGGGGCCCACATGGAAGGTGGATTTTACTTTAGTAATTAGGAGTTAGATTCAATTTTCTAAGTTAAGTTTAGAACTATTGTTCCTTCAGCCACTTGAAATAAAACTAGTTGCTGTTCTTGTAGCAGTAGGTGCATATATGTATGGTTAAGTAATTAGAATTTCCTTCCAAGCATTTGATAGTTGTCTTTCCTTTGGATAAGCTAGATTTCCTTAATGGTTATTGCATTCAAGGTAGTAGTGACTTTTAGCAAAAACTAGAGCATATACTTTGCAAACATCATCTCAAGTTCATGCTCTTAGATTGATATTTAATGGGGATTAGCATAGTACTTTGGTAGTAAAGGATGTCCAATCTTGCAACTAAAAAGGTGTTATATTGGCTAGACATTTTTTGTGCCATTGTTGGGGATGGTGTCAGTCTAGTATTCACTATTGAATCATTTAGTTTCATTTTTAGTATTTTGCATGCATAGGAGAAGAGACAACCTTGGAAGATTTCTTCCCAACTTTAATCAGGAAGATCCTTTTTATCCTAACCCAAAAGGAGAAGAAAGAGAAGAAAGAGAAGAAAAAGAAGAACTATTTGAGAACGTATTTGTAGAGGTATCAGATCAAGTATAATCACCAACCACATCTAAAGAATCCTTCCATTTGAATAATCTTTTTGCTAAGCCAAAATATCAAGATAATCCATTAGCTCTAGTCATTTATCAACCACCACTAAGACATCCACAAATGGTAGCTGCTCAACCTACCTTTCCCTTTCCAATTCCTACTCAACAGGGTAATTAAAATCTAAAGAACATACCCTCTGCTACATTGCCAAAGATCTATGGCCTTATTACTAAAGATCCATAAACCTTTCTCTTTTATTTTCACATTCTTTATCGAAGTTATGACTACACCAATAATGCTCATAAACTGATATTATTTTTGTCAACTCTCGAAGAAGCTGCCTTAAGATGGCTCATGAGTTTTGGTGGCCAACTACGAGTAACCTGTTGCTTAATAAATATAAGGAATATTGCAGAGGCCATGACTTAAAGGGAGATGACATTTTTAAGATGTCACAAAAGGAGGATGAGACTTTGAAGGACTATGTTGCCTAGTTCATGTTTAACTTGCAGCACAACACACAACATTAGCTGAACAAGGAGTCCCAAAAGAATTTCTTTTTGAAAGGAGTGCATGATAGGAGTATGGAAGACTTAGACTTAATGGTTGGAGGTGACATTACATAGAACATTTTCTTGAACTATTCAAGAGAAACAATAAAAAAAGGAAGAGATTTGAGGGAGTTATTCAAAAAAATTCCTATTGCCAGAGTATCTAAGATAGAACTATCAAACCTCCTATCAGATGTCAAGCAAGACATCATTAATGATGTTGCTACACAACTAGACACCATGCAAGCATGAAGGAATAAGGAGGATGTTGATATTAGGTTAGAAAAGTATTTCCCTCACTACAGAGAGAAGAAACAAAATTGCCGATGCAAACCTATTGCTAGTTTGGAATCACAACATGTGCCTACTAAATTCAAGCTAATTGATGAAGATAGGGAAGTCCTCTATGTTGCTCAATGAAGGCCATGGGCTCCAAGATTAGGTATTCCTCAAGAACCACTCCATAATTATGGTGATAATAGTCAATGGCAACAACAACATGGTAATTATAATAATTGGAAACAACCTAACCAGGGATGGCAACAACCTTAGTAGGGTTGGCAATAACCTCAACAAGGTTGGCAACACCCTCAATAAGGTTGGCAGCAACCCCAGAACGGGCAGCAACAACAACATCAATCAGCCTTGACCCAGCCCCCTCAACACCAAGCCTTAATGCCTCCTATATCCAATACAAACCCTTCAAAACTGCCACAGTTACTTGCACAACTTGCACCTAATCTCAATAAAGCAAAACCTTTAGCCCAACAAAAAAACTATTCCATCACCTTGAATGATATTCATCTATGATGTGGAACAATGCTTGCATCACCTCAACAACCCATTATAATATAAGTAGATGATAGACATGCTGAGTTAGTTCAAGAACCTACCACCACTATCTCTTTTGTAGCCAAGAAACAACCATTTCCTAGTAGGTTAATAGAGCAAATTTTGCCAACTGAAAATCAAGCTGCACTAGATTTTCTTGAACAACTCAAGCAAATGACGGTAAAAATTTCCTTGCTCAATGCAATAAAGGAAGTACCCATATATTCAAAATCCATCAAAGAAGCCTATATTAAAAATCTAGGAAGGAAAAAGAAAGACCCAAAGACTATCCATGTCCTTTGCCAACTTTCTAATCTTATGCTCAATAACCTCAAGATGTCCAAGTATGCACACCCTAGAAGTCTAGTAGTAACCCTTGCCATTCAAGGAGGACAAGTGAAGAATGTTTTAATAGACCTAGGAGCATCCATTAATGTAATGACCCATGAAGTATTGTCCAAATTAAACATCATTGGTCTTAGACAAACACCAACAATCTTATAGTTAGCAGATAGTTCTACCATCATTCTTGATGGTATGTTAGAAGATGTCACTGTCACATTACATTCATGGGATTAACTAGTTTATTTTGTAATACTCTCTCCAAAAATAAGTACTGGGGGATATCCTATCATTCTAGGATGACCATGGTTAGCAATAGAAGATGCTTATATTGCATGCCAATTAGGAAAAATGACTATTTTATATGGGACAAACACTAAAAACTTAACCTTGTATTCTTTTTCTCAGCTTTTACTACAAGATGACCAATTTGTTTGGCCAAATATGGGTGACTCTGATATGGACATGGATTCTATTAAACAATTGATGATGATGTCAAGGCACTCATTTGTAAGCATTAAAGAAGAGAATGATGTCATTTTTTTTTATCTTATTGAATGAGTATGGAATACAACCTGAGATATCTTCTAAATAAGATTGTATTTTAGAAAGAATTTTTCCTTTACCATCTAAACTTCATTATTCTAAGTTTGCACAACTTCTACCACATGAAATAGACTCACAACCAATTGCTCAGGTTTCAATAGGTGAAAAGTACTCAAAACAACAATTGTTCCAAGGAGAAAACTAAACTTAAGAAAGTCCCTATCTCAGACACAACATCATGATCTCTTGTAGCTGTTACAAAAGCACCAAGATGCTTTTGCTTGAGAGTATATAGATATGAAAGATTTGGACCCTACACTATGTACTCATAGGATCTATATAAGTCCTAATTGCAAACCCGTGAGATAACTTCAATGTAGGATAAAACTAGCATTATGAGATATTTTCAAAAATGAATTACAAAAATTACTCAATGCTAGCTTCATATATCCTATTTTAGATAGTCAATGGGTTTCACAATTGGTTATTGTTCCCAAGAAGGGGTGAAAATGGTGAGTTTGTATAGATTATAGAGAACTTAACTCAGCTACCAAGAAGGATCATTTTCCCTTCCCTTTTGTCAATTAGGTACTTGAAAATCTTGCAGGAAAGAAGTACTTTTCATTCTTGGATGGGTTTAGTAGCTACAATCAAATCTAGATAGCACAAAAGGATTAGGACAAGACTACATTCACATGTCCATAGGGAACATTTTCTTATGTTGTCCTACCATTTGGTTTGTGCAATGCACTTGCAACTTTCTAAAGAGTTGTTATTAGCATTTTTCTAACATATCTGTAGATTTTTTGGAAGTGTGTATGGATGACTTCACAACATATGGGTAGACCTTTGAAGAAGCCAAAGAAAACTTGGACAAAGTTTTGCAAAGATGCAAAGACTACAACTTTTCTTTAAAAAATGAAAAGTGTTTCATAATGATGCAAGGAGTAGTGTTGGGACACTTTATTTCCCCTAAAGGAATTGAAGTAGATCTAGCAAAGATAGAGGTCATATGCACATTATTTGTACCAACTAAATTGAAATAAGTCAAGAGTTTTCTAGGACACATAGGGTACTATCAGTGCTTTATTAAATATTTCAATCAAATTGTAGCACCTCTATATCAGTTACTTCAAAAAGATGTAGAGTTTGTATGGGATTCTAATTGTACAAAGGCCTTCTTATAGCTTAAGGAAGTCCTCTCAATAGTACCAGTTCTCTGAGGACCAAATTGGGAGTTACCTTTTCACATGCATACTGATGCTTTAGATCATGCCATTGGAGTAGTACTTGGCCAAAAGATGGATTTAGTAGAACATGCAATTTACTATATCAACAAAAATCTTCAAGGACCTGAGTATAACTACATTGTAATAGAGAAAGAACTTCTCACTATAATTTATGCTTTGAATAAATTTAGACACTATATTACAGGGTACCAAATATTTGTACATACATATCACTCTGCTATCAAATATTTGATGTACAAACTAGCAATCTCTGGATGATTGGCTCGATGGTTGTTACTAATGCAAGAATTTGACATTACCATTATCGACAAACTAGGTAAAGAAAATGTTGTAGTTGATTTCTTGTCTTGTCTTCAAACACTTGATGATCCTGTAGCCATAGAAGATAGCTTTCCTAATGAACATATTTTTCTTTTGTCAACACAAAACCCTTGGTATGCTGGCATTGCCAACTACCTAACCATTGGTAAAAAGCCCTCCACATTTCTCTACAAAGGAAAAATGGTTATTGGTAGAAAAGAGTTTTAACTTTTCATGAATCTTAGGGTTCATATTTTATATTGGACTAGATCAGGTGACACAGAGATGTCTTAGAGAGCATGAAACTTATGATGTTCTTCGTGCCTGTCATGACAAGCCATGTGGTGGCCACTTTGTTAACAAAATGACTGCATTGAAGATTTTAAACATAGGTTATTATTGATCCACACTTCACAAGGATGTAGCCCAATATACAAAAAAATGTGACAAATGTCAAAGAATGGGTCAACCAACAAATATAGATGAAATTCCCCTGCAGCCACAGATAGTAGTAGCACCATTTGATAAATGGGGGATTGATTTTGTTGGTCCTATTGAACCACCATTAGAAGGGAAGAGTTACATCTTGGTTTGCATTGATTATGCTACTAAATGGGTAGAAGAAAAGCCCATGAAGCATCCTTGTGACAATAATGTTGCAAAGTTTCTATACGAATGTATCTTTACCAGATTTAGTGTTCCAAGAGAATTACAATTAGATCAAGGGCCTTAGTTTACATCCAATCTAATAGCTGCACTCATGGAGGAGTACAAAATTTGGCAAATCTTCTTCATATCATCCACAAGCCAATGGATTGGTTGAAGTCAAAAATAGAGAGCTATAAAATATACTCACTAAAATAGTGTCCTTGCATAGGAAAGATTGGGCAACTCAACTTCCTGAAGCCTTATGGGCATACAAAACAATATGGAAATCCACTATTGGGTTTACACCATTTGAGCTCCTATATGGGAAGACAACTATCATGCCCATCAAATTTGAACACAAAACTCTACAAATAGCCTTGGAAATTGATATTACTCTTCCTATAGCATAAAAGGATTGCATCTTGCATCTCAATCTATTGGATGAATGGTGGAAGTCAGCTCTTAATAACATAGAATTAATTCAGAGTCAGAGGAAGCAATGACATGATAGATTCATTAAAGATAGAGAATTCTCTGTTGGTGATTGGGCACTCTTGTATGACTCACGATATCAGCATCACCAAGGAGAATTTCAAAATGAATGGCTTGGTCCATATGAAATCATTGCAATTTTCAACAATGGAGTAGTTCAACTATCAATAATTGATTTGGTCAAATTCAAACTCCTAGTTAATGGACATCGCTTGAATTTATATCATAAACCAAAAACTCGAGAGGAATTTATTCAATATTTCAACAAAAAAAAAGTATCTCTTCCTATAGCCACTCTATCCGAGTCTTCCACTCAGATGCTTATAGCCCCTTGAATTTATTTCAAGGCCCTCATAATTAAAAAAATTTGCGTTTATGTGAAATTCATTTCTTTTCCACCTCATTCCATCTCATCTTCTTGTCTTTCCATCACCATTCCATCCCATCTTCTTTCTATTGTATGGTACCACTTGGAGCACCCTTCCTATCACACCTTAGGTTGGTTACACTTGACCCCTTTGCTTTTATTTAATTTATTATTTATTTAGAAAAGCATGTTATTTCAATTTTTAGAATTTGCAATCTTTAAGGTTTGGTAGGTCCCAATCTCTGAAAGGTTGGGGTGATGCGGGACCATCTTGACCCTTCATACATTATGATGAATTTCATAATATTGTAATATTTAAGTCATTTAGATTTTCCTATAACCATGTTGAAGGAATGGTTAAAATGCTTAATTTTGCATTGTGATCTATAAAAAACTAGGAAAAAATACATTTGCATTGTAATGGGAGTGCTTAAAGAAGCATTGAAAAATGTTCAAGGGGTAAAAGAATGTGTTTGGTTGGTTTAAAAGGTAGTTGGAAAGTTTTAAACCACAAAAAACATTTTAAAATCATTGTATTGGTAATTCCAAATAGAGAAGGGGTGAATGAGAAGAAGAATAGATCATTTTGAAGCAATTAGTTTTCAAGAACTTGTAATTTTGATTGCTTTAAACTATTTTAGTGTTGGTTCTAGGTCTTGTAAGGCCATGTACAGCCTGAAAACCTTGTATTTTCTATACATTTGAAGATTATCATGAATAATCTTCTTTATCTTTTTGGTTTGGAACAATTTTGTTAAGTTTTGAAGAAGTTATGCTAGTTTTGGTAGAAGTGGTCATTTGCGGATTTGAGGATGCCCAGCTATAGTCAGATTTATATGTTTGGTACAGAAATATTTGGATGAAAAAAAAACTCTAGTTGCTTGCATTGGAAAGATATATGAACCAGCTTTGATTTACAATTGGTTTGAGTTGTTTTCATTTAGATATGTGTCAGTTATGTTCATTTTAATGAAGATTGGTTTTTAAGGATTTGTTTTGAAGTTACAGGAAATGATTTGTGCTTGTAGAAAATTTTATGGATTGGAAAATTTAATGGCTTATATATTCAAAAACTAGACTCATGTTTTATTTGGAGTCATTTTGAGAATGTTATTAGATGCCCAAAGAAGGGTTATTGGATTTACTTTTGATTTATGATAGAGAAAATGGGTCTACATGCAGAGACTATAACATGTAGTGGATTGATTATTTTTGGCTCAGCTTTGGATATGTTTTAGTATTACTAATTTAGAACAAATCCTAAAAAAAGGTTTTGAAAGAAAATTTTAGAGTTGAAAGTTATGAATAATGTACATAAGTATAGAAGTTAGCATATGCAATTCAAGAAAGGTTGATGACTTTGTGTTGGAAAATGCTTTGTTTTGCCTCATGAGATGTTTAAGAATGAAATTTATTTCATGGATTTTTAAGGGATACTCATATATCCAAACATTTGGTTTACTCCATGGATTCTATTTACATCATGGGGGGAGGGAAAATTGAAATCATAAATGCAAATCAAGGTAAATCTTAAGTTGGCATGAAGGATGTACGGGGTAGGGTCATCTCAGTAATGAGCTGGCACCCCTTTGTACTTCCAAAGTGTGTGTGAAATAATTTAAAAAAAGCCAATTATTAAAGTATGATTTCACAAGCACATAACCCCTCATTAATATGGCATATGTTTATGGCATGATCTTTATTCTCATTATGTTTTGGTGATTAAAATGCCATCATGAAGTACTGAAGGATGTGTGAAGTATTGAAGGATGTGATGTTTGGAAAGTGTTGAAGTATTTTAAAAGCTTTTGTTTCCTTTTACAAATGCCATTATTGAAACCTCTATAGCCATCTCTACCCACACTCTCAATCACTTACAGTGAATTTTCAAGTTATAGCATTTTTTTTCAAAATAAAACATGGGTGGAGAACCTCAGTGGAATGAACTAGTAGATCACAAAGTCTTTCTAGCAAACCCAACAATATGTAGCTTGTTTTAACAATGAGGTTGGCTGGCTTACTATCTCAGTTTGAAGTAGTTTGATTAGGGAATTGTGCTCCAATTTCATAACACACTAAGGGATGGATATGAAACTATTAAAGGTATCTGGATAGAGTTTATAGAGGAGGTGGTGGAAGAAGTTTCTAGTTTTCCTATAAATGGAGAATGATGGAGAGAGGAGATGGATGCAGGAGTAGCAAAAGAGCAATTTTGAGTACATGGAGATTCTTGATTGGAAGAAAACAAAAAGTAAGGTACATTATGGTTATCTCTCCCTCTTCAATTTATTCACCCTGTTGAATTTATCATAAGGTATTTTACCTATGAGGGAAGGTATTCCTATTTGCATGCTATTCATTTCAAAATTTTGAGTGGTTTGCAACATGGTGATTGTCCTGTATATCTCCCAAGTTTCCTTTATAATATTATCAAAAGGCAAGCTACCTATGTATAGCAAGTTAAAGCCTAGTCATTATCCCACCATTGCTTAGTTAGGGCCATAGTTGAAAGGGAATTGAATAGAAAACACTTGGGGACATAGGAGGATTTTGTAAAACTCAAGATAGTGGAACCCTAAAGGGGTGGACCTAAAGGGAAAGGAATGGTGAAAAGAGAGAAAACTATTGTAGGAATCAAGAAAGTCATATATAAAATGGCTCAACTTTAGCTTCTGCGTCCACACCCAAAACTATGAAAAGAAAATTTTTTCTCATAGAAGCCTCAACCTCTAAAAAGAGAAAATCACACACAACTACTGCAGAGGAAGGTTTAGAAGAAGTATCCCTAGTATCACAAGAAGCTGCACACGAACTTAATAAAGGGAAATCTATCGATAAGGGTAAGAAAACAATCTCTACCCCATGATGAGTTACCAAATTGTCTTGGCAGACTTGAAAAATTAACCTTCCATTCCACCTGTTGATTCAGAAGCTCTAGTACATACACGTATGTAGTCCTCAAAGCCTACAACCCATACTCCTAAACATGAAAATGATCTTAAGGAAATTCTCGCAAAGCCAAATAGCCCTATTAACATTGATAGTGACACGAAGTCCTTAGAGAAAATAGTGTCTAGGTTTGAGCAGCTCACAAAAGAAATTGATAATTTACCACCAGAGGAATATCCATCCATTGCACAAGAAATGGTTCAATAAATTGTTGAAACATTTCAAGTTAAAATTACTATTGTGCCCTATCCTATAGCCATTGTGCCTTAAGAAAAAGTTGACAGTCCTATTGCTCATCATCCTCCTAAAGATGATAGCACTATTGCTCATCAAAATGATAGCTTTGTTGAACATCACCATTCTAAGGATGACAACACTACTACTGGTCCAAGTGTCAACCCTTCTACCCACCATCATCCTGAGCACTACCTTGAAGATAATAGACTTGTTGTCCATCATCATACACCACTGGACATTTCTACTCCATTAATAGCTAGCTTTAGTTTGTACCAGTAGTTTCAATGGGAAAAAGAAAACTGGGACCTAGAAAGGAAAAAATTGCGCAGAATTATCAAGGAACAAACACAAAAAATTGAAGAAAAAGATAGTGAAATTATGGTCTTGCAACAACATGTCATGAAGGTAATAGAGCTCATTCTAGAGCTTGTGAATTGCAGGTCATGGTATCCAATTTATACACTGTTCCTAAAAGAACAAATGATTAATTTTCAATTGTCTCAAATTACTCAAGGATTGAACCCTTCTTTGCACACTCTAGAGGAATTTTATGTAGCATTCAAATTAGTCCTGATGGCTCTAAAAAATATCCTTTGCAACTTATATGTTCATAACCTTACTGTTCCAGATGATAAGGATTGGAATTCATTGTTATTTGTGGGAGATGTACAATTTAGAGCAATTATGTCATGGATGTAGAATGAGATTAGTCAAGAGAATTAGGCCACTCCTTATAGGGGAAAAGAAATGTTTGAACCATTATAAATTCAGTGTAAGGTGCAAAAAACTCATAGGGTATTCTTTGATTGGCTCTCTATTAATAATAATAAAAGTGCTACTGCTAAAATTCATCCTATCCAAGAACAAGCTTTTCTGGATTAGGAGTAGCATTGTTCTACAATTACCACTAATGTCATACGAGCCTCTACTCAAAGATGGATTCGATTATCAAAAGATCTAAAAACAAGGGAATTGCACTCTCCTCAAAATTTGGAGTTGGCTATCAGCAAGATGCCCAGATATATGATGTTGGGCAGAAATCAAAAAATTTATTGGGTTCCTCTTCATTTCCAACCACCAATACTCTTGCATCCTATGCTTGGAAAATATGATTCATTTTCCAAATATAACATGGCCATTGAAGAGAAGAAATCAGAAAGGTTAAAATAGAATCATGGATACTTTAATTACAGAGCTCATGAATCAGGGGAGAAGATTGCTAATGATCTCAGGCTACAGATAAGGATCAGAAATCTATAGATGCTGAAGAGACCAACATCAGGATAGTTGGGGGGGGGGAAATGATGGCAAGAAGGAATAGATGTCTTTTTGGCCCCTTTTGTGAACATTTGTCTATAACATACTACACTTTATCATCTTTTAAGTATAGTATTTTGAACTTTTGATGTATAAGGTATGAACATATGGCATAAAAATGATAATTGGAATTATATCTAAAAAGGGTTCATTTTGTGGTAAAAATCTTTCTTCATGAATGTTTGACATGGGTACATCTTCTTGCAGCCAAAGAGATTGCAAAAAATATTAGTTGAATAATTAATAATTTTTTTTAATAAATTAATAAATATAAATAAATGTTTGTAGGAAGTTTTGTGTGCATCAAATGTTGATTGCAAGAATACAAGTTGAGCTGGAGTTGATCAAAAACAACTACGAAGGATTAGTGCTAAGGAATCATTGATATTAAAGAGAAATATTATGGCACTATTGTAGCTGGAAACTTGGCAAAAAAGTCAGAAGGGGCCTATTTTAATAAATATTATGTAGGACCTGATAAAGCGGCTAAGCGGGAAAGAAAACATCAAAGTGATCGATTGAGCATGCAAGGAGTTGTTACATGATACTTGGATTCCTAAAAGCTATATAAGTTAGATAAAAGAGTAGATCTAGCATCTACTATGCTCTATGTTTATGGAAATTTAAGGAGATAACTACTATTTTATGATTGCATGCTTGCATAAGCCTTGAACTATAACTGACTATTCCTCACGAGGAAGTCAAAATTGTAGGAGTTTGTTATTTCCTTCCTTTTTAAATAAGACCTCGTATGTATCTACAGGGTTGAGAAGTAAGAAGATTGATAGAGTTGATAGACATATTATTTTCCCAAGCTATTGTAATATTGCATATTTGAATGAATACATGAGTTTGTTGAGTTTCTACATTTTTTTTTTGACTTGATCTTTTCTTCATTCTTCCATGGGGGCCCATGGGAAAGGTCTCATAGCCCCGAGAACTGGGGTTTGACGTACCACAAGGGTATTGGAGGAGAGCTATCACGCATAAATACTACTGAGACAACTTTCACCATAATCAAATTTTAAATAGTAGCTAGAACATTGATCTGGCTTTTGGCCTATTACTAGTCTGAGGTCATCCCTTGGCATACCCAATATCGAGTATCTTGGTCCAAGGCATGCCTCCTATAGAAGTTACACTGATTTCTCTTACACCCAAGATCCATGAATAGTGAGGGGAGAGGATACATCCAATGTAACTCCTAGGGATTTAAACACTATAGACACACTAAGAACAAAAGAAAAAGTTCATTTTAAGCACCAAACGAAGTGTTATCTAATCTAGGAATTCCACACACATGGTTTTCACAAGCACGCAATGGTCTTCAACAACATCCGGCAAATAAAGCATTAGTAGTTTCTTATGATCATGTCTTCATCCCACGATTGCCACATGCTACAAGTAGACCATTAGTAACACAAAATTATCTAATGTATGTTCTAGAAGCAAATGGAAACCTTACATGTAGATTTTGATTGATGTGTGTGTTTTCTATGAACTAGGTGTTCTCTGATCGAGCAAATTGCACCCCAGAAGGCCAAAATGGCTCAGAACACCCCCAAGTGTGCCCAGATAGTGTAGATTGCATCAATGATGTAGTTGGGGCCTAGTTGGGTGCAGTTGGTAGTTTTTGGGTGCAGTTGGGAGCCCAAGTGCAAGTTATGGGAATTGGTGCCAAGATAAGACCTAGAAAGTAAAATTTTGAAAGCTACACTCCCAAGTGTACCCAAATAGTGTAGACTACATCAATGATGTAGTTGGTAAGTTTTGGATGTAGTTGCTAAGCCAGAAATATCATAAAGAGGTTTTGGTGGCTTTTGGACTCTTGAAACTACTCCTAGGGGTTTCAAGTGCTCCCTAATAGAGCAGAGTGCACCCTAGGACAACAAGCTAACAAAATTCTTAGAATGAAAGGATACAACCATATTACAATACCCCCTAATTAATCTAGGTTTAAAAAGGAAGAGAACATAGTCATTATACCCTTCCAAGTGAGCTCCTTCCTTGCACCTAGAAGCACAAAATAAGAAAACCCAAGTTAGATATGCATGTTCATGTCGGGTTCACCAAAATGTAGCAACTAGAAAATGGGTTAAATGCATAACATACTATGAGAAAATCACAAACTCAATCAACATACATTAGCACCCACTAGTCTACCATGAAAGCCAAACTAATAAAGAAAGCAATAGAAACCCCCTCTTTCGTTTGTAGCTCCCATGTCCTTCTTTCTTCTCCAAATGATTTTAGCTCCAAAGTTTCCTATAGTGCACACAAAATTGAAGCAAAAGCCTATGATATGGATAATGCCATGAGAATACTTGAAGTTGTGATTTAAGCTTGAGAGAAAATGGTGTGAAAATGCAAAGAATTTAAGGACTTGAAAAATGCTCAAGAATTAGGACCTTAAGGATCTAAGACTTCCAAGACCGGAAATGAGAGAAAGAGTGTCCATTTTATAATTGGCATGGAGGATGTGACCCTTGAATTTGTCACAAATAGATATGTGATGTGGTAAGAGATTCCTTTGAGAATCCATGATGTATATGGCAAAATATGCCAATTGTAAAATTCTATGATGCATGGAAGTCAAACTTGGTTAAATGTGGAAGAGAATCTATGATGCATCATAAGACACCTCAAGCCCACTTAAAGCCAAGGATCTATGACAAATAAGCCAAATAAGGACATGCATAAGGAATAAGAATATTGATTATGACATATCTTATCCAAGTGTCAAAGGAGAATCCATGAGGTGTCATATCCAAGTGTCACAATGATGTCAATATTATATGAAATATTTGAATTAAAAATTCTTTTATTCCACAAAATAAGAATTAGTAGAAAATGGAATTAATGATGGAAAATGGAGCTTAGGAAATTAAGAATTTCCATAGTTTATGGATAATGAATCAATTAACTAATAAAATTAATTAATTGAGGACAATAATTAGGAAGAATAATTAGAAAGAATAATAGGATTAAATTATGGGTTATTTAATCCTATAGAGAAAATTAGTAAATGATTTACCAAATTGATTAAATAAATGCGACCATATCCTTTGATGAAAATCTAATGATGATATAGATCATATGAGATGATGAAAAGTAGAAAAAACCCATGGTCAGATTGATTGATTAAAGTTGATAATGTGCCAAGGACACATGACATGAATTGATTGATATGTAACATTTAACTGACTTGTAAATGCTATAGGATCGAGGTTGATTGATAAGGTTGATCACAATAACATTGATAGACATTATCAATATTATTAAAATGGTTGACAATGCCATGATTTGATATTGAAAGCCTCAAAAATTTCAAATATTGGATGACATGAATGATAGTTTGACCTAGCATTGAGAGCTGCGATAGTACTAAGGTAAGATTGATAAGATTGATAGGTTGATAGGTTTCCAAGGTACTGAAAGCCACAACAATACCTAGGATCAAATAAATGATGACTAATTTGGGATGTTTGATATGTTCTAGGTTGATTAGGACTGATTTAGAGTGATTCTAACTTTATTTGGGGTGATTTTAAGTTGATATGAAATGGTTTTGACTTGATTTGATATGATTTTGAAATGACATGAAATTGATGTGAAGAAGGATACAAATGATAGAGTATAATCAATTTTATGGATGAAGACTTCAAGATAAAGGGGATCATTATGGTTAGGTTTGTCCTTAGGAATATCCTGAAGGGAAAAGGTGATATGCTATAAGGCAGATAGGTTCCCAATCATGGCTTGGAACTGGGCAACATCCATGTTATCTAGGACTATTGACTCTTTAAGTGCTTGTTCCAAGATCTTTTGATGTTAGGGAGATGCATGTAGTAGGTCCAAAATGGATATTTGCATAGGGGTCTTGCAAGGCTATTCAACAAGGCTATAATTAGATGAAGTAGGAGCCACAGGTTTACTAGGCATGCAAGTCTAGTAGAAGTAGTAGGTCTAAGTGGAGCTCCAAGTAGGGTGATCTTGGTATGGCATGTAGTGATAGTGCAACACGGGTCTTCAGCCTTTAAAGTGAATGTAGATATGCGAGAATCTGACTCATTGAAATAATTGATAGTGTAGTCATATCCCATGCAAGTTTAATTCACATTAGCTTGTGAGTTTGAGTTTGAACTGGAGGGCTTCTCTTTGTCATGATTACCTAGAGGATCTTTGAAAATAGTGTGATTAGAGTTGATGCTAACAATGTTGGATCAACTATGATTACACCATCATTAATAAGGTCTTGTATTGCATGTTTTAGTTGGAAGCATGATGAGGTCTTATGTCCTTTGGTGCGGTGGTAATCACAGTATTTGTTGTCATCCGACCAATCTGCTTTGGTTAATGGTTTGTCTTTGATTGGGGGTAACTGTAGGAAGTTATTAGTCAGTGATTGTTGTAGTTCAATCTCAAGAGGTTTCCCCAATGGTGTGAGTTTTTTGTCCTTGGTTCTAGGATGTCTTTAAGGTTTGTTTTGCATGGAAGCCTCAATCTTCGTTAAGGTGTTGTTTGATTGGGAGTTTGTGAATTTGTAGGATTTGCACCTTTCAAAGTCAGTTGAGGTTGTGCTATGCTAATTGTGTGGGCATCCATAATGCCATCATTAGTCACATTCTTATTTTTACAAAATTTTTTTGCCTTATCATTAGACAAGTTGGTGTTTGTGTTTTATTTGTTTATCTTGAGGATTCCCTTACGGATAAGAGCATCTTCGATACTAGCCCCCTTTTTTCATCAGTTTGGAAATGGTGCTTGGGATCTTGATTTTGAGTTCATACATTAAGTCTGGGAATAAGTTCTCAATGCACAAGTTAACTTGTTGTTCTTCAAGAATGTCTAGTGAGCATTGGCTGACTAAGCTTCACCAACAAATTAAGAATGTGATGAATGGTTCTCCCATCTTCTATTTAGTTGAGCACAAATCAGAAAGTGTCACCTCATTTGTAATGTTGAAGGAAAAGTGGGAGATGAACTTGTCTGTTAGCTTTGACCAAGATTTGATATTACCAAGAAGTTTGGAGTACCATTCAAGTGCGAGCCCACGTAGAGAATGAGGGAACAATCTCATGAGGTAAGTGGGCTCATCACTAAGTTCGGTACATGAAGCACAAATTTTTTTGATATGATCAATAGGATTGCCTTTTCCTCGATATTTTTTCGACCTTGGAGCCTCAAAGTGTTTTGGGAAGGGAGGCATATACATACTTTTATCGAATGGATTAGGACGTAAGTCCCTTTCTATATATAGAGCTTATTTCTTTTGGACTCCCAATGCCTCGACTTGTTTGGAAAGTTGTTTGAATTGTTGTAATACTTCTTCATTGGGATTTTGTGTGGTAGTCTTTCCTTCAAGTCTTTTGTGCCTATGAGTAGACCATTTGCTATGGTGGGATCTATGTTTACTTGGTTCTGACATTTCTATATTTGATGAATCTGGTGAAGTGTCGCTAGGCGATGGAGGTATGTTGGTACCTTGAACACAAAAGGGTCCCTATTGTTGGGGAACTTGTTGTGGTATTTGATGTGGCACTTGTTGTGGGATTGACTGCGATTGTTGTACCATATGTTGTTGTTGTGCCATGTGTTGTGGTTGTTGTTGGGATACCTTTGTTGGTTGTATGTGAGAACATGTATGTGCTTATTGTTGTAGAGGTATTTGTCAAGGTTGCTATGGCATATGTTGTTGTTGCAATAAGTGTTGCTGGTATGCGATTTGTTTCTCAAGGTGTCTTTAGTATTTCAACTGTTGCTTGAGTTGCTCTTGTTGTTTAGTAAACATTGCTTGTTGTTGATACATTTCATGGAAGTCAAGTGGGTTTATGTTGGAACATGTATTAGGGATGTTGGATGTTTGCACCACTTGAGGTTGTTGTTGTCATGGTTGATGTTGTTGTTGATATGTTGGATATGTGTTGGAGACATTAGGTCCTTGGACTATCATAGGTTGATGTTGTTGGGGTAGTTGGTTATGTCCTTGAGAAGTGATTATCATGTTGGTATTATTGCTTTGGCTCCTTTGTTTGTTAGAGGTTCCTCCTTGTGACATCATATTGACTTGACTATGAGATGTGTTCCTATTGGGAATGGGTGTAATGTCAATGAGGCTTTTCCTTTGTGCATCAATAGGGATTGTTGTAGTTTATGTTGCACATAGTGTACTCATGGGAGGCTCTGTAACATTTGGTGTCATACCACTTGGTAGGGTTAGGAGCAAAGGTGCACTTTGTTGATTTTCCTCCAAAGAAGGTATGCCTAGCATCCTTAGAGAAAAAGTCCCTTTAGGTGCATCTTGTTGTTGCATCATGTGATTAAAATCAAGTCTTAATGTCCTTTTGGGGTTTTTAGGGATTGGTGGTATTTTTTAAAACAAAGGGTTAACATTGATGTGTTCAAATGTACTTTGGTGGATTTCGATGGTTGATTCTTGATGGGACCTTATAGCTGCCATTATCCTATTTGAAAACTCCAAAGGTTGTTTTCCCTTATCTAGGTCCAAATTGATCATGGGTTGTATGTTTTCAATGGTTGTGTTGGTTTGATGTTTGGACTTAGGTCCTTCCACATTTGGGTTGAACTTAGCAATTTCTTGGGCTGCCAAAAGTTTAAAGTTCTTGTGAAATTTTTTTTCTTGACATGCCCTAGTCATTTCTTCATCAGTGATTCCATAATCAGTGTTAGAGTCATCACTTAGGTGTAAAATACCTTGTTGTATGTTTGATGTGTTATAGTTGAAGGTATTTGTGTTAGGTTGGCTAAATTCAAAGGAGTGTGATTGTTCATCTTCAGGTGTGGTTAGTACACTCCCTCCTCCTAGTGGTATTGGCATGAATATAGGTTCAAAGTCAAGACTCCATTGAACCATCCCATGTGTGGGGGAAGTTTTTGGAGGAAATCTCATGGTAGGTGCATTGTTCAAGGTTTTTTATGCCATAGCTTGATTATGATGATCTTGCGAATACATATTTAAGGGGTCTTCTAGTAATGGTTGTGATGCCTTGATTTGGTATTTGTCAAGGATTTTTTGGGTTTTCTTACTCTTTTTCTATCTTGTATGAGGTTTTGGTTGTGCTTGTGCCTCAGAAAACAAGGTTGATAAAGTTCCTTGGGTCTCTGAGCTGATTATGTCCTAGTAAGTGCTAGCATGATACCTAAGAATGCAGATGCAATGGGTGGAAAATTTAAATGGAATTTTTGCCTCCCAAGTGTGAACCTAAACTACCAACTACACCCTAAAAACACCAATTGCACACCTGAAGTGTTCCATTGGTAAAATAGGGTTGCGGTTGGTAAACCAGGGTTGTGGTTGGTAAAAGAGGTCAAAACTTGATAATTAAGATGTGGGTATGCAAGATATGAGTGTTTTTGGGATTTTTAAGTGTTTGGGGATGTTATGCAATGTGAGGAAATGCTAAATGAACTAGGGTTTTGATGTGCAAAGTGAAAATTTCCTAGGGATGTTATGCAAATGCAAATGCAAGGTGTCATTTTGAAGTTTGACTAGAGGGGATGAAAATGACTCTAAGGTATGCAAAATGACAATTAGGGTTATGCTTTGGACTTGGTGAGGATGCCAAAGGTTGATTTATGGAAGATAGACTATGCAAAGGATGGTTTCCAAGGGTTGATAATGATGTTTAGGATATGTAAAATTAGGGTAAATGATCAAGAAGGCAATTTGGTTGATGGACTCTTTGATAGGGTTTGGTAGTGAAAATGATGCTAAGGAATTTGATCAATGCAAGATGAAAGGGATATACCACTAGGGTAAGTCAAAATGACATTTAGGGATTCTAGGGATATGATTATGCTATGAAAAGGGTATATAGAAAGTTTTAACTTAGGTAAAACCTTTAGAAAGTATTTTGTCTAGGAGTTTAACCTTGTGATAAAGGACTTTGGATCTTGACCAAAAAGTGATAAAAGATGAAAAGACCAAATTGATAAAAGATGACAAGATCAAATATATCAAGAAATAGATCGATTTTGACCAAAGAAAGTGATAAGAAAAGATAAAAAGACTAGTCAAGATCCATTATTCGTCAACACTAGGACATACTCTAAGACTCATACTTTGTCTAGATTTTTGATTGAATTCAAAGGTTTCAGGGGTTCAAAATGATGTTTCAGGGACTTTAAATGGTGGCGATGCTGAGTGGATATATAATATGGATAATTACTATGATGAAAAATGGGATTTTGGGTGGAAGATGCAATTTTGGGTGAAGTGCAGAATGGGGAGGTGCAAAGGCTCCTAGATGTAGTTTTAGGGTTCTAAAGTGCTGTTAGGAGGCCCAAAATGGTCTTTCAGGTGGCCAAGTTTGCCTTAAAAATGAAAAGTGTGCCCAAAAAGTACCAATTACATCATTTATGTAGTTGGGACTAGTTTGGGCACAGTTGGTAGTTTCTGGCCGTAGTTGGTAAGTCAAAATGAAGGTTTGCTAATTTTGAGTGGTATGGTTGCCAAAATGATATGCTAGGAAGTTAAGATGATAGGGTTGATGTTAGGATGGGTTAGGAGATGTATAATAGAGGATATTACCTAAGTAATGATGTACTAAGTGAAGGTAATGAAGACTAGGTGGTGCAGAATGTAAATCTAGGCAAGTTAATGCAAGGGGAGCTAACTAGGTACCTAAAGAAATAGTTGAAGCCCCAAAATGTTATTTGGAATCAAAAAATAGGTTTGAGGACCACCAAGTGCACCAATATAGTGTATAATACATCAATGATTTAGTTGGTAGTTTCATGACATAGTTGGTAGTTTCAGGGCACAGTTGGTAAACTGGGCTGAAACTAAGGCAATTTTGGGAGCTATGTTTTCCAAATTGATGTTATAGAGAGGTAAATAGTAGGGGATAGTGCTAAGACCATTATGAATGCTCAAAATTATTCTTACAACTCTTTGAATGATGGTTAAAGTGGTCAAGATGAGGATTGGATATGCAAAGATGCAAGGTGGTGGATGCAAAGTGTAGATTTTTTAGATTAGGATGCAAAAACTAAGAGAGGTAAATGAAACACAAATGGATGCAATATGAAAGGTAATGGATACTAAATGAGGACTAAAAGGTGAAATATGAAGTCTATATGATGCAAGTATGAGGCTTAGACTAGGGTGAATGCAAATGAAATTTATGCAAGGGTGAGATCTACGTTTTGCCAAGCACATTTAGGAGCACAAGTTGCCATGTTTTCCATGGTTTGAATGTGTTGAACCAAAGTTTGCAAAGTTTGGACAAGGGCTGAAATTTTTTGGCAATGTGTGATGTTTGGAGAAGGTTCAAGGTGTAAATTTTAATGTAGGCTATTATCTTGATTATGTTTTAGACACATGCAAGACACATTAACACAAGAATAGATGTTGTTAAGAGTGAAAAAACACACCACAACCTAGGCTTTTAGGATTATATCCACTAAATTCCTACTTGAACTAAAATTCAGCTATGCTTATCTAGAGTAGACAACATAGGATCTTGACACCATAGGCTACCCCTTATAGTGCACTCACTTCTCGGGGCTACCAAGATCCGCTTCCCAAGGGGTATGACTTTCCAAGGGACTATTGCCTCTACTAAGGACCATTAGAATGTAGGATGTCTTCATGGGCATGGGTGACCCCTTGAGCTAGTGGATAGAAAGGATTTTGGCCACTAAAACATGGTTTTTAGTAAGCACATTTTGTTCAGCAAGTGAATGATAAACTTTCGCAAAAGGTCTCCCAACCTCGACAGCCGGGGTTTGATGCACCACAAGGGTACTAGAGGAGAGCTATCATGCAGCAATACTATCGACACAGCTTTCACCGTAATCAAATTTTATATAGTGGCTGGAATTTTGACCTATCTTTTGGCCCATTGCCACTTTGAGGTCATCCCCTAGCATACCCAATATCGAGTATCTTGGTCCAAGGCAGACCTCCTATAGAAGTTACATGGATTTCTCTTACACCCAAGATCCACAAATGGAAAGGGGAGAGGATATGTCCAATGCAACTCCTAGGGATTTAAACACTATAGAAACACTAGGAAAAAAAGAAAAAGTTCATTTTAAGCACCAAACAAAGTGTTATCTAATCTAGGAAATCCACACACATGGTTTTGACAAGCACACAATGGTCTTCAACAACGTCCTGCAAACAAAGCATTAGTAGTTTGTTATGATCATGTCTTCATCCCATGATTTCCACATGCTACAAGTAGAAAATTATTAACACAAAATAATCTAATCTATTTTCTAGAAGAAAATGGAAACCTTACATGCAGATTCTAATTGATGTGTGTGTTTTCTGTGAACCAAGTGTGCTCTGACAGAGCAGATTGCACCTGAGAAGGCCAAAATGGCTCAGAACACCCCCAAGTGCACCTAGATAGTGTATATTGCATCAATGACATAGTTGGGGCCCAGTTTGGTGCAGTTGGTAGTTTCTAGGCATAGTTGGGAGCTCAGGTGCAAGTTATGGGGAATTGGTGCCTAGATAAGACCCAAAAACTAAAAATTTCAAAGCTACACCCCCAAGTGTGCCCAAATAGTGTAGACTACATAAATTATGTATTTGGTAAGTTTTGGATATAGTTGGTAAGTCATAAATAGCATAAAGAGGTTTTGGTGGTTTCTAGACTCCTAAAACTACTCCTAGGGGTCCCAAGTGCGCCCTGAAAAAGCAGAGTGCACCCTAGGATAGCAAGCTAACAAAATGCTTAGAATGAAAGGATACAACCATATTAAAATACCCTCTAATTAATCTAGGTGTTAAAAGTAAGAGAACATAGTCATTATACCCTTCCAAGCGAGCTCCTTCCTTGCACCTACAAGCACAAAACAAGAAAACCCAAGTTAGATATGCATGTTCATGTTGGGTTCACCAAAATGTAGCAGCTAGAAAACATGTTAAATGCATAACATACTATGAGAAAATCAAAAACTCAATCAACATACATTAGCACCTACTAGTCTACCATGAAAGCCAAACTAATAAAGAAAGCAATAGAAACCCCCTTTTTCGTTTGTTTCTCCCATGTCCTTCTTTCTTCTCCAAATGATTGTAGCTCCAAAGTTGCCTATAGTGCACACAAACTTGAAGAAAAAGCCTATGATATGGATAATGCCATGAGAATACTTGAAGTTGTGATTTAAGCTTGAGAGAAAATGGTGTGAAAATGTAAAGAAGCTAAGGACTTGAAAAATAATCAAGAATTAGGACCTTAAGGATCTAAGACTTCCAAGATTAGAAATGAGAGAAAGAGTGTTCATTTTATAATTGGCATGGAGGATGAGAGCCTTGGATTTGTCACCCATAGATATGTGATGTGGTAAGAGATTCCTTTGAGAATCCATGATGCATATGACAAAATATGCCAATTGTAAAATTCTATGATGCATGCAAGTCAAACTTGGCTAAATGTGGAAGAGAATCTATGACACGTCATAAGACACCTCAAACAACTTAAAGCCAAGAATCTATGACAAATAAGCCAAATAAGGACATGTGGAAGGAATAAGAATATTTTATTATGACATATCTTATCAGAGTGTCAAAGGAGAATCCACGAGGTGTCATATTCAAGTGTCACAATGATGTCAATATTCTATGGAATATTTGAATTAAAAATCCTTTTATTCCACAAAATAAGAATTAGTATAAAATGGAATTAATGATGGAAAATAGAGCTTAGGAAATTAAGAATTTCCATGGTTTGTGGATAATGAATCAATTAACTAATAAAATTAATTAATTGAGGATGATAATTAGTGAAAATAATTAGAAATAATAATAGGATTAAATTATGGGTTATTTAATCCTATAGAGAAAATTAGTAAATGATTGGCCAAATTGATTAAATGAATGTGATTGTATCCTTTGATGAAAATGTGATGATGATATAGATTGAATGAGATAATGATAAGTAGACCAAAGCCATGGTTAGATTGATTGATTGAAGTTGATAACATTCCAAGGACACATGACATGAATTGATTGATATGTAACATTTAACTAACATTGTAAATGCTACAAGAATTAGGTTGACTGATAAGGTTGATCACAATAACATCGATGAACATTGTCAATATTATTAAAATGGTTGATAATGCCATGATTTGATATTGAAAGCCTCAACAATGTCAACCATTGGATGAAATGAATGATAGTTTGACCTAGCACTGAGAGCTACGACAGTACTGAGGTAAGATTGATAAGATTGATAGGTTGATAGGTTTCCAAGGCACTAAAAGCCACAAAAATACCTAGGATTAGTTAAATGATGATTGATTGTGGACGTTTGATATGTTTCAGGTTGATTAGGACTAATTTTGAGTGATTTTGAGTTGATTTGGGGTGATTTTGAGTTGATATGAAATGGTTTCAAGTTGATTTGATATGATTTCAAAATGACATGAAATTGATGTGAAGAAGGATACAAATGATAAAGTATAATATATTTTGGCCAAAAGATCGAAGTTAGTAGAATGAGAAAATGGGACAAATTAGTATGAAGAAGTGATGAAACCATAGATGCAAACCATTTTTGAGCATCTACAACTACATACTGAGAAAGTAGTGCATGTTGAGCATAATATGTCAAATAATGCATGCTGAGCAAACTATGTAGTATGTACCAAGTAGATAGTTAGTATTGAGTCACTCCAGTGATGTGAAAGTTAATAGATATTGAGTGATTCAGATGTCGAGTGAATAGTGGATGCCAAGTCATTTAGAGGTCATGTTACAACATTGAAGATATAGTGGATGCCAAGCATTAGACACTTCAAGTGCTGAGTAAACAATTTTGGACATAGTTGTTTGCAATGACACAAACTCCAATGTAAACCATTTTTGATCCAACTTAAGGATTGTTTTTTGAATTCTAGATGATAAGAATGAATCTATATTAAGAATACCTATGCAATATATGCAACCAATTAGATAGAGGGATGAATTAAGAATAAAAATGGGTGAATCACAGTTGTTGATTCCTACCTAACCTTAGGTCAACTAAGTCTTCTTAAGGAAGATAGATCCTAAAGAGTTTAAGACCAAAGAGGGAAGTTTGCATGTGCAAACAAAGAATTCATAGTGACTAAGGAGTTGTGAGAAAGATATGAATTGTAGAATCAATTAGAGAGAATAGAGGAAAGTAGAGAGAGGAAATATGTGATACATATAATCAAGAGGATCAAATATACATCTAAAAAGAGGTGATCTGATATCCAGCAGAGAGGTGCTAACTAAAGGATCAAGGCTGAGAAATTATAGTAGGTGAATCAGTAAAATCTCTTAACCAAGTAGTCATAGTAGGCTTTTGTAAATTCTTTAATATGGTACTTACTTCATTGTAAGTTTAATTCCTTTAACCAAGCACACTTCTAACAACATGTTGGAATCATTTAATAGGGTAAGACCTAACGGTCTTTGTAAGCCTTTAATAGGGAAAACCTTTCATAGGGTAGATCTTAATTTATGATCAAATAATTGTAACCTTCATTAGATAAACTTTACAACTATAGTAGTGAAGATTTGTGGGTGTCATCCCCACCTCAGTTTTACCTTCTCATTGGAGGGTTTATAGGTAACTAAATATCTTGTGTTATATGCATAAATTATTTTCTTTCATGCTATGGATGAATATGTTTAGTTTGGCATTTTAGTTTACATGAAAATTGTGAGATGAATGTTTTAATGGTTAAATTTTTGAAGTACTGATTCAACCCCCCCCCTTCTTAGAGTTTACTTTCCCTATTTTATTTCCAATAGACACCCACAAAGTCTTCACTACTATAGAAACAAAGTTTTCTTGTTAGGGCTTCAATTTTGATCATTTTTGATGATCTACCCTATGAGGGGTCTTCACTATTAAGAGATTTACAAGACTTATTTAGTCTACCTTGATTAAAGGATTTTACCTCACAACTAATTGAGTACTCTATTAGGATATTTACAAAGGCTTGTTAAAACCATTTTGTTAAGAGATTTACAACTTGAAATACTTGTTGGAATTTATTAATACATGATCCTTAAATTTGCACTACAATGCTGATAAAAAATTCCCTCTATATAGTTATTGATCACTTCTCTGATCTGAGTTGTCACTAATTATAGTCTTTACTACTTCTTTGTAATGCTTGGTCACTCTTCTTGATTCACCTTTAGACTTTTCATACAACCAAACACTTAATAAAAAATTCTCCACACACATGAACTAGGTCATAAAACCTTCTTAATTAGCCATTAGGTGAAGCTTCTAGATTATGATCAATGATCTAGATTCATTTCTTTTTCCACTTAGTCCTTACAATTTTATGATTGGTTAATATGCTTGCATAAGAATTAATGATCCTCACTAGAATGTGCAATCACCTCCATAACTAAATTCTTCATCATATAAAATCATCTACAAGGAAAAAATGGTTTACCTAAATGTTTGTGCCATTACAAACAATCATGTCAAAACTATCTTACTCAACACTTGAACTTGTTGATTCTCATCCATGTCTAATCTTCATGCTATCTATTGGCTTCAAATCTTCTTGACATACTCTATTTTACTCAGTCTCTATTAGACTCGACATAAGAATGAACTTGACTTGTATAATTCTCTTTGACAACTTGGCTAATACTGGAGTACTCAAAAACCTTTAATTTACTTAGAAATAACTATTACCTTGACATAAACTAAAATATATACAAGTCCTCCATTAGATTTCTTGATCTATAAAGGATGACTTGATTATAATGATGAACAACCAACCCTATCTAATGAATGAATAAGTGTTTTTCACTAACAAAAAATACCATAATTTCCTTGAGAATCAACAAACAATTGTATTTCCTTTCTCCTCCAAGAAGAAGACTCTCATGGTGGCAAGAAAACTCTTTGATGTAGATCCCCTCCAATCCTTCTTAATTTTTTTGGAAGCCAAATCATGGATAGAGACTTCCTTAGAGAAGAAAATAAAGAGAGAAAATGAGAGTGATCCCTCAAAGGACTTGATCACTTAAATAACTCAACCATCCACTCATGTTAAAAAAGAAAGGAAGTTTCCCACTTTAGCAAATTTTGGAAAGGACATCATGAAAAGCCATGTAGTCATGGAGATTGCACAAGTCCAAGGGAAAGGACATTGGAATCCCTCTTCCCCTAAGATTTTAATTTATAGATGCACAATATGGGTCCTCTCCAACATGACAGAATGATGAGGATGTGTAAATTCATGAACCAATATGTGGATGAAGAGCTTGTATAGCTAAATATATCTATGGCTTGTCTAAAAAATTCTAAGAAAATGCTCTCAGACTATATCCTTTAGTTACTTACTCCATTTTCCATTCTCCTCTGGGAGTCATTAACTTCCAAGCAGTTTGACTTGTTAGTAGCCAAGAATAAAGCTCTAACTTCTATGTTGTATAAGGAGAGACATTTTAGACAAATAATCCAAATATGGGTAGAGGACATGAAGATCAAAGGAATTACCATAATAGAGAAGCTTAGAAACCTCTGCAAGGATATCCTAAAATGAGGAGAGGAGGTATTCAAAGACCTGAAAGCTATGAATACTAATCTTGACAAGTATTTTTTGTGATTTCATAATGCATGCCCCATTTTTACTAGAAGTGGGGACCCCCTACTTTATTTTCTAGCTTTTTAGATCCCTAGTCTAGGTTCAAGTCTTTTTTAGGGTTTTGCTTATTGTTCTTTGCCTAATCTGGGTCTCTACCTAGAAATCCAAATGCCAAAAACCTAGTTTCTAAGGTAGAAAATCAATTTCTTAAAGGTTAGAGGCACACCTAGTGCACCTCACTAGGTGTGCTAGTGTGCTAGTAGTAGAGGAAAACACTTTCTCTTGGAAGTGCACAACTGCACATCTCCAAGAGGTGTGCCAAGCCTCAGGTCTATAAAACTTTTTACCCCCCTTTCTCCTTACCTTATTTTTTCTCTGAGCTCCATATCTCCTGAACCAATGCAACTTTTGAGGTGTGTTGTTGCACTTGAAACCTTCTTCTCCACCTAGACACACAACATAACATTAGAACAACACCAAAAAAAAGTGTGCAACTATTCACCTATCCAAGATGTGTAGGTGCACACATTTTTTTGCATTAATCTTAAAAAACTTAAAAGAAAAACTCACTTACACCTAGTTAAAGGTGCACAACTACATACCTTCACTACTGATAATCATTTTACTAAAGAAAAAAGGGTGTGCACATGGCACACCCTGGTGCACCCTCTTATTTTACACACCTTATGTTTTACACAATGAGGGTCTATATTTAGCACACCCAACAAGGTGCAATAGGTGTGCACCATTAGTATTAAAGGTATAAGTGTAGGGAGACATACCTAGAACACATATGAGGTGTTCTAGGTGCATCATTTTTTGTTTTTTATGGTTAGAAATAGGGTTTTGATGTTTTTAGATAGTTTTGGTCAATTAGGGTTTCTGGGTCATATTTTCATTGTTATTAGGGTCTATGTTATTTTGTTTTTCTTCATAATGGGACTAATAGACATTGATTTTGTGTAGATTCAATGGCTTCTTCATCATCCTCCCTCACTAAAAAAATGGTCTTGAAACTAGTGGTTTTCAAGTTTTAAGGTGTTCCTATAAAGTCATGCTTCCAAGATGACTATTTAGAGATTCAGGACACCGAACTTGGTTATATAGACTAGAAGACATTTCTAGTGTTGTGAAACAAACCTACATAGAGGTCCCTAACGATATTTGCTCTTATCCAATCAAGACTATTCAACACAACATCACACCTAGTATTGATACAGTCCTTAGAATTGATCATGGCACTGGCAAAAAACTATGTCGCCAAATAAAGGTTTGTGAATAGTATAATTGTAGAGATCATGCTAGATCTTAGACCTAAGAACATAGAAAAGATATTCCATCTTCCAAGGGAAGATCAATATATCAGATTGACATATCATCAAGTAGAAAGGTGGTATAGAGAACATGTAGTGGAAGCATCTGAAATCATCTAATCCTTGTACCTCATTGAGAAAACTCCTCTTGGGCATAAAGCAAGAAAAGTGGACATGATAAGGGGCTATATGAAAGATGATATTAGATATTCTATAATAATTTTGAATAGAGTCATGTGGTTACCAGCATCAGGACACCTAAACATATGGATGGTACACTTCATTGAGACTATCAGAACAATGAAGATACAAATTGATTGGGCTTTAATTCTTAGTAAGACCTTGGATGAGCAACTAGTGATAGTCAAGAACAACCATAAGTTGTATATGACATCCTATTTGGTGTACCTATTAGCTACAAGGGCAACAGATTATCTGGGATTGTTCAAAAAGGGCAGCCTGTAAGATGAAAATTCATGGCCCTATATAGTATATCTCCAGTTGGTGAAGAAAAAGCTTCCAAAGCACGTCAAGGAATATAGGATAGTGAATGATGCCTTTTTTTCACGATTATCTATTTCATTGAAGGGGATTATGTGAAAAGGATGTCAGATGAGGCAATGACAAATATTTCAGAAATCAATGCCTATTACATCCAATTTAGGATATTCACTTATTTGAGGGTAGCAGTTATGACTATCAATCCCAAGAAGCTCCCTAGGTATCCAAGTGATAGACTCATATTGTTGGAGATTCCTCGACAAATTTTGTCTACATATGATAGTGTAAGGAAGAAACACAAGATAACCTGGGTGTGGCCCATTACTATAGGACTATTTAGTGTGGTCCAGAGATAGGATATTCCATCTTTTGAGTTTGAGTGGGATCAATATCCCTTGGATGAGTATAACTCTCCTCGTCCCTATTTTGATAACATTGGAAGAGTGTAATACTTAGCGGGTAAACCATTACAACATGAAGATGTGATTGAGGACCATTGGATGAATGCAGTAGATGATTGATATCTGTATAAGGGATTATTTGAGGATGAATCTCTATTTGGAAAGCAATTCTTTGAAGATAAAGGTTCCTATTGGCACTCAAAATTGTAGCTCAAATTTTGAGCACTGTTAAAAAACTAAGCCCTATAAATGCTTTTTCATGCCTATGTACTCAGCTGTATCTTTGATCCCTAAGAGGTGTTCAATGCTTCTAACACTTTTCATTCAGCCTATCCCCATGTTCCATGAAGTTAATTTGAGTTTTTGAGCCATTTTGTAAAGTCTCATTTTGAGCAAATTCCAAATTTGCATTTTCACCTAAGTGTCAGACAGTGATACGAGGCTGTGTTTGGTACTGAATATCTTGCACCCAAAAATGTCTCAGGAATCACCAATTTGGAAGTGTCTAGTATCCATACCTAAGAAACTATGTTTTAGATTTTGAGCCTTTTTGGGTTCGTTTAACTAGGTTTTGAATCCCTCAAAGTTGGTCATTTAATATTGTCATGCTAATGTAATTAGTTTAGAATTCTGGGAAGCCCTGTTTGACATGCTATAACTTTTGACCAGTTGACAAAAATGTGAAAATTCCTTTTGCATTGCATTGTAGATGTCAGAGACTTGTTATGTTTCAAGTTTTAGCTAATGACAAATCTGTTTGATCAATTTTCAAATGTGATTCCAAATGCAATTTATAACTTTTTATTGGTGTTAGTATTTGCAGATTTGTCAGAACCCCTATTTGTGATGTCATATCTTCAAATCTGTGATAGGTGAGATCAAATGGATTGTACCCCTATGTTTTCCTTTGAAAATAATTTAAGTGTGCCAGTTTTCACATCTTGATGAATCTATTTGCACACTTTCCTAGGTCAATTCCATTTGTAAAAAATGCTTTTTTGTCAGTGTTCCCAGTCTGCAATTCTGAGTAGCTCACTTTGAAAAATTGCCATTTGTGCCCTGTTATTCATTATGAACCCAAATCATAGATTTATAATATCCTCATGATAGAGAACCAATGTCCTAGTTTTTGTCTCACCAAGTTTTAGTTTGCCTAGTTTTTGAAGCCAAATTTGAACCCTATTTATTGCTTCCTGACATGTTTATCTACTGGTGATTATGAGAGGTCATCTTTGACAACGAATACCTCTTGACCCCAAATTTTTCATGAGACAAGATTTGACATGGTGAAGGAGTGTGGAGAAAAGAGTCAGTGTGCCATTTTTCAAAGCCTGATCAGGTGATTTGGTTAGTTTTTAAGGCCAGTCAACAGACCTCCTAGTGCAAATTTGACAAGTTTGCAGATAAGTGATAAAGTGAGTTTCAATTGATGATTCACTGATCAAATTGGATTCTAGTTAGTTCAAGAGGGTCAATGGATTAGTTTGATAGTTTAGTTGTTTGGAAATGAAATTATTTTTTAGTTGGACCCACTTGGGGGCCCGATTAATTTCATCAGATCTATCAGGCACGATGAGGTTCTAAGGCATGGCACTGAAGAGAATGAAAAGGTTAGCATATCCCCATTTTCATAAGAAGATTATATAGTGTTCATAAAAAATGTCATGAAAAGTTTTAAAATTTTTGAACAAACTTCCAATCTAGCCAACACCAAAATGGAGTTAAGCAAGTTCATTGTGTGAAAGAAAAGATCTAGCACAAATAAAAGAATCCACCAATTAAAAGGTGTAGAATATTTATGTGTGGGCAAATGGGTCCCTTTTCATTACCAATGTTCATAATGGTTAGGATGAATATGAAGACTATTAGGAGAGTTACCAAACATCCATTCATTAATTAAGGTACATTATAATAGTACATAAAAGCATTCATTAATTAAGATTCCTAATAGTTCTGATGGATAATAGTAGTTTTGTATTACCAATGTTCTCAAAGACTATTATATTGTCCAAAAAAGCTCTCTCTCTCTCTCTCCCATCTCTTGCTTGACCTATTGCATCGAGCACCTTGATGTTCATTATTGCTTTCAGGAAGTAAGAAGTTGTGGACAAAGTTACCAGAGCCATGTTCAACTTGAGTATAGATGAAAATGTTATGTGCTTGTTGGTAGCATACAAAAAAAAGAACACAATAGAGGTTATGAACAATGACCTACACCAACACATTAAAGAGAATCTACTAGAAGATGGTAATGAGAAAATAAACCCACACATAAAATAAAGAGCCCCACGTATTTAGGGTACTCATGGCTAATGAAGGAAGGCATGAGCATAAATTTTTAGAAGGTAGAGGTGGCTAGGAAAAAAGCCATAGTCAATGTAAAGGAAAATGAAGTCTAGAGAAAGCTGTGGCAAAGATCCACGACATAGCCTGAGTTCACACCTTTTTTCTGATCAGAGGGATTACTCTAGTAGTAGGTAAAGAACCTGACCAGAGGGGCAATCTGGAGAATTAAAAGATTCATCCATGCATGAAAAAAATAGGGGATTCTACACATTTAAAGACCATGTAGCCATGAAGGGGAAAATTCACGCTAGTTTCAGAGGAACACGCCAAGTCAAGAGCACTCCACGCTTAGAGAAATTGACAGGATGTGAAGAAAAGAGATCCAGCCCATGTAGAAAGAAGGAAGCACCCACGTCTGTAGTAGTAAGTCAACACATTAAAGGAATAGTCAAATGTTCAATAGTCATGTGATTACAGAGGAGCATGCAAAGAGATGCCATAAGCAAGTAATTTGCAGCTAGCAAAGAAAATCTAAGTGCCCACATTTTGGGCAGAGGATGCCATAGTCCAGCATATTAATGGGAGGAGGAGCCATCCATTTCCAAGGAAATAATGCATGGGCATCTCATTGAAAGCAAGAAAGTTAAAAATTGCAACTATATCCATGCCTAGCAAAAATCATAGCATACATTAAACATGCATCCACCGCAGCCAAAGATGCAACATCTAACACTTTGAATGAGCACCACATTTGGAGAAAGGGAGTCTTGGTAAGGGGCAACATGAAAGGAAGTTTTTGCATTAGGAAAATCACTCGTCCCACATTTTTGAAGCAATATAGAAAAGAATAAGGAACATCCACAGCTTCAAAGGTAGAGTCCACGATTTTGCAGGGGAGACACCCCACAACATTGGAAAGTTAATTGATTTAGAGCTTGAGAGGGGTGGGTCATTTTCCTTCTAAACTCATTGTTTCAGCCCATAACTCTTTCAAAACCTCTGCTATTCTTTGTTGTGTCAAGGAAGAATGTTCTTTGGCCTTACCCACCCATTTAGATGTGGAATCATAGCCTACCTAGGCCAAGGAATGCAAGGAATAGAGGAGATGGATTACAAAGGCAAAAATCGTAAAATAGCTTTATCTCACATTCAGCATAAAAAAGGGTTTTGAGGTATTTAAATACCATTTAACTCAAAGCATTGGATGTCTTATGAGAAGCGCCTTTTGTGAAGGCCAAGATGTGTTGCAAGGTGGGTGTCCTATGCACCGAGCAAGTAAGACAGTTGGAGGTGATGTCAGCATGACATTAGGCAAATTGTTACGCAAAGATGCATGCACACTGATGTGGACCTAGGTGACGAGATGGTGCCATGTGGATGATCGAGTTGGTGTTGCTAGCTCACCAACCAAAAGAGCTCATGGGATAACCATAGCGAGATAGCAATGCTGATGTGGTGTAGATGATGTAGTGCTGATGTGGCAGCTAGTAGGATGACAAAATGCTGACATGGAATCAAGTGAATGAGATTGCAACACATGGCACAACTAATGGTCCTCGTTATCTCACCAAGAAAAGGTGCTTGCGAGATAACCATAGTGATGTAGCGAGGGTTGCTAAGATTTTGATATGTGGCACCAAGGTTGAGGTCAAGGACCAATAATGTGGTGACATGTGGTGCCCAGTTGTATAGGCCTAAACTAATCATAAGACGACACATGGAAATGGTGGTCAAAGCATGTTTAACCCGAAATGAAACCTGTGGGGAAAATTTCAAAGGGTTTTAAAAAGTTATTTTTAAAGGATTTTTCTCAGAATCATGTGTAGTCATGACATTTTAACATTTTAAATAAATGTCTGAACTTTAATATAGTTTGAAACTATAGAAAGAGGAATTAATTTTTGCAATTTTTAAATGGAAGCCACAAATGGAGACCTAATCTTTAGAGGTCCATATCTGGGGTAATTTTTGTCAAAAATGGGCACTTCAATATACCACCAAAACTAGAACAAAACAAACTTTTTGAATTTGAGGTCAGTCTTTGCATAGGTCTTCATTGGTTTTAGCTACAAGCCAATTTGTGAATTTTGGGGCGTTCTTAGTAGAACATGCAGATTTCAACATTGATCATCAAAATTGGTTAAAGGACAGATATGAAGGCTTGGTGAAGTCTAGATGTGAAGAAAATTGATTCCAAAGGATTTTCTTGGCCTTTAGGAGTCATTTTTAATTGATTTCCATTTTTACCATGAGTAAAAATCAAGAATCAAATCAGTTATATGTTCAATCATATGTTTTAGATATTTAGTGCTTTTGGAGCCAAAACTGATTGAAGATTTGATTCACCAGTTGAGGGGAAAGAAAATGGATGTTTTTAACTTGTTGAGAAGGTTTTCCAAGTGGAAAGATGTCAATTATAGATTTAATCTAGGAATTCCTTTCTCTATATCAATCTCATTCTTTCTCAATGTATATTTTCCAGTTCTTTGGAGAAAATTGGCACACTACTGTGATAACATGGTTTTGGTTCCAATCTCGATGCATTCCCAATACTGAGACACCATATTTTTTAGCATAATTTTCTCATGTGAACAGTAGTAGGAAGGAATATACAGATAGTTCAGATCTATTAGGTTGTTTCATCTTTTTCATTTGATTTCAAGGAAATAATACAAAGAGGAGTAGCAAGTTGAGTTTCATCTTGAATCTTGTCTCCTATCTCAGTGAGCTTCAATATTTTAGAATCTTTGAACAAAGAGCCTAGATTGTAGTTGCAGTCCTTTAAGGTTGTATGTTGTTTTATTGTTTCTTTTAACTCAAGGGGTTATGTAAATGCTTCAGTGAACCAACAGGGTTGCAGGTTTATTGAGAAGGATATCATGTAAGAATGAGGTTTAGATTGAGCACAAATGTTTATTTACAAGGTAAATAAATAGATCATATATGTAAATATATACATAAGTATTAGATATCCATATGCATACATTTGATTCATGGATTTTCCAATAGATGAGGCACTGATCAGTTACAGGATCATTAGGTCTTGTTGCTGCATATTAGGAGTTTGCCAAAATCAACATTATTAATTAAACATTCTTTCCCTTTCATGTTGAAGGACTTAATTGTTTAACCCTCACTCATCTTATGAGATTCATAGCTTTGCATTTAGCTACTGTAGATCTATGTCATTTCATGAGTCATTAGGAGATAATAAGGGTAAAATCTTCTTAATAGATTTAGGGATATATTTTTGCACTGTTATGGTATCATTTGAATTTGAGGTCTACCCACCTAGGTTTAGCAGAGCCTGAAGTAGAAGAAGGGTCATGCCTTATAGTTGGCCTATTGTTAGAAATGACATGTTGAAAATGGGAGTTAGCTGCCCCTAGATATGTCATATTCTCATTGGGATAATTAAAAACCCTCTAGCATTTTCAAACACCAACAGTTCCTTTAAAGGTAGTACAACAAGATTATGAAGATGTCTTATATCTATTATATAATAGAGAGAAGATTTTTGATCAACCCATTATGAATGCAAAGATTGATAAGGAAGAAAATTTAGATATTAATCATAGGGCTAGGTACATCATCAAATTGATCAAGGATTGGATCAAAAAACCTTTCAAATTGGATTTGATTCCTCAAGTGATAGTCTTCCAAGCTATAGCCCACCCAAAAAAAGGTAGAGGAGCCAAGGTAACAATGCCCACTTTCATAGATCAATCCCAAGTCAGGCCAAAAATAGTGCACCAACTCGATAGAGAAGTTGGATACTATAGGGCTTATAAGGGTAAGGGTAAGAGGAAAAGAACTTCACCTCAACAAGATGAGCTAGAAGAAGTAACAACTCAAGCACCACCACAACAAGGGGTAGAGAATGTATAAGGGTTAGAGAATGTAGAAGCTACACAAACCTAGGATAATCCTCAAGTGCCACTGATAGATCAAGGGCAAGGAGGGGCTGAAAAAAAAGTACAAATAGTGTCTCCTCCTCAACAAGAAGTACAAGCCTCCCAATCGGCTCCTAAGAGAAGAAAGACCAAAACTCTGATCAAGAGGAGACAAAAGGTGATTAGAAGAGTTATTTCTTTTCCATCAGTTCCAAAATTCATTCCAAAAAGGGGAAGAAGAGGATGATGAAGATAAAGAAGATAACCTTCCCTTGAGTTAGAGGACTTGTCTTCCTAGGGCCATAAAGTTGGAGTGAAGAAGAAGATCTACCATTACACTACCATCCATTCTCAGTCAACCTATTTAGTCTACTACTTTGGAGGATGAGTTGTAGCAATGGATTGACCAACAAGAAGATGAAGGGTCTAATATCTTTTAGATATCAGATTTTGATTTCATCCCGATCAGTACTGAGTTGGTGGGAGATAAGGGATACTCTGATTAATCAACTTCAACAAGAGGATTGGAGTCAATTTCCATCTCAGCCACAAGGACCCAAAGAAGCTCCATCATCACCAAATCAAGCTACATTTTGCATGGAGAAAGGTTTAGCTACTCCTCTCCCTCTAAGTAATGAAGGAAAATAGGTCCAACCTAAATAGGAAGAAGAGCCCCAATAAATACCTACCGATGAAGTGTTAGAGGAAGGAAAAATATGTGAGCAGCCTTAGTAGACTTCCCAAGACACAGAGGTGAGAACTATGGACTCCATGGATATAGAGACTCCAAATGTGGATCTCTCACAAAAGAAGAAGACTCTGGAGAGGAGTGATAAGGGGAAGGTCATAGTAAAAAAAACTCCTTCCTCATCAAAAAGTAAATCTTCAATAGAACATATTCTAAGATGGTTGAGAAAAGAGGTGATTAGAAACAAAATGCAATTGTATGATACCGAGGAAGAGGGAATGAGATAATTGATTAAAGCTCTCAGGAAGCCTGAGTCTCCTCCAAAAGATGCACATGCATTGGGCTTTATGATGAGTAATCATATTAGGACTTGTTTTCTCATGTTTCTATCCCTCCTCTACGTGTAGATATTGAGGAATTGACTCCAAAGGTTTATCAAATCAGGGAGGTTGTGCTAGGAAAACTCATGGTAGACATTGCTAAGTTAATGTTGAAAACTAGAATAAAATAAGTGTTTAGGCACTTAGAATAGGATGAGACTAAACTAATAACTCTTTGGAAGAAAAATGAGATCCTCATGGGATATTTGAATGAAGTAGTTGGTCTGTTAGATCCTAAAAATCTTGAGGAGACTTTAAATGTAACACTTGAGAAAAGGGATAAGAAGAATGTGCAACTTGATCCATTTTTTAAGGCTTTTTAGAAATGGTGAGAAAGTTTTGAAGAGAAAGGTGTGCAGATTATATAGAGAAATCTTAAAATACTACACCATATGAAGAATAATGCAGATAAACTGGTGGCCATTTTGAACTAGGATTTTGGGTTATTGGACAAAGTGCATACATGGGATAAGGACCCATAAGCATTACATTCCATCAATTGTCAAAGGTATCTGATGTTAATGGAGGTGTATATAGTAGAAGAGTTAGATAAAATTGATGATTGGGTAGAGAATATTGTGGATGGCAATAAAGTAATGGAGACATTACATGTGGATATTCATAACCTCAAGGATCAAACCCAAGAGAAAATTTTGGAGGTAAACATTATAGTGATGCATGCTTAGATATTTTTGAAGATGATTCAAGGGACAAATTGATGACTATAGGAGCAGTTGTTGAATAGTTTTGGAAGAATTTTGAAGAAGCTTTTGATGATGATGATATTAGATAAGCATTCAAGACTAAAGAAGCATTACTAGACTTGGATGTGAAACTGAGAGATTTTCAAAAACTCACATCGAGGTAGGTAATTATAGGAAAGAGTGAAGGATAAATATGAAGCTTTAGATTTACTAGATTCAACCTAGGTCACACAAAATATAGAGAAATTAAAGAACAAATACCTAGACATAGCTCTGGTACAAAGGGGAATAAAACCCAAAAGCTAGAATTTCAGTTTTGACACTTGGTAAAATTTTGCATTTTTTGGACTTAATTCTATGGTGTGTTGCTTCTAAGGTGCACTTCTAATAAGGTGTGCCAAAAGTTTTTGAAGAATTCAAAAGTGTGCTGATAGTTAACTACCATTTTCAAATTTAGAGCTTTCCATGTACCAGAAATGCATTCTGACAGTAATTTAACTCCTACAAACATCCAAAGAAGGTTGAGCTTCTATTTTTGGCACCTCTAGAGACTCCTACATCATCTAATGGCTTTATTCTTCTTATTTTATCATGATTTCTTTGTTTTAAGACATGTAAAGTCTCATGCATCCATCTAATAATACAAATAAGGATGGAGTCCTACTTAGCACCAGTTAGAGAGTCAGTTTGTACATAAATAGATTTGTTTTATTAGTTTAGAAACATATGTTTGCATAAATGGATCTCTCACTCTCAACAAAAATTGAGGAGATGATTTCTTATAAATTTTGGAATGTAATATGTATTCCAATCCATTATTTTGATGCAATGATATATGCTTTTAGTGCTTGCATTTGGAGTGTAGTGATTCTTGCTCGAGTGTGTTATATTTTATGAATGTATGTTCATGGAGTGTAATGGAGCTAATGGTTTTATTGCATTATTTTGATTGACTAATTTGTTAATTCTAGTATTTGCTAAGGTTTTACAAATTCTATTGATGTACTTAGTTGGAGAAGAGATCACCGTATTGTTCCTGCATAGCTTTTTGTCTTGCATGAGCCCACTTTTCGTGGCCTTGTGATCTAATGAAAAGTGAAACATCTTACAGTTACTAGATTCCCATTGATGATTGCATCAGTGGAATTAAGGAAGCACTACACCTATTTTTGTTGGACCTACCAATCTTTTCAAAGCCTTAAATTACAGATGTGTTATTTCCATGGCTTATGTCCATTAGGAACTTCCCTTTTATGTTATTTACTTTCATCTCTCATTACCTTATCTTTGTTAATTTCTTTTACAAACACTTGGTTAATTTAGGAATTCATATAGTTGTATTATTAGATTGCATTCATTTAAAAATAGAAAATACCAAAAACATATTTCTTTTTGTGGTTAATTTTGAAATAACAAGAAGATTGACCATTTGATCAAAAATTGGTTCAAACCAAAAAAGGCATCTTTATGAATGAAGACATTTATCTTCAATTGAGTGGATTCTAGTAGGTTGCAAGATCACCCAGAACCTTGGAGTTGATCTCAAATTATATTTTCAAGAGAGGAGTTTGAAACAATTCTTTCCATTAAGCATCGTGCAAAATGACAACTCAACATTATAAATAATGTATAGTTTTATTTCTCGTGGTCATTAATCTTAAGGTTGACAATGCAATTAACCTCAAAATTCTAAAGATATGAAAAACAACAATGATGCATTGGATGCAATCGCTATAATTCAATAAAGATAGCTTGGTTAGGGTAGAGAAGAATCTAAAGCAAGTAAAAAAATTCGTGAAAAAAGACCAGGAGATAGTGTATAAGTATCTAAGCATACTACACACTAAGTCCCATGTTAGCAAGAGCAGGGAAGTCATTGATTTTGAGCACATGAAAATCAGGCACCAAGAATACATCAATAACCTAGTGTATCCCTCTCACTTTTGAGTCTTTGAACTTCACAATTTCACTGCCTTGGGCCAAATGTTAGGAAAACATGAAGAGAAGATACAAAAAAGGCTTGATGCACTTGAAAAGATGGAGCAAGATCATAATTATTGGGTCATCCACTCTGACAATGTGCCTATTCCTCATGTAGACATCTTGGTAGCCATTCAAGTGGCTAGAAGAGCTACCTAACAAAACAAGAACAAGCGAAGGGAGATGGAGAAGGAGATGATGGAGATTCAACTTCCTAAATTTTGTAATCATTTCCCTATCAAAATGATAGAGTCTCTTCCTCTCCCCCCTCCTTCTTCCTCTTCTTCAAGATTATAATGATGTAACAACTATGATATGAAGGGACTATAATATATATATATATATATATATATATATATATATATATATATATATATATATATATATATATATATATATATATATATATATATATATATATATATATATATATATATATATATATATATATATATATATATATATATATATATATATATATATATATATATATATATATATATATATATATATATATATATATATATATATATATATATATATATATATATATATATATATATATACAAAAAATTTGGTGTGAATTCTCCCCCTATTTTTGAGACAACTGAGTGAGTCTCAAGAGTTTTATCAAAGCTTTTTGGTCAATTTGTTTTAGATATTTTTCTATTTTGCAAATAGTGGATGAATGCTAATTGAATTAATAATGCCAAATTTGAAGTAGAGTATAAACTCTCTTTGAATATGGGGTTATTAAAGGTAATACGAGTCTTACTATATTTCCATTACCTTTATTTATTCATTTAATTGCATATTTAGAAATTAGTCAATAATATTAATTGAATCATATATGTGGGAGTATAGTAGTTGCACATTAAGTTAGAGAAAAGGTTTGAAGATCAAATTCATATACAGTTGTAGGTGAGATTTAATTCAATTGAAAACCAATTTTATGCCTGCACCTTTTATGGAGATGGAAGGTTTGGATGCCACATATTTTTATCTTGCATTAATAACACACCCCTATTAAGTAGGACTTAATTTTTATTTTGCACATTATATACATAAGGGAGTTGTACCTTGTAATTCATTGGAAAGTCTAACAATATAGCCGAGACTTCCTAATTGTTGAGAATAATTATTTCCCATTAATCAGGCATCATAGTGGAATAAAAAGAAACATCAAAGGAAGACAATTTGTTAACCAACCAATTTTTGGTGACTCTTTTGGGGATATGAATGGTTTTATATAGACTAAGTTGCTGAGATTATGAGGGGAAATGTGTTATGCCTTTAATATTGGTGTATATAGGGTTACAAATAGTCAACTTGTGGCTATATTAATCCTTAATTAAGTCATGTTATCATAATTATATTATTATTTAAGAAGGTAGGTAAACCTAAGTGTTATGTAGGGTTGTGTCTATTCAACCTAAGCATAATTAGGTGTATATAAAGGTTGTGAGTCTTATTTCAAGATTATATTGTGAAGTGTGTTCTCATTGGAGATATTTGGAGGTTTCCCCCTCGAAGTGGCCTATTACTCTCAGTTATTATCAAGTACTTATATAATATTTTATAATATCTATTCTATTGTGCAAGTTATTTTATTACAAGTTGCATCACAACATGATCTTGGCCATAGAGGCAAGATTTTTTCTCAACACTAGGGCGATTTTGGGAAGAGCATAACTTTCACATTTTAGAAAAAATTTCAAAGATTTTTAATGGGTTTTTTAAGACCATGTTAAAGAAGCTATAGTCCAAAATTCAGAGGAATTGGAGCAAATTTGAGAAAATTATTATAGAATTACTATTTTTGCACAATTTATTGAGATCTTCATATCTCTCACATCTTGCAAAATTGGAGTATAACTTGTATTGGGTTTTTGAATACATATTAGAGGAGCCTAAATTTAAAAGCTTGGAGAAATTAAAGAAAAAATAAGCAAGCTATTGCAAAATTAGTAAAATTTGCTCTCAAGGGAGCAAATTTGCTTTTTTTTTTTTGAGTTTTTTTCTGAGTAAGGGTATCTTGGCCCTCGTAAGTTATAGTAAAAAATAAAAATAAAATAGAGAATTTACATTTCATTTGTGTGATTTATTTCAAAAAGATTGGTTTCCATCATGACAGGAGCTTCAACAAGAGGCAAAAAGAATGCTACCACACCGAGGAAATCCTCTAGTCAAGATTGGGAAACAACAGAGGATAGTAATCCCAATGAAGAACCAAGTAAGTTCAAGGAAGAGATTAAGAGGGATATGTGTGACCTATGAGGAGATATATTAGATATACGAATCATGTTAAGCACCTATATGAATGAAACAAGGAAGGTGCTCTCAAGCAATCAAGTTGAAACATTCAAGTTGACTAATAATGACACAAATTTTAATACTCTTACAACATCTAGGAATTTATTTCCAAAGGTGGATATGTGCAAATTTGATGGCAAGGATCCTCTAACATGGATAAATCAAATGGAGAATTGTTTTGAAGTACATCAAACCCCATATGGACAAAAGGTCATGATGGCTTCCTTATATCTAGAACCAAATCAACTCATTTTTTACCATTGGCTTTGTAAACATAGGAGAAAAAAGGGTCTCACTATATCATGTTCAATTTTTATAGAATAACTCCAAGCACAATATATAAATCATTTGATAGAAAACTTCTTTAGCCAACTTGCTAAGCTTTAACAAATAGGATCAGTTAAGCATTATATTCAAAAATTCCAAAATTTATCCTTAAGAGTGGCTACAATTATAGAGGAGAACTTGAATGATTTATTCTTGGGTGGTCTCAAGGATCACATTTAACATGAGGTACATATTTTTTGTCCAAGCTTAGCAAATGAGTCTTTTATATTGGTACACAAGGTAGAGGAGAAGTTCTTGATTCCTAGAAAGCAAGGGGCTAATGTGAGAAGAGAAAATAGATATTCAACAACTTCTTGTCATCAACCTACTAGGTTGATTCCACAAAAAAATGAGGAGAAAAGAGTAAAAGGATTGTGTTTTAATTATGATAGCAAATATAGTCAAGGACATAAATGTAGTGAAAAGAAATTGTCCTATATTGAAGGTCCAAGTGAGGAAGAAGAGGATGAACCCATATTAGGAGGAGAGGGATTTAGATGAGGAATCACATGATCTCAACCAATCATTTCTTATCATGCACTTTCAAGTCTCAGTGCACCACAAACTCTCAAGGTAGTAGGTTTCTTAAAAAGAAAAAAGTAACAGTGTTGATCGACTCAGGTAGTACTCATAATTTCATCAACAAAAGTTGGCAACTCTTCTAAATAGTTTTTTATGTCCAACCCCAAAGTTTCAGGTTTTGGTTGTAGATGGGGGTACAATTAGTTTTTCAAGGAAGTTTCATAGCATCAAATTATCCACAAGAGATTATCAACTTGATACCCTAATGTATGCAATATCCATGGGTGCGACATACATTGTTTTGGGAGTATAATGACTTACTGCATTGGGATGAAATTCCAAGAACTATTCATGATATTTCAATCAAAAGGAAAGGTATTGGAGCTAAGGGAATTAAAGGAAAAATATTCATAGATGGTAAGCTCTCATCAAATGAAAAAGTTTCTTAAGAAAGGAGCAGATGGATTTGTGGCCTAGCTATGTTCATTAGAAGTCTCTCAATCTAATGCTCTTACTCATCTAGATTTAAAAGCAATAATTGATCATCACTCAGTGATTCTTAGAGATATGTCTAAAGGAATTCCTCCTAAGAGGGATCATGAGCATGCCATACAGCTAGTTCTAGGGATCCAACCACCAAACATTACGCCTTTTAGGTACCCACACATACAAAAAAGTGAGATAGAAAAAATTGTTGAGGAAATGCTAGAGGCAAGAATCATTAGGCATAGCCAAAGTGCTTACTCCTCACTTATTGTGATGGTGCATAAGAAGGATGAAACTTGTCACATGTGTCCACATTATAAAGTGTTCAAAAAGTACACCATTACAGACAAGTTTGCTATCCTAGTCATTGATGATCTTCTAGATGAATTAAATGCAACTATGTATTTTACCAAGTCAGATCTTTGATCGAGTTATCACAAATTTGAATTAAGGAGGAAGATATTTGTAAGACAAAATTTAAAAATCATAAGGGTCATTATTAATTTTTGGTGATGCCATTCGGTCTTACCAATGCACCATCTACATTCCAAAGTTTGATGAAATCCATTTTTAAGGTTTTGAGAAAGTTTGTGTTAGTGTTTTTTGATGATATATTAATTTATAACAAGACTTGGGAAGAACATTTGCAACATGTAGATCAAGAATTAAAATTACTTGAAGATCATCAACTCTATACTAAGCCATCCAAGTGTGCTTTTGGTCTTAAGGAGGTGGAGTATTTGGGACACATAGTTTCACACGAGGAATAAAGGTGGATCCTAACAAAATTAAGGCTATCATGGAATGACCTATTCCAAAAACCATTAAGAAGCTAAGTGATTTCTTGGAATTGATAGGGTACTATAGAAGATTTGTGAATAATTATGGTCATATATCAACACCCCTTACCACTCTATTGAAGAAGGATTATTTTCATTGGAATGAATCTACTAATGTAGCATTTGGGCAATTGAAGAAGGATATGTGTACAACTCTAGTCCATGCCACTCCAGACTTCACCAAGGAATTCATTATGGAATGTGATGTTTTTGGAAATAGGATAGGATTGGTTCTCATGCAAGGAGGTTGAAAAATTTCTTCTTAGAGTCATCAATTAAAAGGTAAAAATAAACTCAAACCTATTTATGAGAAGGAAATGCTAGAAATCCTTCATGCGGTTAAAAAATGAAGGCCATATTTAATGGGTTGACACTTCAAGGTTAAGATAGATCATGATAGCATAAAATATTTTTGGAACAAAGACTACCTTTAGAAGAGTAACAAATATGGGTGACTAAGATGTTGGGATATGAATTTGAAATTGTATACAAGAAAGGGAAGGAAAATATTGTAGCTGATGCACTTTCTAGGAAGGATGAAAAAGATGAAGCCTTATTGTGTGCCCTTTCAATTTTACAAGAAAATTGGGTGGTAGAAGCCAAAGAAGAGTGGAAAAATGATGTTGCACCAAGTAATCTCATCCAAAAAATAAAAAGTGACCCTATTAGTTCATATAAGTTTACTTTAAAGGAGGATATTCTTTGGTATAAAGAGCACTTGTATCTCTTCAAGAATTCCACTCTTAAATACAAGATTCTCAAAGAACTACATGAGTCCCCAATTGGTGGTCATTCAAGATTTTTGAAGACATATCATTGGGTCAAGCAAGATTTTTTATGGGAAGGGCTAAAGGGTGATGTTCAAAAATTTGTGGCTGAATGTTTGGTTTGTCAAAGAAATAAGGTGGGAAAAAATTAAGACACTAGGTCTCTTGCAACCTTTATCTATTCCTAGACAATGTTGGGAAGATGCATCCATGGACTTCATCATAGGGCTTCCCAAATATAAAGGTCATAATGTCATCATGGTAGTAGTTGATCACCTCACTAAATGTGCACATTTCATTACGTTATCACATCATTTCACAACAAGTATAGTGGAAAAAGTTTTCTTGGAGAATATCCAAAAGCTACATGGTACACCTAAGGTTATTATTAGTGGTCATGATCCTATCATTACTAGTCACTTTTGGAAAGATTTATTCTTATTTTTGGGTACTCAATTGGCTCATAGTTCTTCTTACCATCCTCAACTAGATTGGAAAATTGAGGTTGTTAATACATGTTTGGAAGGATATCTATGTTATTTCACTTCAAAAAAACAATCTCAATGGGTATTAATGTCACAAAATTTTGCACCCTTATACAAAGTTTTTACCTAAGGAAAACCTTGTGAAACATGGAAACACCCTCCAAGTTGTGGAACTTGAACTATGAGGTTGACTCTATAGAGAAGGTTGGCTTCCTTTACTATCATGGTGCACCTAACTATAGTTGGAGAGAAAAGGGGAGAAGGAATGCATGAAGGAAAATATACCTACTCTAACCTAAGGGATGATGCACCAAAATAGAGTGTTTGACCTTATCTCTACCCATAAATGCACAATTAACTAGTTATAACCTCAAAGAATGAAAATTTAGACTTTTCCTAATTCAACAACCACATGTAGATCAGACAACAAAAGAATGCTATAGGAAAAGTCTTCACTTAATATCATTTAAATGTCAAAAGTAGATACAATCATGCAAATTGTAGAATATAGAAAAAAACATTAACCATAGGCAAAGAGAACTTGCACAATATGTTAATGGCTAAAAGAGACTCAACGAAGGTTTAAAATGGCTTAGAGGCATGAGAAATTATAGTAGCATGCATGGACAAAAATACTAGAGAATCAAAGAAAGATCAATCCTTACAAAGATTACAAAATTTTCCTTTATAGCTCAGGCATAACTAAGATATGCCTAATTGAAGTTATTTCACAACCACTATCATTAAGCATTCAGAGAATAATCAAGGTGACCCAAACACTAGATTTTATTTGGTAAATTTGTAAAGGCATGAAAATCATGAAACCCTGACTAGAGAAAACCTTGAAGTGATGGAAATGATGCCAATCAATGCTAAAACTCCTCAGAATGGATGATTAGATAGTGGGAAGAGTGTCCTTTGTGCTGCTAAAACCTAGCATTAACTTGGAGTGGTTGAAATTGATGAAAAGGATAGAATTGTGTAAGAAAACCTATTTTTCCTTCATTTCTAGCCTATGGATCAAAAAAATCAACTAATTCAACTAAGTCTTGCAACCAAGATGAGCCTCATGAACCAATAGCTTTATTTCTTTTTTCCACCTCATAGAGTCTTTAGCATTTAACCACCATATCATCTTGACTACACCACCTTCAACTTAACCATGACAGTTATAATATTGTTAGTTTTAATTGTAATGCAAATTGCTTCCGCCAACTAGGCTCACTAGGATACATGGAAAATCCTCATTATGTCACTATAGCTAAAGGTCAAGCAACTTCCTATAGCGACAAAGTGAGAGATGCCAATCTTCCTCCATCTAACAACACTAAAGGTATACCCAACCTATCAGTGCACCAATCAATAGAAACATCATCCTTTGCCAACCTGTATGACACTAACCCACCATACCATGGCCCAAAAAAGGTATGAACCCACCTACCACATGTCAAATCATCACTTTGTCACTATGAATAAAGAACATGCAACTCCCCAAAGTGACAAAGTGACCACCCTTGATCTATTTGCATCAAATGATAGGAGGTAGAAACTAAGAACATGTGGTCCACAATATTGACCATGCCAGAGGCTCAACCAATGAAATACCCAACATACACTAGCTTAGTCTAAATCATCACTTTGTTAGCTTGTGGTCCACACAGTACTACATTGACATGTCAATGTACTCTGAAGATGACCCACTGAAGAAACTAGGACCCACACCTTGCACAGTCATTACCTTAACCAATGAGAAACCAATGAATTGCCAACAATTTTTGACCAAAAGGGATTAGCCAAGCCATTGCTATGTCACATGAAATAAAGGTCATACAAATTTTCATAGTGAAAAAGTGATGACCATAGATCAGGAAAAGATTTGACAATGGAGAAGTTGTGGACTTGTGGAATATTAAAGTGCACAATCACTTAGGAAATAAAACACAACCTAAAGTTTAGTATGAAGTATTTTTGTGCCCCACTTTATTTTAATTTTAAAATATGTGAATGTTACCATGTTTAAATTCAAATATGGGAAGTTAGGTGGGAAGGAAAAAATGACCAACAGGTATATTGGCTAACTCTTGCAAAATGGTGGTACAAAAATTCTTTTCATAGCTCATCAAAAATGTCTCCATTTTTGGCACTTTATGGATATCATCCTCCTTCCATCACATCATCATTAAAGGTGTCACCAAGAGTTTAGGTAGTAGAGGAACACTTGCTTCATCAACAATAGGTACTTTTAGGACTCAAGGAGAATTTAGCTATGGCAGAAAATTGAATGAAACAACAAGCGGATCAACATTGTAGTGAAAGAAATTTTGAAGTTGGGGACTGGGTCTTCTTGATATTGGAGCTTTATAAGAAAATCTCAATGAAGCAACATAAAAAGAATAATAAGTTGTGTCCAAGATATTATGGACCATACCAAATCATGCAAAAGATTGGTAGTGTTTCCTATAAGCTTGAGTTGCCACCAACAACAAAGATACATCCAATTCTTCATGTTTCTTGTTTGAAGAAGGTAATTGGGTAGAATATTCCTACTCAAATAGTACTACCAGAGCTTGATGTAGAAGGTGTTGGAAATAATTGTTCAATTATGTGTTGTATTTGATGTTACACAAATGTCATATTATTTAGTAGACAGAGTCTACCAAGCTCAGTTGGTCAACAAAGAAAATTCCAGAGTCTATTGAGGATTCCTGAAAGTTACTCTGTGGAAACAGTGTTTATTGAGCTCATCAGGTGTTGAAGGATTTTGTGGCAGAAGTCAGTGTTAACCAAGCTCACAAGGTTAATGAAGGAAAGTCAATGTTTACTAAGTTCACTTAGTCTCCAAAGGATTTTACAAAGTTCACAATGTTCACTGAGCTTCACATGGTTAACACTGGAAATCATTTCTGGAGCAGTGTTTACTGAGTAGGGTCGGCCAATGAATGATTTCATTATTTTGAGAAATAAAGTTTAATTGTTTCATGTAATGATTGTAGCCAACTAATGTAATTATTATTGATAATTGTAACTTGTAAATGAACTGACTTGAAAATTTGTAAGGTATAAATAAGAGGTCAAGTTATGAATTCTAAAGTATGGATTAGTGTAATGAGCGAGCATGCAAGCGTATTGATTATATGAAGAGGAAAGTGTGAGAAAATTTTGGAGAAGGATCAGATATCCTTGAGGAGAAACAAAGTTGTATTTGATCACAAGAGGATCTAGTAAAGCAGAATAGAGATCTATATCAGCAATTTTGTTCCATCTCATTCAGGTCAAGTCATTGTTACTTTCTCACCATTGTAATAGTGATTTCTAAATCTCTTAATAGAGTTGGTCTAACAATAATTTTTGTAAATCTTGTAACAAGGTGAAAGTTCTATTGAATTGTTCTAAAGTCCTCTAGAAAGGCCACTCCTAGAAAGGTGATTAAATCCTTTAACAAAGTCACATCTAATAGTGTGTTTTGTAACCCTTAACAGGGTTGGCTCCTAGTAGGGCTCACTTCAGAAGAGTGAAAATTAGTAGCTAGTTACTTGGTGGTTTTTCCCATATTGGGTTTCCACATTAAATCTAGTGTTTCATGTGATCATGTTATTTCTTTTATGCATGCATGTTAATCACTATGAATGTTTAAGATCTGTTAAAAATAACATACACTACATTTACCGAGTTACGACATTTTTCTATATAGCTACCAAGTGACAATAGTAACTAGTTTTATATGACATCTAATGGATCTGTGGATTTTTTTTTGTGGCAATTGATTCACCCCCCCCTCTTAGCTACTCCATCTATATTTCTAACAAAAGGAAGAATAATTTTGGAACTAGAGTGCATTCTTCAAATACACACAAAGAAGCTAAGGAATAGAACCCTCACTTAGTATCTCATCCAATGGAAGAACTTACTAGTTGAAGAGGCCACATGGGAGGATGAGGAGTTCATTCAAAAGAATCCACACTTGGTTAGCATTAAGGACAATGCTTTTTTCAAGAGAGGGAGCATGCTACACCCTTAATATTGTGTATATAGGGTTATGAATAGTCAGCTTGTGGCTATCTTAATCTTGAATTATATCATGTTATCATTATTATATTATTATTTAGGAAGGTAGGTTGACCTAGGTGTTATGTAGGGTTGTGTCTATTCAACCTAATCATAATTAGGTATATATAGGAGATTGTGAGTCTTATTTCAAAATCATATTGTGATGTGTGTTCTCATTAGAGATATTTGGAGGTTTCCCCCTCAAAGTGGCCTATTATTCTCAGTTATTATCAAGTATTTATATAATATTTTATATTATATCTTCTATTGTGCAAGTTATTTCATTACAAAATGGTTCTCCCTTATGAGAATATAATCCTAGTACACCAACCAAATTTGGGTTTTCTTGATGAACAAGAAGACATCATTGACTAGATAAATACCTTAGTGTGGAGAAAGAGGATGAGTATAGAGGATTCTAGAAAAGTGAGTCCAATTCTGGAAGAAGAAGAGACCTTAGCCAATAACTTGAAAATAATTCATCAGAGGCAAAGTTTGAGACAAGCTCAATGACATGTTCCATGCAACCAATATACTAAAGACAACAAAAAAGTGAATATTTATTCAATCTAGAACAAAATGGTACACCAGGAGTGCTAGGGGGAAGGTAAGACAAATTGTGTTTTTGAAAAATTGAAGAAATTTGATTTCCCTTTATTGGAACCCACCTATCAAGGTGCAAAGGAAAGGTGTGAGATAAATTTTATTCTCAAAGATTTACATTAGGTAAATTTCTTGATGATAAACCCCATTTGTCAGAGTAAGATTCAACCATTTTTACCCTCAAATAAGAAAAGCATAATAGAATCTATTTTTCATGCCCTAACATTACACATAGTAGATGCCCCCACAAGATTTAACCTTCAACCAATCCCTATTTCTATACCTTGAGAAATGGTTGTACCTGTACCTTAGGGAGCTATTATCAATACCCTGAACTTATCCTAAAATAATTACCTTCCCAAATATTTAGAAATCATTTTTTGAAATTTTAAGGTGATGGGAAGGTCTTGGTGGAAGAACAAATTGCCTCATTCTTTGCTACATTTAGTATCATAGCTCCTCAACATGAATATGTAGCGATTTGACTATTTGTGAAGACACTAGTAGACAAAGTCCTAGATTGGCTTAACATTTTCTTGCAGGATGTATCACCAATTGGGATGATATGATAGGGATCTTTGAAGCCATATTTAGGAGTGTCAAAGACAAGCATACCCTTCTCTCTTATGTCACCCATATGAAGAAGAAATCCACCATCACCATGAAAGAATTTGTAGCAAGGTTCAATAAGATTGTCAATTACATTTTTTCTAAAATTAGGCCAATCCCTAACAATTTGAAGACTTTTTTCCTTGTCACCATGCCCCTAAATACAAGTTTCAATCTAAGATGAGCTCAAGTGGCCGATTTGGTAGTGACCCAAAGCACAAAAATTGAATTGGAGGATGATCTCATTTTTTCTAGGAAATAGAAAAAGAAGATACAAATAGGGATGAGAAATGGTAATCTTGTTTCCTCCAAATTCATGATCTAAAATATCTCAAATGAAATGATATCCCTAAGAAGGTAGATTTTTAAACTTGGATATTTGTTCCAACAACCCTACCGAGACATCCCAAGGAGGAATAATGATGGGAAGATGTTATATTTTCATCTTAAATATTAGAGAATGGATAAAGAGGTGCCACCCAAGAAAGGGAATGTGTGTGTATTTAATCTCACCACTGATCATGATGGAGATACTAGCCTAGAAATGGAAAGGTTCATACAAGTAAGCATCTATAATGAGCTAACATGTGACACCTTTAGATGCAAAGAATATTTGACTCCTAATGATGACTCTAGAAATTATTACTTGAAGTATGAATCAGATACAAAAAGAGGAGACTACTTCACCATAATGGATGGGACACCATTCACTATACTAACTAGAAGGTAGAAGAACAAAATCCTAGTTGCCTAAACCCAACTGTAGAATAATGCACCCACAAGAAAATCCACCCAAGTGACTAGCCCAAGAACCTCCTCATCCTATATCATGTTGATGGGTAAGAAATCAATCTCATTAAACATTGTTCAATTTTGTAAAGATGCTTGTATTCAAACTTCTCTATTAGGTTACTTGGATTCAAATCCTTCCAAGCTTTAGAAGCTAGTTGAATACTGCAAAGAAGATAAAAGAGGTGTTAATTTTTGTATAAATTCTCCATCTAAAGATGATCCCTCACCATCATAGTTCTTTCATTAAGAGGACTTGTATATTTTGGCTACCTCCCTAGGGAAGAAACCTGAGCCATTTTATGTGTCTTTATTTATTAATGAGCATAAATTGAGTAATTGTATCATTGATTCTAGGGCATCAAATAATGTGATTCTAGCTTTGGTAACTTGTACCCTTGGGGTACCATTGACTAAAACCTTTAGCTAGTGCTACTTCATGGATGCCAAGAAGGTCCACTTGGTAGGATAGAATAAAGATGCATAGATGTCCTTGGAAGCTTAGTCAACCAAGACATTAAAGTTGAAGATCTTGGTGACTAACATCCCTACCAGCTATGACATGATTTCAAGTGGGAGTTTCTACATAGATATGGGAGGAGAGATTAAGTTATATTTGTCACATACAATTATCCAATTGGGAAATAAAAAGATCAAGCTTGAGCCGTAGGATCAGAAGGAAAAGTTCACCATGCTAAAGTTGGACAATCCTAAGGCTTAGATCCTATACTAAGAACTTGAGTTCAGAAATAATACTCTTTAGTGACTCATCACTAGTAGAGGAGGATGAATAAACTATAAGTGAGTATCACATCTTGACATTATAATTTGATGGTAGCTATGCATCCATTGGCTCTGGAGTTTGCATAGTGTTGATATGCCCAGGAGGTGATATGACTCACCTCACATACAAGCTTGAGTTTAAAGATAAAAATAGCATGATAGAATATGAAGCACTCCTTCTTGACATAGTCATCACTAAAGAGAGAAATGTGAAGGCTCTTAGAGCTCAGGGAGATGTTGAACTAATAGTTAAATAAGTCCAAGACTTATACTCCATGGAGAATCATAGATTAAGGAACTATAGGAACTAAGTTTGGGATGAGATCAAAGACTCTAAATCTTTTGTATCAAGGTCCTCCCTTGCAACAAGAACACATGAGATGATTTCTTTGTTGTGTCTAACTTTTTACTCCTCCCACATATAGATTTCAAGGACCAGGAATACAAAGTGGAGATATTATTTTGATCCAATGTGTTGGAAGATATTAACACTTGGACAATCTTTGAAGATGATAAAAAAATACAAATATTGCTTGATAATATAATGATGTTTGTAGGTACTACTTTGAAGGCTACAAGAATGCATGTAATGACTTCTCTCCAAATAGAATGAAGGATTTAGAATAGGGGGTTGTTTGAATCAAAGGTAAAAATATCCCACCTTACTTGAGAAACTCTTTGATAGACATTATGCATACACTCCAAAAAGATGCGACAGGAAGGAGAATACTATAGGTAAGTATGATGGTCTAAATATTGGAGATAGACATGACCCAAAACTTGTTACTATTGGAAAATGTTGCACCAACAAAGAGAGGGATAAGGCAAGAGAGACAAGGAAGTTTATTGTATCCTACCAAGATGTGTTTTCTTGGGGTTAAAAATATTTGAATAAATTCATGGGTGATAATTTGAACCATCACATCCTCTTTAAGCCAAAAGTTGCTCATTTCCATAAAAAGGGAGGAATTACAAACCCATAGTTGTAGATTCCATCTATAGAGAGGTAGATAATATGCTTAAGGTGAAGATCATCTATCTGATCCACCACTCAACATGGATTGCAAATATCGTGCTAATAAGGAAGAAGAATGGTGACATAAGGATATGCATTAATTGATGGAACCTAAACTAGGTTTCACTCAAATACAATTATGCACTGCCTAACATGGATCACTTACTACAGATTGTAGCCAAGTCAAAAATGATGTCAATGTTAGATGAATTTTTGGCTACAATTAGATATATATGGAAAGAGGTGACTAATTAATTTTGTTTTTACCATCCCTAAGGGAACTTGTGCATACAAAAAGATTTCATTCAATTTAATCAACACAAGAGACACATTCTAGTTAGCTATGGCCCTGTCATTAAAAGATTTGAAAGATAAGATCATAGTAATTTAACTCAATGAATTTATAGTGTTCTCCAAGAAAACAAGGGATCACTTGAAGGATTTAGAAAATGTGTTCCCTAGGTGCAAAGAACATGAGATTTATTTGAACCCAAAGAAGTCAATCTCTAATGTCATTGAGGAAAAATTTCTTAGGTGTATAGTCTTGTAAGAAGGAACTCAAATTTATCTAGAAAGGGTTAGAGCCATAGAAAAATTGAGCCTCCCATCAAGAAAAATGGGAGTCAAGGCTTTCTTTGGGCATGCGATTTTTTTGTGAAGGTTTATGCCTGAATTTTTGAAAAACCAAACATAGTGTATATGATGAAGGGTAGTCAAAAATTTTATTGGAGTCCATGTAGTAAGTAGTACTTCAAAGTTATTAAAGGTTTGTTAGTGAACAGATTGTCCTTTTTAACAATTATCAGCTTTACTCTATGCCCAACTTTATAATAGGAACAATGACCATTCACAACAGTTGAGAAAGTGTGGTTTTATCTACCTTTCTCTCTGAATTTTTATAAGATACAACTCCCTTGTTAGTTTTATAATGAATTCAACATTATTTTTACACTTTTTCAAAAAAGTGGATCTCTCAATTGCTCTTGGGCAATGAGGTAGGGAACAATACAAACTTTGAATAAATGATTGAAAATAAACCATCACACGTATGAAATCCACTTCAAAGAATGAATCTTCATCACAAAATATAACATGAATTAAGAAACTAAACTAATGCACTTACAAGAAGAGAATAGTGACCAAGATTTCAGAATTGCCAAACCACATTCACAAAGTAATGATAATTTGACGCTTTGAACACTAAGTTTCAAAGTTCAAACCTGAAATTCTTCATATATGTATATAACACTTCCATCCACAAAGTCTTAGAAAGAAAAACTTCCATATACTATCTCAGATCACTATTTTTAAATTTATCTAGTCTATAACATCTACTATTATCTATATCTGCTACTTCCTATTCCTTGCTTAAAAAAAGAACTATCAAATGCCCCAACATTTATAGTTTTTCAAACCTGAAAGAGCCTCCATCAAAACCTAGCTCTTTCAGTTACAAAAATAAATCGTTATAAAATGAAAGATCAGTTAAACAACAAAAAGAAATAAATGCTAGAAGGTGACTCATTTAGTTTCCAGCATCTTCATCAATTTTGTCTTCCTCTCCTATAGTCTAGCGCATGAGCTTCCAACTTTGAAACATGGCCATGAATTCTTGTGTTGCAAGTGAATGAGGATTCTTTAAGCTCATCAATTGGTCCCTACACACATATTTTTTCCACCTATATTCTTTCATTTTGAGGCTTTGACATGGCATCAGATTTTTGTTCAGGTGCAACATGGACTCAATACTTGCTAATGCAGAGAAGTCTTCGGCTTTAGCTAGTTCACTATCTCTAATTTGTTCAACCACTTTATTGAAATTCTTTGTTAACACCTCAACATCCATATTCCCTTCATCGAACTTCAAGACACCTGTTGGATTCACAATCTTCATATCTTTTATGAGCTCTTCATGCATTTTTGTGATCCAGTTTTCAATGCCTTGTATTTCCTTGATTGTTTCTCTATAGATAGCCTCTTTCCAGTGCATATTTTTCTTTAGGACAAATAGCATGCAAGGGTCTACATTCTTCATAGGATTTTTGTTCAAGAATTTGGGAACTCCAAAACATTCTACTTCTATTATTTGGAAAACCACTGCTTGGCAGCGCACTAGCTCTGTCTCCTATCCTGGAACCAAGGTTTTTATTTCTCCTAGCAGTGTTTCACCCTCTATGTAGATGCTAGTAAATTCATAGATAAACTTATTGCCTCCCTCAATTATACCATTTTCCCAGCTTCCCATGGCATCAGTTAGCAACTTGCCTTTTTGCACTTGCTTGATTAGTTGTTGACTCTTAGCTGAATTGGGATCAAATGGCTGTGAGACCTATACAACTGGCAAAGCTCCAAGATTGATTAGAGAGTCAATGTATGCAGCCATGGTACTTATCATCCCCTTCAATTCTTTCTTTTCCTTACTATCCTTTTCAAACTACATGAGCATGTGGTTAGCAAAGAACTTAAAGAAATTATTACCAATGCTCCTATTGAGGGTACCCAATTCAATTGAAGTGACCTTGAATCCTTCTTCGCCGACATCTCCAGATTCTTTCTTTTCCTTATAGGTGGCCACTTCCACAGTGATTTTCCCTGTCACTGGATCCTTAGTCAGATAAGAATTTTTCTTTGTTTTCTTTGCCTTTGAACCTCTAGCTACATATTTTGTGACTATATCCTTCACCAATGTAGACACCAATTGCAAACTCCTTTTCTTACTGATTGAATTTGACAACCATGGAGGAATGGTAGGACTCACAGGTAACATCTGAGCATCCTTGATTAGAGTCAAAAATTTAGGTTGGTCTATCTTAAGAGCTTCGATAAACTGAATGTCACCATCTTCTCCATCAAGTGAATGCAACCCATCACCCAAATCCTACCCTTGGGATGGCATTTCTTGCTTCTAGGCTTTGAACCATTTCAAGGCTTCTGACTTGGATTGGGACCTTGTCCTAGGAGTCATAGTTTGTAAAGGGGGCAGAGACTTTTCCTTTTATCTAGAATAGATGCACTACCTACAATAGGAGAAAATGAAATGTCAGAATGAAGTGGTTCAAGGGAAGAAGTCACCTCAATAGGAGGTTCATTGATGATTCTTCGAGCCCTTTTCTGTAGCCAATCATCTGTGTAGGTAAGTGTGAACCTAGCCCTTCGATTGATGTTATCTTCTTCCTCCTTGTACCAATCAACTGCTAAGGACTCTATTTCATTTGACTCTTTCCAACCAGATTCAACCATGTCTAAACCATCATCCTCTACTTCTCTTATATTGAATTTTAGTTTGAAAGAATTAATATGCCACAAGGTCAACCTTGAATGATCTCTTTTCAGAACTTCTTCCTCATTCTTGTAGTCTCCCCAAAGATCTTCTAAATATGGTGTGGCTGGAGGATGAACTTCAAGGCTGAGAATTTGGGTTGCATACCCCTTACTGTCAAAATTTCTCTTGCTGTGATAGAAACCAAGGTTGAACCCAAGTAAATTGCTTCCAATGATGGAAGCGTTATCCATACTACTACAACCGAATGAACCCAATTTGATAGGGAAGGCTATTTCCCAATTCTTATGTGGTAGGTTGTCTTTGACAACATGAAAAAGCTAACTGCATAACTTAGCTAACAAAAAGCAATATAGGGCATACCGGGTTAACTTCACAAGTTCATCATTGAATCCACCAACCCTCAAATATGTGAACCTAGGAAATTGGATAAAGAAGCTCCCATATTGTTGAACCAATCTCTACGACTTAGGGGAGAGCCTCAACATCTTTTCCCTTTCCAAAGACAAACAAACATTGTCCAGGAGTACATCATGCACTTTGCAAAAATCCTCTAAAACCTTATCCTTTTGTAAAGTGGGACAATACTGAAAAACAATCATCTCTTCATTCCATATCTCATGAGGTAGGGGAGTGAGATCACATGTACAGGCAATGCAATAGGTTAGATATGAGGCCATGTGGAAATCCTTGCGTGACTCTTTAGCGTGCTTAAGTTGGGATCTTAAAGAAGTTGCAATAATATCCACCCAATCCATCCATTGATCACCTTTTAAAATGATCTCAACATATTTAAACATCCACTCCTCAAATAAGAATACATTTGTTGAACCTTTCACATGGTGTAATAATACAACTAGATCATGTATGTGGGGTTTCATGTGATCTTTGGTAATGACCTTTGGTAATGACCTTTGGGAGTCTAGAACCACCTCCATAATTAATCTCAGTCCATTTTCTGGCCATGGTATTTTAGAACTTACTAGGGGCTACCTTGTACTTGGCCAAAGCTTGAGTGGGTGAGAATGAGGCAAAGGTATTTTTTGTTAACCACAAAACAAAGGAAATGGTTTCTCTTGAAATGGAAAGGATAGTTGTGTCGTCTTTGCTCACAATACTCTTACTTTTGATATCATAGTGATCTATACATAATTGCAAGAGCTTGGGACTTACAAAGGTAGGAGGAAATGCAATAGCTTCTATTAATCCACTAGTTAACACCTCCATGCATCCATTAGTCTCATTGGCATGTTCTAGGAATATGGCTTGAAAATTTTCTACTTTTACCCCTTGCAGATTTGTATCATAGATAATCGGTCTTTCACATTCAGGACTACAAACATTACCGAGGAAGTGTAAAAATGACCTCATTGCTAATCAAACATGCAAAGCCTTGAGCAGATAAACTCTTGACAACAATATAGATTGCAAAACAAAACAAAGATTGTCAAGTTCTCACCTTTTTCACTGAAAATCCAATACTTTTCCCTATTCTCCTTAATAGCTCCTTTACAAATCTAGTTCTTTGCATGATGATTTTAAAGGGAACCAGTTGGCTTTTATAAAAAAAGGAAGCATTTGTGTGCAAAATTAAAGGATAATAATTAGGCCTTAATGACATACCACTTTGATCACCTTCACATGTTCGAAGGCCATTCTGCTTTAGCTTTCCATTTAATTATTTCCCTTTTGGCGGCTACTTTATTTATGATTTTCCCAATCATTTTCTCAAACTAAAGGCTTACCCTACTCTCAATAATGATGATTTTCACTTCTCAGAAAAAGAAATGGCCTTCAAATCATGATTTTCTAATAGCACCATAAATAGATGATGATACACCATACTTCTAGGCTAGAAACATTGATTGTGTTTGCCTTGAACTGCTTTGAACTACTTCGAACTGAGGTTCAAAGTGGTTCAAAGTACTTTGGGAGAAAGCACCATTGCATGAGAAGCATTACCTACCAAAGAAAGATATTAGAGAAAAACCTAATGTTGAACTACTTTGAACTGATGTTCAAAGTGATTCAAATGAAGGGAAGAACTACTGCGAAAGTTTAGGACTTTGACTGATCACCTTGGGGACGATGAATTCTTGGACAGCAAGGGAAAAGACTTCATAAAAAAAAAGTAGAAGAGAAAGGAAAGTTTTAAAACAAAAGGTGACTCTATCTATGACTAACAGGGGCTTTGACTAGGGACTGTGTATGTGGAATACACAGAGAACTCAAAAAACAAAAAAACAAACAAACCAAAATACACACAACAAGACTACAGGAAAAGAAAAACCTCAGACAACAAAAAGGCTATGTACATAGAAGGGGAAATTTCCATGCCTAGAGCTTAATCAATTTTAGATCCTTCCCATTATAAGTAAAAGGTAGGACCATTCCATCTAAATACTTCAACTGGCAAGTGTTTGGGCCAACAACTTCTAAAATAAAGAATGGACCCTTCCAGAGAGATTCAAACTTTCCATGTGCTCCGTTTGGTTCCTTTCTCTTATCCCATAGAAGAGCTTCATCATTTTTGAGGAAACTAAATGGTCATGTCTTCCTATCAAAAATATTCTTTACCTTCATCTAGTGCTTTGTGATGTGATCTACCAACTTATTTCTCTCATTTTCTAGCTTATGAAGGTACATTATTCTTTTCTCCAGAGAGTCCTTGAAAAATTGATCTTCAATTACTGATTGCAACTTCATAGTTGATAGTTCTAGTGGCAAAGATACCTGAGCACCAATCCCATATACCAACTCAAAGGGGGCCATAACAATTGCTCTTTTGGTGTAATTCAATCTGCCCGTAATGCTTCATATAGTATTTTATGCCAATCCCGTGAATTGTCAGACACCAACTTTTTGATTATGGATACCAAGTTCTTATTGATGGACTCTGCTTACCCATTCCCTTGCAAAAAGTAGTTTGATGAGTGTGCTAATGACACCTCATGTTTATAATAGAAAATGGATATCTCCTCATATGAGAAATAAGTGGCATTGTCTGAAACAATTTTTTGAGGTACTCTAAATCTAACAAAGATGTGTTCCATTAGAAAATCACAGACCACCTGAGAATTTACTTTTTTAGTTGGGATTGCTTTGACCCACTTTGTAAAATAATCTGTTGCTATCAAGATGTAGCTATGCCCAACACTGGATGGTGGATTCAATGGTCCAATAAAATTAATTCCCCATTGCTGAAAAGGTTCATCGATAACCACAGGCCTGAGAGGTAGTGCTGCTAGTTGGGGGTGTCTGGTGAAAAGCTAACATTTCTCACAACTCTTCACATAATTATAAGCATCCTTGAACATTCTTGGCCAATAGAAGCAATTTATGAGAATCTTGAAGGTAGTGACTGTGGATGAGAAGTGTCCTCTGCAAGCTTCTGAATGATAATATTTTAGCAATTTCTCTTGTTGTTCGGTATCCACGCACCTCAAGAAGGTTTTATCAATTCCTCTTTTATATAAGACTCCATCTAAAATTATGTATTTCTTAGCCTTCAATCTAAGACTTCACTTTTATTTTTGATTCATGTTAGGGGGACATTCACCATATGTTAGAAAATATGCAATGTTTGAGAACCAGGGATCCGTTAGACTGACCATCAAGATGATAGGAGTTTCCTCAAGTTTTTTGGGAGGTGTATCCTTACTTTTAGCCATTAACTTACACAAACCCTGCCCTCTCACCAAAGAGGTAGGCTTAATTGTCAGGTTAAATTCTTGCACCCTAGCCACCCACATTGCCCTCTTATTCATTCGCACTTCCTGTTGAGTTAAAATGCTTTTGACTGTGGTCTCAGGTACATATACAATAGAATGAGAGTGTAAGATATAATACCTAAATTTTTTAATGCTTTTACCACTACAAATGCATGATTCTCTATCTGAGTGTAATTCAATTCATGCTTTTTCAGTAGGACACTCCTAAAAGCAATCGAGACTTCGTTTCCTTCATCATTTGGCTGAGTCAGGATGCTGGATAAAGAATGTTTAGAAGTGTAACAATATATGATGAAGTCCTTTTAAAAATTTGGACTAACCAACATTGGAGCATTTGCAATGGCTGTTTTAATATCTTCAAAAGCCTTCTTGCCTTCTTTCTACCACCTAAAAGGATGCTTTTCACTCATCATTTTTAGCATATATCTCACTTTTTCAAAAAACTCTGACACAAAACTCCTCAGGAAGTTAATCTGACCAAAGAAGGATTTTAGATCACTTCTATTAGTGGGTAGGGAAAACTTTTGAATTTCTTTCACTCTTTCTAGGTCGATTCCTATGCCATCTTGAGAGATGATGTGTCCCAAGAGCTTACCCTCTTCTACAAAGAACATAGACTTCTTGGGGTTCAAGGAGATACCATGTTGTCTGCATCTATTGAGTACTTCCTCAAGGTCTTTGAAATGAGACACTCTCTTTTTGGAATACACTGTCAGATCATCCAAGTATATCAAAATGATTCTGTTTCTCAAGTCTTTGAAAGAGGAATCCATGGCTCTTTGAAAGGTAGCACCTGCGTTAATTAAACCAAAAGGCATTTAGTTATAAGTGAAGGTACCCCATGGTGTTATGAAGGTTGTTTTGTACTAGTCCTTTGGTGCAATGCCAATCTGATTATATCTTGAATATCCATCAAGCATAGACATTATTTTGGATCCAACCATAATCTATAAGATGTAATTTATGGTAGGAAGCATGTGATTATCTTCAAGGCTTGCTTGATTTAAATTCTAGAAATCCACGCAGATCCTAATTTCCCCATTCTTCTTCCTCACAAGGTGCTACCCATGTTGAATGATGTATGGGATATATTATACGAGCTTCCAACATCTTCTCTACTTCTCTGAAAATAGCTTTAGACACATTGGGGTTATAATTCCTAAGCTTTTGTCTAAAAATGGTAGCTCCTGGCTTCAACGGTATATGATGTAAAAATTCACCATTCTTGAAAATTTTTAGGTCTTCATACCCCCATGCAAAAACATCTTGGTACTGAATAAAGAGTTCAACTAATTTCTCCTTTTCCACCATAGAATAGGTTGTACCAATAGAAATCAATCTTGGATTTTCTTTAGTTCCAATGTTAATTTTATCATGTTCTTCTCTCCTCTCCTTAGAATCAACATCTTTCTTTAGAGTACTATCATCCTTTCTACCAAAAAGGTGTTCTAGAGATACCAGACCTTTAGGGATCTTGTTTCCTTTGAGTTGAATAGTTTCCTCAAATTTAGTAGGCTCTCCTCCAATTGACTTGCCATCATGTTTAGATCCTTCAAAGAAAATTTCAGCGAAATCTCCAACACACCCAATGAACTCCTTTAATTGGGCATCATCATTAAAACCCTACCATTGATTAATGTTATCTAGGACTCTGGGTCTATAGATCATCTAAATCTTATAAGTGTCATTTTTAAACTCTGGGTGAGGTAATAACAACGATGTTGAAATAGCTAGAGAGTCAGCTTTTGTGTTTTGAGCACGAGGGATGAACTCAATAGAAAATGCTTCAAATGATTCTATCTCATCCCAAAATAAGTTTCTATAATGCTTCAGTCTCTCATTTTTAACAAAAAATTGGTTTCTTATGTGCTTCACGATAAACTCAGCATCACCTCTTACCTTTAATTGTTTCACTCCTTTTAATTTTGCTTCATGCAATCCTAGGAGCAATGCTTCATACTCAGTAGTATTCTTAGTATTATGAAAATCCAATTTGAAAGAAAAAGGAAAAATATCTCTTGTAGGTGAGATAAGGACAACACCAAAACTTGATCCTAAATTTGAATAGCTCTCATCAAATTCAAGAGTCCAAAGGGTATCTTCACCATTCATGACTTCACTTACCATGCCTTGCTCCTCTTGAACAATCACATAGTTTTTGAATTGACATTCTTTAAACAATATTTGTGCCTTGGGATTGTTTGAGGGCATCACTATATACTTATTCTTTGATTCAAGTTCTAGCTTCACCTACTTCTTTTCTACAGGAATGTAAGATTCTGACCAGTCTAACTTGATTTCTCTGCCCATGTCTTTACAAAAGGTTCTACTAAGAAGCATTCTGTAATTGGCTAGGATATCTACCACAAGGATGGTGAGCTTAACTCTTTTCTCAGGGAAAGAATATAGGATAGCTTGTACATCTTTAATTTGACTAACTAATGATACCTGTTTCCCATCCATATAGTAGCAACTGCCAAAAGAGTTAGTACAATATAGACCTAGGTCTTGAGCAATGACCTTAGGCATGACATTGTTTGATGCCCTAGAATCAATAATGCAATTACTAAGCTTTTGGCCATTCAATAGTAACAAAATATAGAATGGTTTGGGATTCTTTTCATCCTCTTCATTTAGAATAGAATTTACAATTGTCTCATTATAAGTGACATCTGTTCTGCATCTTTTGAAAACAAAAACTGGTTCACTTCAGGCCTTAGAACTGTCAAAAGTATTACTTGCAAATTGTGCATTATTAGTAGAATCACCTTTAACATACTGAACCAATTTGTCTAATTCCTTAGGATTAAGCTACAAGTACTCAGCAGGAGAAATTGATATGGAAGAGGATTTGCAAAATTCAACGATGTCAAATGCTAAAGTACTAGCTATATTTTAGTTTTGTTCAAGATCCTTGATTCTACGACTTTTGCTGCATCATTGTGTGTAGGTTCTTTACCTTTGGAAAAAGGTCTATTTGAATCATTACTTAGGTGAGGTTTTTGATTTCTCTATCCTCTAGTCATTGCTATGCATGAAGGACTCTGTAGAGTTGTGAACACAGTGCCTCCCCTTTCAAAATTTGATTCATATTCCAAGAAATAGGTGCCTGAATTTTCATTTTTTGTATTTAGTTCCTCAGACATCTACTCTGCAGCAATAGCATCCCTTGCTAATTGAATACAATTGAATCATTCAGCACAATCTTGTTTGTTGTGATCAGAGGTCATGTGAAACGAACACATGGTTTGCTTGGGAGCTTCCTCGATTTGCAATCTTGTTAGAGAAGGAGTCAATGCAGGATTCTTATTAAAATTTTGAGATGGTGACCGCCTATGCATTTCTTGGTAAGGGGCTTGATAAGGACCATGTACTTTATTTTGTTGCATCTGATTCTTTCCAACTAGGTTCAACCATGTCTGATCCATCATCCTCTACTTCTCTTAGATTGAATTTCAGTTTGAAAGAATTAATCTGCCATAAGGTCAGCCTTGAATGATCCCTTTTTAGAACTTCTTCCTCATTCTTGCAGTCTCCCCAAAGATCTTCTAAATATGGTGTGGCTAGAGGATGAACTTCAAGGCCAAGAATTTGGGTTGCATACCCCTTACTATCAAAATTTCTCCTATTGTGAGAGAAACCAAGGTTGAACCTGAGTAAATTGCTTCCAATGATGGAAGAGTTATCCATACTACTACAAATGAATGAACCCAATTTGACAGGGAAGGCCATTTCCCAATTCTTCTATGGTAGGTTGTCTTTGATAACATGAAAAAGCTATCTGCATAACTCAGCTAACACAAAGCAATCTAGAGCATACCGGGGTGACTTCATAGGTTCATCATTGAATCCACCTGTAGAACAAGAATTAGTATGCAAAGAACATTAACAAATAAAGTAAATATTCACAAACCAAAAACTAAATTCACATATATGCTTAGACAAAGAAAGAGAACAACAAGTGCAAACCTCACAAGAGAAAACACTCCATGCTTTCTTGATTCTGTAGATGTGTCCTTTTGCTGTGGATGTATGCTCAAGATGCTCAAAAGCTGCTTAAATGGAGATGGGTAATGGAAAATTGGTAGCTTTGTGAGCTCTAAATTTGGCATTATAAGGGTATGGTTGATGGCTTTGGTTCTCAAAATAGCATGGTAACTTTAGCTCAAAGATTTTTGATGAAATGGCTTGGGATGGGATTCAATTTATAGGCCAAGGGGTAGAGGGATGGAGGGCTTAGATGCAAGGATGGATGAAGGCTTAAGGAGGGCTAGGATGCACTCAAAGGAGAGCACATGGATTGTGCTTGTTTAGCACCAATGGGAAGGTGACACTTGTCACAAGGAGGATGAGTGTGAGAGGGTAGGGTAAAGGGTTGGTTAAGGGCATGATGAGTGGGGTTGAGTATGTAAGAGGGATGTAAGAGGAATGAGTGTGGAAGAGGGAAGAGTGTGGAAGATGGGTGTAAGAGTCATGAGTGGGCTTGTAAGAGTCTTTTATGTTTTGTAAGAGCACTCATGACTTAGTGGTTGGGTTTTTTGAGGGGAGACTTTGGTTTGGATTAGGAAAGTCTTAAACTTGTTTAAGGAATGTGACAACATTAGGGGGTGGATTAGGCTTGGGTTTAGGATTAGATTAGGGATGATAGAGATGTGCAAGTGGATGACATTAATGAGGGTGGGTGAATTAGTGGCTAAGCTTGGTTAGTATGGGTGGATGGGGTGGATTAGGCTAAATGGAGGATTAGAGATAGGTTAGGGGTTTTTGAATTTGAGGATTTCATTTATCAAATAGATTTATTTAATAAATGGGGATTTTTGGAATTAGATAGAAGAATAGGATTTAATTGATAAATAATAGATTATTTGATTTATCAATTAGGACTATAGATGATTAATTAAATTAATCAACTAGGGATGGCAAAGGATTAATTAAATAAGAATTTAATTAATGATACCTTTAAAGATGGCTAAATTAGATTACCAAAGCAGTATAATCAAATTTAGGTGTCTACATTTTGCCCCTCTTTGACATAGTGTTGAGAGAACACTATTTCAAAGAAGTTTGAATGAAGACGACACGAGGAAGATGTTTTAGCAACAAGGTTGCCCCAGTCTCAGATAAGAAGAGGAGAGACTAGACTTAGATGATGCCCCCTCAAGAAGGCGGCGGGGAGAGAAATGAGGCTCGACGACTTCTTGAAAAGTACAAAAATTTGAGATGAGCTAAGACACAGGTTGGTAAAGAGAAGGGGCTAAATTAGCTCAAACTCTCACTACAGGAGAATGATAAAGGGAAATTAGAGGCACAATAGTAAAGCAAGCTTAAGAATTTCCAGGATTGGGGGGGGGGGGGGGGGAGATGGAGGAGCAGAGTGCTATAAAAGGAATCCATGGTAGGGAGATGGATGATAGAATGATAAAGCTGATGCAACAGGATTTCAAAGAGTCAGACTGGCAGAAGATGGGTTTCGGAGATCCCTAGGACTAGGATTGTGGATACCTAAAGCTAAGCGTGAGGAGTGATTCAAAGAGATATTGATGCATAAGCTGGGGTAGGAGCAACAGATGTAGGATATGGATGGGGGATAATGGAGATGAAGGGAATCCATTGAAGCTTTTTGAGCGGGTGGATACTTCAAAGAGAAGTACCACCATGTAGTTGAGCACTAGATTTGCTATAGGACTGTTGGTTAATTGCCAAGGTTACCAAGAACATCAAGGCCTTTTCACCAACTGTCCAGAGGACTGACGAACTGACTCAAAACAAACACACAAGGATTGCCCCAGTATCACACATGAATCCCAGAGGAAGCAGCATGGAAATGACACTAGGTAGCCCACAAGCAGAAAAAGAAAACAAGCAAAAGACCTGATCAAGACCTTACGCTCTAATTGCCCCATTCGTAGCATACCATGATATGGAAGATCGTGGCAACCTTGAAGAGGGAACAAGGAGATTGCTTGGAAAAGATATTTCAAGACCCAAAAGGGAAGATCCCAAATCAAAAGAAAGTGAAAATCCAAAAGAGAACTATTTGCCAACAAGATGGGTAGGACGAGGTACTAACGGACCAAGATCAGACATGAGGAAAGCTATATCTTGCAAGGATCTATCAGAGAGCACCTAAGCTGATGGATCTGGATGAGTGATGCGTCTGGAAAGCTAAACTAAGAAGGATAACACTTTGGTGATAGGAGATCTAGCTAAAGGATGCATTGGAATATCTAACCAATGTGTGCGATGTGTGCAAGATGTTGACCAAGGATGAACTAACACGAAAGCAGGATAGATACAATGATACTAAGCTAAAGAGGATGTACAAGTTGACAGACCAAGATATGTTACAAATGTACAAGTTTGTTCATGTTTTGGTTTTTTGTGAGATGGAAATGTTTGTGAAGGATGGGATGTCTATAATAGTTGATAGGTGGATAGGTAGATGGTTTGTGAAAAGCTTAAGGAAAATGGGATTCAGTGTGTGCATGTGATAGGATACAGGCTAGGATACAAGATTATTTACAAGCTGGAATATGGTACAAGCTTTGGACAAGATTCAGATATATACAAGGTATGGTACAAGATTTAAAAGGTATAATACAAGCTTTGGTACAAGATTTACAAGCTGTATAGGAGGTATTGACAAGCTCCATCAGATTTTGGATATTTGATTGGAACACCAAGGGAACAAGCAGGTGTTTTATGGGATGGTGGGTGGATGGATGAGGGATAGGATAGTGATAGATAATGGATTAGTCTTTAGCACACAAGGCACCTGAATTACCAGGTTTTCACCAAGGTACCTATCCAAGGCGCTTGAATTGCCAAGTTTTCACCATTGGATGCTTATTTCTTCTTACTATTTTTTTTGTATTTTTCAAAAGCTGGGTATACCAAAGATCTTCAAGCATAGAACTTCTTGAGATGAATGATGTTGGTGGGATCATTCAAGAGTTCTCCTTCTGGTGTAGATAATTGATAGGCTCCAGAGCCAAAGGAGGCAGTAACCACATAGGGACCAAGCCATGTAGGTTCAAACTTGCCTTTCTTTTCTCGATCTGCTTGGACTTTCATATTTTCTTTGAGGACCATATCACCTAGCTGAAAGTGTCGTGGGAGCACCTTCTTGTTGAAATTCCTTTTGAGATGAGTTTGGTAGACTATGAGATGGTCATAGGCTTGTTGTCTCTTCTCGTCTAAGAGATCTAGCTGGGTGAGTCGAGCTACTTTGTATTCTTCATCTGAGATTTTCCCTTGTAAAGATATGCATAGTGAGGGAAGTTCAACTTCTATAGGTAATACCGCTTCGGCACCACAGACTAGGGAGTATGGAGTTGTGCTTGTGGATGTACAGAAGGAAGTTTGATAGGCCCATAGAGCCGGATTTATTTGAAGGTGCCAATCACGGACGAAATCATTGACAACTTTCTTGAGGATTTTGAGGAGGGTTTTGTTAGTTGCCTCTGCCTGGCCGTTACCTTGTGGGAAATATGGGCTAGAAAAGTGGTGATGGATGTGGAGGGAAGTGCATAATTCTTCCATGTTGAGATTTTCAAAGTTACCTCTGTGGTCAGTGAAGATGGTGGATGGGATGTCAAAGCGACAAACAATGTGGTACAAGATGAACTTGGAGACTTGAACTCCTGTAGCTGAGACTAGGGGGAATGCTTTCACCCACTTAGTGAAATAGTCTGTAGCTGTTATTATCCATTTATGTCCATCAGATGAGAGAGGGGTGATAGTTCCAACTAGATCAAGGCCCCAACAAGCGAAAGGCCAAGGTGGTGCAATAGGCTGTAGATCTTGTGCTGGAGCGTGCACAAGATTTGCATGCTGTTGACATGGGAGACACTTTCTGACAAAGTCACAAGAGTCTTCTTCAATGGTAGGCCAATAGTAGCCTGCTCTAAGGATTTTTCGTGCTAAGACAATACCACTTGTGTGGGCACCGCAAAGTCTAGAATGTACTTCTTTTAATGCCATCGTAGCCTCATTTTCATCTAAACATCGAGAGAGAGTATCGTGATAACCTCGACGATATAGGGTATTGGCTATGATAACATAGCGGGATGATTTTTGAATAAGGTTCTGGCATTGGGTGCCTGTGAGGTGAGGGGATATGATACCATCATTAAGGTAAGCGTGAATTTCATGGTACCAAGGGGATTGGGGACCAACCAAGATACAAACATGGTTTGAATCCTCATTCGCATAAGCGGGTCTGAGGAGCTGCTCAACTAAAAATTCATACTGTGTAGCATCTTGGGGAATTTCCAAGAGCGAGCCGATAGTGGCCATGGCATCTGCTGCCTTATTCTACATTCAAGGCACTTGTGTAAACTGAAGCTTTGTAAAATGCTGGGTCAGCTGATCAACTAGCTCTTTGTAGGGTAATAGCTTTTCATCTTTGGTTTGATATTCATTTAAGACTTGTTTGATGATGAGTTGGGAATCACCAAAGACTTGTAACTCAGTGATATTCCATTCTGCGACTATCTTTAATCCTGCTACAAGAGCTTCATATTTTGCTATATTGTTGGTGCTAGGGAATTGTAGCTTGAAGGCTTTTGGAATGTAATCTCCTTGAGGTGTAACTAATAATATTCCTGCCCCTGATCCATGAGAGGTGTATGAGCCATCAAAATAAAGCTTCCATGGGGGTTGTTCTTCAATTAGGTAGATATGCTCATCTGGAAATTCTGTGAGCAAAGGATATGCATCTACTAGAGGTGCATCAGCTAGGTGATCTGCTATAGCTTGCCCTTTGATTGCCTTTCTGTCCACATACTGGATGTCAAACTCACTTAGTAGCATAACCCATTTGGCCAAATGGCCTGTAAGTGCTGTTCTGGAGAGCATATACTTGAGAGGGTCAATCTTGGAGACTAGTTGGATGGTATGACTTAGCATGTAGTGGCGAAGCTTTTGAGTTGAGAAAACAACTGCCAAACAAGCTTTTTCCATAGGAGTGTAATTGAGTTCATAACCAACTAGGGTTCTACTGATATAGTAGATGGCTCTCTCTCTGCTATAATCATCATGTTGTGCTAGAAGTGCCCCTAGAGCAGTAGGTGTTGCTGATATATACAAGATCAAGGGATGACCAGGAACTGGTGGAACCAAGATAGGGGGATTGGTGAGATACTGCTTGAGCTGATCGAAGCTGCACTGACATAAAAGATCCCACTTGAAGTTCTCATTCTTCTTTAGCAAGTGTGAAAACGGTGTACACTTATCTGCAAGTTGGGAGATGAAGCGCCGGATAGATTGAAGTTTTCCCTGAAGAGAGCAAAGCTATCGCAGTGTCTGGGGAGGAGGCATGTTTAAGATAGCCTTGACCTTTTTGGGGTCGATCTTTATACCTCGTTTAGAAACTATGAAGCCTAGAAGCTTGCCAGATGTGACTCCAAAGACACACTTCTTGGGATTTAGCATGAGATGATATTGGGCCAACCTATCAAAGACTTTCTCCAGGTCAGCAAAATGATCCATGAAGGTGTGAGATTTGACTAGGATATCGTCCACATAATCCTCCAAAATGCTATGGATAAGATCATGGAAAATGGCTGTCATAGCTCTTTGATAGGTAGCCCCAGCATTCTTTAGGCCAAAAGGCATCATGGTGTAGCAAAAGGTTCCCCAAGGGGTAGTGAATGCTGTCTTATGCTGGTCCTCTTCTGCAATCTTGATCTAATTATACCCGGAAAATCCATCCATAAGGGACAGAATTTCATGTCCAGCTATAAGATCTGCAATCATATCTATGTTGGGCAAGGGAAAATCATCCTTTGGACAAGCTTTGTTAAGATCTCTAAAATCAGTTCAGATTCTGATGTCACCGGAAGGCTTAGTGACATGGACCATGTTGGAGATCCATTCTGAGTAGTCGATAGGTCGGATAACCTTAGCAGCTAACATTCTTTCTAGTTCAGCTTTGACTAGTAAGGCCACCTTGGGGTGCATTTTTCTAAGCTTTTGTCTTACAGGCTTGATCTTTGGATTGATTGCAAGATGATGAACTACAAGCTTTAGATCAAGTCCTGGCATGTCCTGATATGACCATGCAAATCAGCCAATGTTCTCTCATAAAACCTCAAAGAGGAGGTCAACTTGGTCTTGTGATAGGGATGCAGCAATGTGAACAATTCTAGGGATCTCTGAAGAACCAATGTTGACTTCTCTAGTATCCTCTATTAGAATAGAAGACACCTCTGGTCGATTATCTTGAGGAGGCAATACTAAATCCTCATGTTCTGCTTGTGGCTCTAGATTTTCTTGCTGAGGGGTTCTCTTCGCTACCTTAGCTAGTCCCAGATTTACCTTAGTTTCAGTTTTGGGTGTATCGAAACTAGGTTGGGGATTTTCTCCAAAATACCCCTTGGGATCTAGCTTGTAGATGTAGGCAAAATTTGGCTTTGTCTTCTTATGAGGAGTTTCAGCTCCCATGAATCTTAGAAGTACTTCCTCTGATGCGAACTCATCAATATGTATGACACTTGGTTGGTCCCAATCTATGAGTTGTGGATGAGCAAGTGGTAGGCCAATGAGATGGATGGATAGTTCTCGGAGAATAGAGTCTCCTAGGAAGATTTGGTCTGGGATATCGTCGTAGGCTCTCTTTTCAACTTCCTCAGGAATGTCTTCGATTTCGACAAGTTCGCGATGGATGTTCAAAAAAGCATGACCGTTCTCGTTGGTGCCCCTAGTTGTGGGTATGCCAAAGCCAAGACCTGACTTTATTTCCCAATTATGTGCTTCGTTGGGACATTGCATGCCCCTTTCTTCTGGTCCTAGTCCACCTCCTTGATAGTTCCATTTTTCAGTGATGAGCTTATGTTGTTGGGGATACTTTTGGCTGAAGTGATCAAGGCATGCTTGATTTCTTGGAGGTGCATCCTTATGTAACCAATTGTTGATATCTGGAGTGAGCTCCTCATGAAGAGGGGTTTTTGAGGACACAAAGGTGGTTGGGCCAAATTGTTTGTATCAAGGAGGTGGAATCTCCTTAGCTTTGTGATATGTTGGCTATCCATGGGTATGTGGATCAAGTGGGATTGCTCTGACAGAAAATGCATCTGATAGACTATATTCTCCACAACCTTTGTTGTTGATCTTTACAGTAGATAGGGTGGAGGCAAGGATGGTTTCTGCATCATTACAAGTGTGGGATGAGCTGGCGATGGCTGTGCCGATGTCTATTCCAGGGCAATGGTTTGTATATGAAGCTTCAACCGCATTGCAGTAAGCAAAGGGTTCTGGATTTGCATGGATGGTTACCTCAGTGCCTTGATGCGGAAATTTGATGCACTGATGGTAGGTGGATGGAACGGCCTTCATAGCATGAATCCATGGGTGACTGAGGAGGATGTTAAATGATAGGTTTAGATCAACAACATGGCAAACTATCTCTTGGATGACCGGCCCAACCTTGATTGGTAGCAAAATAGTCCCTTCTGTGGTCCTTTCCAAGTTGTCATAAGCTTTGATGCTGATAAACTCACTGATCATATCTGCCTCAGTATACCCAACTTGTTTTATGAATTTTAGGGTGCAAATGTTTAAGGCTGATCCATTATCTATCATTACTCTTTTCATGGCAAAATTGGATACCATGATGGCTATGCGAAGCGGAAGGGTGTGATCTGGCTCAACCGCGGGTATGTCAGTGGGTTTGAAAGATAGGGCACATGAGGATGAAAGGTGTCCAACAAGATTATAAAAATTAGTAGCATTGATATTAGAAGGGACACAGGATTCTATGACAGCATTGTCAAGGATGTCTTTGTACACAGGACTAGTGCGAAGAAGGTCTAAAATGGAGATTTGGGTTGGCATGTTCCCAAGGTGTTCCAAGATATTGTATTGACCTTTTGATGGAGCTGATGGTGCTGACGAAACTGGTGCTCCTGCGATGTTAAATCGTGCTCTTTGAATGGTGACCACACACTCATTGTCTAGTCCTCGGATATTGATAACATTGACAGAAGGCTCTTTCTCAGATATACAACCTATAAGGCTACCATGGTCTTTATAGGATGAAGTGTGGTCATTGTTCTTCCCATGCTGTTGGTTTGGCTGGCGGTTGTTGGTGTTGTTTTGGATAGGTGCTTTTCCAGGATTTTGGTTGTTGTGTGGAGGAAAAGCATTTTGATAAATCTGTAAGCCTGCATTGGGAGAGGTTTGGGCACCAACAGTGATTTCCTTCCGATCAATGAGGTCCTGCACATAGTCTTTCAGTTTCATGCATCTGAGGGTGGTGTGACCATTTACCCTATGGAACTTGCAATACTTATTGTCCTTGTACCATGCAGCTTTGGATTGGCTTGGATCAATTTGTTGGGTAGGAGGAAATTTGATGAGGTTTTCCTTAGCCAATTTCTCAAAAATAACATCCAATGGCTCACCAAGGGGTGTATAGTTTCTAGGTGCAGGTTGGAATCTGGGCTTTTGCCCTACAACTATATTGATGGCATTAGCTTGATTGTTAGACCCTTGAAAGTTGGGTCTTGTATTGTGGTTTTGATAGCTTTGGTTATTTCGTTGTTGGTAATTGATAGCTTGTTGGTTGTTTGTTTGATATGGTGGGTTAGACTGGTTTTGAGAAGGACCAACGATATTCACATGTCTGGTGTCAGTAACCCCATCTGTTGCAACATGCTTGTTTTTGTTCCAATACCTAGACTTGTCATTGGAATGTGATTGATTTTGGTTGGCCTCTTTGTAAATCTTTACAACACCATCTTTGATGAGTCCTTGCTCAAGGATCATTCCTTTCTCTTTGATATCCTTATAGGTCTGCAAACAGTTCATGGTCATGTAGTGAGCCAAGCTGGGATGTGCATTATCAATAAACATTTTCACCACATAGCATTCTGGCAAGGTGCAGGATATGCAGGTGGTAAGGGTTTGCCATCTTTGTAGGTATTCGGCAAGGCTTTCTCCACCTTTTTTCTTGGTGTGGACAAGATCAACTATTGATAGCTCTATTTCAACAAGATGGGCATATTGGGCTACAAATGCCTCAGATAATTCAGCAAAGTTTTTAATTGTGCCATAGGGGATTCTATAAAACCATTCAAGAGTTGGTCCAGCCAAGCTTTTGGGAAAAAGGCGCAAGAGGAAGACATCATTGTATGCCACATCCTAGCAATGCATGTAAAATTCTTTGATATGTGTGACAGGGTCTCGTTTTCCTCTGAATTTGTCAAATTTAGGTACCTCAAAGTGTTTGGAAAATGGTGTCGTGGTAATGGCTCTGTCAAATGGGTAAGGACACACATTCTCAAACTTGAATATCTTTAGATCATTCCCTTCTTGGATGGCTTTTAGAGTTGTCTTCATTTTCTCCCACTCTAAATTGATAGGTGATGGTTGGGGTGCCCCCAATTTAGGAGTGCCTTGAGGTAGGTATGTGCTAGATGGGGCCATTGAATATGGATGGTTGTGAGGGATTTGCTGATAGGGATTGTACATTGTTTGGACAGCTGCATGGTGGATGATGGGTTGTTGAGGGGGAGGTGGCGCATATTGCTGCATGTGCTGCGAGGCTTGTTGTTGATATGGGATTTGAGGTTGGGATTGAGGAACATAAGCTGGCTGTGGGATAAATGGATTGCTTTGTGGAGGCAAGGTATAAGATGGTTGTGAGGCTTGGGGAAAGGATCAGAGGGCTTGTGGAGTTTGACCAATATATGTGGGTTGTGCCCCCATTTGGGATGGTATCTGCAAATAATTGGTGGTTGGTTGGGGTGGTGGATTACCTCCTAGAAGTGGCATTGAAAAGTAGTTGGTAATTAGAGGTAATGGATTAGTTGGTGGTGGAGGTGGTGGGAATTGAAAGCTTGGGAATGGAACTGATGGGGTTTGATAGCTTTGTGGCTAGATTTGGAAGCTTAGTACAGTGGTGGTGGGAGCTGGGGTCACTTGGGAGCTTGGTAGAAGATTGGCAGTAGCTTGTGGGTTTTGATAGCTTTGTGGAGTGAAGGTAGTAGCTTGTGGATTTGTGGCTGGTGGTATTGAGCTCCCAAGACCTAATGGAAATGATGGGATTGTGCTTTGGGATGTGGTGAACAAGATGGGGGTGACAAAAGGTTGATTACTTGGCCCCATGGGTGGCATCCTTGTTGTATATTGCTGAGGTTGGCCAAAGATGCTAGCACTAATTTGGCAGATGGGTGGATTTGGAAGGCTAGGTGTGGGAGCAGCAGCAATAGTGAACAGGGTGAACGGTGAGGTGTTTTGAGTAAAGGGGGTTTGGAGCAGAGAGGTATGAACCATGGATGGAGTGGTGGCGGTTGGGTTGGCTTGCGGCATGGAGATTTCAACTTGGGTGGATGATGGTATGTTTGGGTCTGTTGGGTCATATGGATTGGCTGGAGGCTTTTCTTTTGGAATATATTGAGGATAATTTGGATCATAAGAGCCTATGGGTGGTGGCAGCTACCCAAATAATAGGTGAGATGGATCTGATAATGGAGGGGTTCTTCCAAAGTCAAAGGTTCCTACATTGTCCCTTCAAAAATTAGCCATGATTGTCTCTTTGTTTTTGTCTATAATGGCATTTACCAATACTACATTTCCTGGTTGGTTCATGAAAGCTTCAATGTCAGTAGGTGATGGCATAGCTTGCTCTGGGCTAAAGGATGGCTGAGTGCTCAAGGGGGGTGAGGTTGTTCGATCCAAATGATAGGGCTCCATTGTTTCTTTCTTCTTGGCTAAGCGAATGATGGGTGGCATGAAAAATGCTCCTAGAGATGAGATGCAATAATGCTGATGGATGCAAAAGGGGGAAGGCTTTTCTATGCAAATGATTTCCTAGGTTGAGGCAAAGCTATATGAAAAAACCTAAGGAGGATTGGGTTGGGGATTCTAACTTCAAAGATATGTTGTCAAAGCACAAAAGGTCTTCTTTCCTATGTGCAAGCTTGGTGGTGATTGTGTCAACTTAAGGATAGACTGATAATCCTTTAGGAAGAACACGAGATTGACCACTTGCAGATCCCAACCTTTAGCTCAAGGTGATGAGGGATAACAAGTGACAAAGCTAGATTACCCTAGACAAAGCTCTATCAAAGGGATAACCTTGGTGAGATTGGTGGATTTGGAAGATTTTAGGAATGGCAAACTTTTAGCAAGGTGACAACAATTTTGAAAGCTTAGATGTGCAGATTTTCGATTGCTGACTAGATGGTTTGATTCTAAATGAGATGGATGAGCTAATAATGCTTAAGGGGATAACCTAAGATGGCTGGCTTTTCTACAAAGATGAATCTAAAGTGAAGCTTATCCAAGAAGATGGGGAGAAACAAGGGTGTCTAATCATAGAAATCATGCCTAGTTGGTAAGGCATAAGCAGGATTAACTCCTAGATGTTGGCTAAATTTGATGGTACGCTCTAACCAGGCCTCTTGAAGTGCTTCCTCGGTAGCTTTGTCCTCTACTTTGTGGAGTTTGGAAATTCGTGGGCTTGGTGTTATTTCTTTTCTCTTGGCTGAAAGTTCTTGGTATGCTAGAGATGGCTTGAGTTTGACCTTGTGAAACTTCTGTTTGGGTTTGGGTTGTTCCGACATAAATTCCTGAATTTGCTTGGCTTTGGGAAAAATCTCAGTTGTTTTGCTTCAACTTGTTCAACTTCCAAAATAGGCAGTGACTATGCTAAGTGTGCCCTAAGCTAGGATTGACCAAGTTTGGCAAACATTCATTCAACAAGTAAAATAAAAACAAGCAATAGATAGGAACACCCAGATAGAAGTTTGTGGTTCTTAGAATGTGATACTTGTGCCAAGGAGTGTGTATGTTCTACAAATGTTTTGATCAGTCACTCCAAACACATTAACATCCTAGATGGTTTTTTGCAAGGTTGACAATTGGTTTAGCTAGGGAGTCCTCGATATACGCAAGGTACGTGAGGCCCAAATCCTTAGATGAGACCAAAAGGATGTCACACAGCCGAGAGGAGTGGTAACCCACTTCTCCTCTTTCACTTCTCAAGGGTATAAAGTTCCTTGAGGCTTAGCCCGAATGACAAAATCTTGATCCCAAGAGAGGTGTCTTTTGATTCACCTCCCGATTCTTATACTCCGCCGGAACGCTGGAGTTGAGGTCGTCCAAGGGGTTATGAAATCCCCAAGCAGGCCTCCTAAAAAGAAACAAGGTTTTGGATCCTAATCTTATGCACCCAAGATGGCCTCGAAAGACGACAAGGGAAGAGAAGACTTGGATGACCTTGGGCTAAAAAACACGCTCGTTCTTTTACCAACTGACTCTTATGTGTGCTAATCTAGACTTTGCAAGCACTCATGTTTAAGAGACAATGTTCAATTCCAACTTGAAGCACCAACAAAAGTAAATCGATCAAAGAATGCAAACAGTAAGAAGAGTTAGGGTCAACAAAAGAAAACTCGCACGCCCGGAGGCCCTCCACGTCAAGTATCGATTAATTTTCTTTAAGGCATTCAAGATTGAGTGTGAGTTTGTTTTAAGCCCAAAACAAAAGTGTGTGAGATTCGATTTCAAGCGCGCACCCGGAGGCTCTCCACATTAGTTGTTGTTCAATTTTAGTGCCCAAACTTGAAGTGTGATCGATTTAATCTAGAGTTTTGGCCATTTAAGAATTTTGATAAAGTTAAAGCAAACATTCAAAGACCAAGTGAGTGAGTTAGATTGTGGAACATTTAACACCTTTTTCAAGTAGACCCATCCCCATAAATGGCGCTGAGATTGCAACCAATGGTTAATATTTGATGGGTGATTAGAAAAGAGGTGAGTCCAAGGAACTACTCAAATTGATTTTTTTAAAATTTGCATTTTAACTTAACAAAGTTTCTTAAATGTCAAAAAATCAAACTTTACCTAGATTGCATGTGGAAAAGAGATTTGTTTTGTTCAATTTTAGAAGCTCCAAATGAAGTGTTTGATATTGCAATGGTTAATTGATCCTTGGCATTCAAGATTGGATTTGTTGTTTTAAGCATGCATTCCAAGGAAAGTTGATTTTAATCCATGACATTCAAGAGTGTGTTTTGAGCAACATTCATTCAATGGAAAATGTGTTTAACCATTTGAGTTCATTTTTTTAGCAACATGCATTCAAAGACAAATGGTTAAACATTCAAGTTCATTTTTTAGCAACATGAAAACCTGCAAGAAACATGGTTAGTGGTTCCATATGTGCTCCAACCTACAATGAGACAAAAAAAAAGCAATTTAGTTAGTTAGCCAAAATCTTCAAAAAATGAGAGCTTAACTATGGGAAATTTTTTTTTAACTTTTTTTGCTGTTAGTTAGTCTGTCAAGAGGAGATGCCAAAATGCGAAGACGCTGAAATACAGAGACGCTAGTATTCAAAGAGGACAAAAGAGATTTGCGGCATAGAAAATAGGTGACAAGCAGAGACGCCGATTTGCGCAGATGCAGATTTTCGCAAACGACGATTTGGATTGGCGATGGCGGAGACGTCGATTTGCGCAGACGCGGATTTTTGCAGACGTCGATTTGTGCAGATGCAAATTTTCACAGACAGAACAGGTTGCAGACGCCAAAACTGCGCGAAAAAAGTTGAAAAACGCAATTTTTATTTTTATTTTTAGATGGTATTTCTTCTTCCTAAGTGTGTTCTTTAACCTGCAAAAACAAGAAAAACACCCTCACAACACACTCAAACAACAACAAACATTAGATGGTTAGAAAAAATGACATATAGATGAAAATATATGATTAAATGACCCATAGTGGGGTCCCACCGGACATGCCAAAATGTAGAACAAGAATTAGTATGCAAAGAACATTAACAAATAAAGTAAACATTCACAAACCAAAAACTAAATTCACATATATGCTTAGACAAAGAAAGAGAACAAGAAGTGCAAACCTCACAAGAGAAAACACTCCATGCTTTCTTGATTCTGTAGATGTGTCCTTTTGCTGTGGATGTATGCTCAAGATGCTCAAAAGCTGCTTAAATGGAGATGGGTAATGGAAAATTGGTAGCTTTGTGAGCTCTCAATTTGGCATTATAAGGGTATGGTTGATGGCTTTGGTTCTTAAAATAGCATGGTAACTTTAGCTCAAAGATTGTTGATGAAATGGCTTGGGATGGGATTCAATTTATAGGCCAAGGGGTAGAGGGATGGAGGGCTTAGATGCAAGGATGGATGAAGGCTTAAGGAGGGCTAGAATGCACTCAATGGAGATCACATGGATTGTGCTTGTTTAGCACCAATGGGAAGGTGACACTTGTCACAAGGAGGATGAGTGTGAGAGGGTAGGGTAAAGGGTTGGTTAAGGGCATGATGAGTGGGGTTGAGTATGTAAGAGGGATGTAAGAGGAATGAGTGTGGAAGAGGGAAGAGTGTGGAAGATGGGTGTAAGAGTCATGAGTGGGCTTGTAAGAGTCTTTTATGTTTTGTAAGAGCACTCATGACTTAGTGGTTGGGTTTTTTGAAGGGAGACTTTGGTTTGGATTAGGAAAGTCTTAAACTTGTTTAAGGAATGTGACAACATTAGGGGGTGGATTAGGCTTGGGTTTAGAATTAGATTAGGGATGTTAGAGATGTGCAAGTGGATGACATTAATGAGGGTGGGTGAATTAGTGGCTAAGCTTGGTTAGTATGGGTGGATGGGGTGGATTAGGCTAAATGGAGGATTAGAGATAGGTTAGGGGTTTTTGAATTTGAGGATTTCATTTATCAAATAGATTTATTTAATAAATGGGGATTTTTGGAATTAGATAGAAGAATAGGATTTAATTGAAAAATAATAGATTATTTGATTTATCAATTAGTACTATAGATGATTAATTAAATTAATCAACTAGGGATGGCAAAGGATTAATTAAATAAGAATTTAATTAATGATGCCTTTAAAGATGGCTAAATTAGATTACCAAAGCAGTGTAATCAAATTTAGGTGTCTACATTTTCTCCTTTAGGTGTCTTTAGGTGTCTAAATTTAGGTGTCTAGATTACCCCTTACTGTCAAAATTTCTCCTATTGTGATAGAAACCAAGGTTGAACCTGAGTAAATTGCTTCCAATGATGGAAGAGTTATCCATACTACTACAAATGAATGAACCCAATTTGACAGGGAAGGCCATTTCCCAATTCTTCTATGGTAGGTTGTCTTTGATAACATGAAAAAGCTATCTGCATAACTCAGCTAACACAAAGCAATCTAGGGCATACCGGGGTGACTTCATAGGTTCATCATTGAATCCACCAACCCTCAAATACGTGAACCTAGGAAATTGGATAAAGAAGCTCCCATATTGTTGAACCAATCTTTGTGCCTCAGGGGAGAGCCTCGACATCTTTTCCCTTTCCAAAGATAAACAAACATTGTCTAGGAGTACATCATGCACTTTGCAAAAATCCTCTAAAACCTTATCCTTTTTCAAAGTGGGACAATATTGAAATACAATCATCTCATCATTCCATATCCCATCAGGTAGGGGAGTGAGATCACATGTACAAGAAATGCAATAGGTTAGATACGAGGCCATGTGGAAATCCTCACAGGACTCTTTAGCGTGCTTAAGTTGGGATCTCAAAGAAGTCACAATAATATCCGCCCAATCCATCCATTGATCACCTTTTAAAATGATCTCAATGTATCTGAACATCCACTCCCCAAATAAGAACACATATGCTGAACTTTTCACATGGTGTAATAATATAACTAGATCATGTATGTGGGGTTTCATGTGATCTTTGGTAATGACCTTTGGGAGTCTAGACCCACCTCCATAATTAATCTTAGTCCATTTTTGGCCATGGTATTTCAGAACTTACTAGGGGCTGCCCTATACTTGGCCAAAGCTTGAGTGGGTGAGAATGAGACAAAGGTATTTGCTATTAACCGCAAAATAGAGGAAATGGTTTCTCTTGGAATGAAAAGGATAGTTGTGCCATCTTTGCTCACAATAATCTTACTTTTGATGTCATAGTGATCTATACATAATTGCAAGAGCTTGGGACTTACAAAGGCAAGAGGAAATGCAATAGCTTCTATTAATCCACTAATTAACACCTCCATGCATCCATTAGTCTCATTGGCATGTTCTAGGAATATGGCCTAAAAAATTTCTAAAAATTTTCTACTTTTACCCCTTGCAGATTTGTATCATAGATAATCGGTCTTTCACATTCAGGACTAGAAACATTACTAAGGAAGTGTAAAAATGACCTCATTGCTAATCAAACATGAAAAGCCTTGAGCAGATAAACTCTTGACAATAATACAGATTGTAGAACAAAACAAAGATTATCAAGTTCTCACCTTTTTCACTGAAAATCTATTACTTTTCCCTATTCTCCTTAATAACTCCTTTACAAATCCAATTCTTCACATGATGATTTTAAAGGGAATCGGTTGGCTTTTATAAAAAAAGGAAGCATTTGCGTGCAAAAGTACAAGATAATAATTAGGCCTTAAGGACATACCACTTTGATCACCTTCACATGTTTGAAGGCCATTCTGCATTAGCTTTCCATTTAATTATTTCCCTTTTGGCAGTTGCTTTATTTATGATTTGCCCAATCATTTTCTCAAACTTAAGATTTACCCCACTCACAATAATGATGATTTTCACTTCTTGAAAAAATAAATGGCCTTCAAATTGTGATTTTCTTACAACACCATAAATAGATGATAATATGCTGTACTTCCAAGCTAGAAACATTGATTATGTTTTCCTTGAACTGCTTTGAACTACTTTGGATCAAGGTTCGAAGTGGTTTGAAGTACTTCAGGAGAAAGCACCACTGCATGAGAAGCATTACCTTCCAAAGAAAGATATTAGAGAAAAACCTTATGTTGAACTACTTTGAACTACTTTGAACCTAGGTTCAAAGTGGTTCAAATGAAGGGAAGAACTACTATGGAAGTTCAAAACTTTGACTAATCACCTTGGGGATAATGAATTCTTGGACAACAAGGGAAAAGACTTCATCAATGAAAAGCAAAAGAGAAAGGAAAGTTTTAAAACAAAAGGTGACCCTATCTATGACTAACAAGGTTCTATTGCATGAGCTTTGGTTCTGGTTCATCTTGACTATTCTAAGGATTTTATTGTCCAATATTATGCCTATAAATTGTCAACTATACTCATGCAATAAAATAAAGAGGGGATTTAGATACCCATCACCTTCATGAGAATCCCTCTCAAAGATAATGAAATGAAGTATTCATAGTTTGAGAAACATGTGTATTCCATTGTGAGGGCCATAAAGAATTTTAGACTTTATACCTTGCACTCCCACACCATGGTGTATGTTCTTCAAGTAGCAGTGAAGAGTGTTCTCACTCATCAGGATGTAGGATGTAATACTTGATGAGCATGGGTCATAAAGGAGAAAATATATGATATAGAAATCAAGCCTACCAAGCTAGCTCATGGAAATGGTCTTTGTAGGGAAATAGTAGAAAATTAGGTAGACAAAGAAGATGAAAGCATGCCAAAGTTTTTGGTGGTAAGTCTCCAAGATCCTTGATTCTCTAACATAGTGTATTTAATCACATATAGAGAATGTCCCAATGGCCTTACCCCTAGGAAAAAAAGAGACCTCAGAATGAAGGGATTGAAATATGTGATTTGGGAAGATATGATGTACAAGAAGGTCATTGATGGGACTTTCTTTTGATGCATGGATGAGAAAAAAAAAGAGAGGTTACTTCAAACTGTAAGAATTTTCCTTAGGGCAAAATTACACCGAGAGCAAGAAGCTCAAGCACTAGCACAATATGGACCAATAAAGTATGATCATAATAAGAATATGAGAATGAATTGATGTACATACACACTAGGAGTGTCTGAATATAAAGGCCTCTTGAATGACTAGGAGTTAGCAAAGTAATAAGATTCACAACTAAGCACATGTCCACAAAGAGTGGATTATCTTCCATTGAGAACAGAAGTTAGTGTGATGATGAGAGGATAAGCCTACATATGTGTGTCAAGTAAAAAGATGTTGTAGACACCATGTGTTTAATTAGAGTGGGAACAACTATGTTGTTTACATGACAACTCAGATAAATATTGAAACTCCTATGTTGTAGACACCATGTGCTAAATTAGAGATGTTAACTCTTGTGTTGTCAACAAGATAACTCATATGAGTATGCATACTCTAAGGTGTCTAACTAATAAATAATAAAATAATTTATTAACTTAAGTAAACAAAAGTAAAGCGTAATAATAATTAATTATTTACACTAACACCCCCCTAAGTGCAACTTAGGGGAATGCACATAAGCTTATGAAATCTATGATGAAAATGCATGATGGGTCCCAGCTAATAGGCCATGTTAGGTACTCATGTACAAATGCAATGCAATTTCTCTAAAAATAGAGAGAGTAAAAACCTCATGGGAAAAACCCTCCCCAAAAAAAAGAGATGAAAAAAGAAGATGCACGGATGGATGGAGTAATTAAGACCCCCGCATTACAACATACATCATGTATATACAATAGAGAAGTATGAGAAGGACAAAACCCTCAAAGAGAAAAAGTCCCCATATAAGAGATATGAAATAGAAGAAGAAAGGAGACAAGATAGTGCCCCCCCCACAAATGTAGAATGTTAATTAGTGATAGCTGCTCCAAGATGAATGTAGAAGCTAATCCATGACTACTAAATTATGTTCCTCCCTTTAGGAAGAAACAATGTCATTGGTACAAATGAGATGCTTTCCCAATGTGTAGAAATAATCTTGAAGATGAATGGTGTCTTTAAAAACTATTCAATTGTCCCTATGTTGATACTAATGATCACCCCTTCCAACAATGCTGAAAAGAACAAGTTCAGATCTAGCAAGGAAAGTTGTAGAACATGTCTCAAAGAGCTATGTGTCTTCTCAAATGATAAAGAGAACTCCTACAACTACTGTACATAAGGATCCACAATCATATCAACCTTGAAAGACTGATCATTTAGAGAATGGAAAAGAGGGTTAGAGTGTTCCCTCACAACAACTAAAGAAGGATATTCTTCGTCAAAGAGAAGATGTATATCATCAATGATGTCTCCCAAATTTTCTATGTAGGACTCCACAAACAAGCTTGAAATATCTGTTATGTAGTCATCCCTTGATTCTAAAAGTGGAAGACAAGGCATACCCAACTATATTGAATTACATGGGCCTATCATTGTAGCAATGTATGCATGTGGAATGTGCTGATATTGTGACCTTGTTCTTTGTCTATCAATAGGATCCCCCATATCTGAACTTGTTGAATCACTATCACTATTGTCACTGTCAGTTTCCACAATGTATGAAGTATGGAGAGGATTAGAGGATAAGCTAGGTGAACTTTCCTCAAAATGAACATTCCTCTCTATGAATATCTCATGAGTCTTAGGATCCATAAGTCTATATGCTTTAACTCTTTTATCATATCCAATGAAAGTACAAGGCCTTGGTGGTGGTGCCTTGCATTTGCTTGAAGATATGTGTGCCCATGTTGGACAACCAAAAATTTTGAAGTGTTTCACAACTAGTTTTCTTCCACACCATGCCTCAAAAGGATTCATTCTATCTAATTATGAGGAGACCTATTAAGGATGTGATTGGCACTACTTATAGCTTTGACTTCAAGTTATGGATCAAGAGACTTTTCTTGAATCATACAACTTGCCATTGACTTAAGAGTTCTAATCCTCATTGCTGCAAAATTTTTCTTTTGTTCACTAAATGCTTTAGGATTCTTAAGATCAATACCCTCAAGTTCACAAAAGTCTCAAAGTCTTGAGTTCACATATCTACTTTCATTGTCTATACGAAGAACCTTGATGGTTTTACTTAATTGCCTCTCAACATAACTTTTGAAGGTTAGAAACTTATCAAACACTTCATTCTTGTGATTAAGAAAGTAGACCCAAGTGTAGTGTGAAAAGTCATCAATGAAAGTGAGGACATAGTGACCCTTGCTAGCTAATGTCACTAAAAAAGGGCCTGCTAGAATAGTGTGAACCAACTCAAGAACAACTAATGCTCTCCAAGACTTCCCTTTGTCAAACTTCTCTTTTAGATGCATATCCATTGAACAAGTTGAACATTCACTTGTAGAAAAGTTGATTGTAGGTAGACCTTTGACCACATTTTTTGAGCTATAGTGATGAAGATAGTGGGAGGCAAGATGTCCATACCACTTTGTTGAGATAATGTGTGTTGCACACATTGCATAATATTGTTATATTTTATTATTTTATTTTATTATGTAATGTTGTGCCTAGATGGATGTGCAACATGTAAAGATTCCTATAGAATATTCTTGATGAGTTGTATTGTAACATTGTGATAATATTTTATGTAATTATTTAATATTGGGGAAAAGAATTAAATGCCAATATTAAATGTGGGGTCAGTGGGTTAGGTAGCACATGGTTTTAGCGCATGGTTTATGTAATACCACTTGCTGGTTTTGTGAGACTTGCTACTATATAAGCAGCCACAAGGGTAGTTGTTGTAGAGTAAGAATGAGAAAGGCAAGAGTTGAGCGGGACAAGGCTTGACAGGTTAGCCAAGGGAGCATTTATGAAGGTTGAAAGCATGTCATGGAATGTGTGGATTCATGCTTGTTCACATAGTTTTCTCAATTGTGGCTATGGCCATGAAGGCTTCCATGGTTGTATTGCAATGGTAATTTTGCAGAATAATATATAGTGATGGATGCTTTTGGAGGCTAGGTTTTTTCCTCAATGAGGGTTTCCTAGGGTATATCTTGTGTCACAATTTTGTGGGTATGTTGTCTATTCTCTTGCATGTGGATTTTAATTCCATATTTATTTCAGATCTATTATGGGTTATGTGGAAATAGTTATATTCTTTATTGCCAAGTTTCCTTACAAATGGTATCAAAGCTATGATTTTATTATTGTAACCCTAGATTGAATCCATGGGAATGCATGAGAGGATAAAAGAAAGGGCAAGATATATGAGTTGTTTATTACAAATCTGAGGGCTTTGGGTTTGCTATTATGATGAGATGTTAAAATATTTTGGGCATATGAAATTGTTGGACAAAAGGGGTTTTTTGGATGTTTCATTTAAATGAGAGTTTTTGGTTGTAGCATGCAGAAATGACCTCCTGGGTAAAAATAGACCTCACCATTGGATCCGGGTCAAAATTTCCATAAATTTTGATATATAATATGCCCTAGTTTGGCCATGTTTAGAAGAAATGAAAGAGTTTTTTGGTTTCAGCCCATGATGGCTATCAAATTAAATCCCGTCAGAATTTTCGTCACAAAAAAAAATGAAAAATGAAAAATCGTAGTCAAAATGGTAAAAAGATTGTCTTAGTAAAATGGCCATAAATTTCTCTCAGAATATTGGATTTCAGAGTTCTTATAGGCGTTAAAAAGATAATTTAGAGCACTACAACATGGTATAGGTTTGGTTCTATGATTTTGACATTTTGTCAGGTTTCAAGAGCCCTAAAGTCAGATGTTGTTTATTTTGAGCATGGATTAGGGCATAACTTGGGCATACAGAGTCAGATTTTGGACTTCAAGTAGTCAACGAAAAGCTCTTGGAGAGCTCTATGCATTGATTCAAATTTGATGTAGGTTTGGCATGATTTATTTAGTGATATATTGATCTGAATAGTTTATAGATATATTTTGACTATGGTAACATTGTGATTTTATGGCATTGGAGATATAAGATTTGATATCATTGTATACTTATTTCATATTTTAGATTGGTCTCATGATGATATGTTTATTAGTGTTTGGTATGGATATGTATGATGACTTGTTGGATCTACAAGTTGTGCAGTGTTGTAAGTGGTCTATACTTACAAGTTGCATTTATGGCTTGGTTATGGGTGTTCTTTGTCTATTGATCTTTCATTTTTTGATGCATATTTAAATTGGTAGCTTAGATTTGGGTTCTCTATGCCCTAAGTCACATGATTTGCTAATTTTTTCTTCATGTAGAAGTGATGAGATGTTGTTACCAGGTACAGTCATGGTGGAGGATTGTGGTTGACTATTTTATGCTGACAGGTTGGACACATTGAGAGCCAGATACTTGGTTCATGGATGTGATCATAGTGCCATAGTTTTTTGGCATGAAATGATTGGTTATACAGGTACATCCTTGATGTTCATTAGCTTGGATTTTTTAATTCAATTATGGTGGTATATCTTCTTGGTTGAGGATCATGGTTATTTGGTTTCTTTTGAGGAGTTCATGATGTGCATTTTGAGTTCTTTGATGGTTTGATGCTTTGGTTGCTTCTCATGGTTAGAGGATGGATTTTTTTATCATAATGTCATGGATAACTTGGATACATAGTTTAGTGGGAGCTTGTGACCGTGATTAGGTGACAGTGCAGGATTAGTTCCTAGTTTTAGTTTGGATCTTCATGTAGGAGATGGCTTTTATGATGCCATAGGTGAATTGGTACCATAGTTGAGTGGGAGTTGTTGGTATTGATATATTTATTGAGTGTTTACAGATGTTGGAGGTTTGTCTTAGATCCTGTTGTTGCAGAAGCATCTTTGACATTTGCATGGCACACTTGGTTATCTTCATGGTGTGTGAAGATGGTTAGATCTTAAGGACTCATTGGGTTCTTGGTTATCTTCATGGTATGTGGAGATGATTTTCTTCATGGTGTGTGGAGATGGTTGCATCTTGAGGACTCATAGGGTTCTTGGCAAAGGTGTGGTTTATGCTTTTATTTGGCATGTTATCCTTGGTATGAGGATGGTTTCATTATTATGTCATGGTATACTCTTGATATGCTTTTAGAGTTGTGACATGTTATGGTGTGTTCATATGGAGCATGTTATCTTTTTTGGTTGAGATGGTAAGATCATGTTGTCATGTTTATGTTCTTGAGGCCATGGTTGGAACTTTGACATTGGTCTTGATTTAGTTTGTTGGTATTGAGTACACTAATCATAAGCTAGATACTTCATGATATTTCTATGTTGCATTTGGAGTTGGCATGGATTGATTGGTTATAGGTACTCATGGATACTTAGAGATGGCGGTGATGCTGATTTCTCTTGGATTAGAGAAGTATTTGCTGGGATGGTTGATGGTTTCAGCAGGAAGTCTGAGGGGTAGTCACCTGATATGGAATTGAGAGGAGATTATTCTTAGATGAGTCTTGGTTGGAGACTTGGGTATCTTGATGAGCATTCTCATTCCCCACTCTTGGTCTACTCGACGGTTTGTTACTTGAGAGGTATAGCCCATTGTTTCTCTTAGTTGCATTATATTTATGCTTGTCTTTCATGGATATGGATCTTGAGCTATGGTACATGAGTTAGTTTTGGAGGGTTCTTTTGAGAGATGGTTTAGAATTGTTATCTCCATGTGCATATGTTATTATGTTGGTTGATTTTAGGAGATGGTTTTATATTTGGGCATATTCCTTGGTTTAGGAATGGTTTATGAGTTTGATCTTTTTGTGAGACGCTTACATCCATGATTAGCTATATGGTATGGTTTGGGAATTGTTGAGGCTTCTTGTTGGGGTTTTATGGAGGAGATCATACTTGCACAGTTTACATCTAGAGGTGTGTGTAGAAGGACATGATACAAGTTATGATTTGCATGGTTTCTCTAGTCTTGGTTATCTTCTTGGATGTTCAATTTTTCTTACATTGGATTTGAGATTGGTTAGAGATTGTGATCACTAGTTTGTGCTCATGTATGTCATGTGAGAGATGACATGGTTATTCATTTATCTCTTTCCTCTATTGGTTGTGGAGAACTTGGGAGAGCATTGGAGACTTGTTATGAGAGTTGTTCTTGTAGGATATTAGTTTATGTATTGTGGATGTCCTTGATACTACATGGATTCACTTCTTTGAGATGTTGTGAGAGGATTGGTTATAGATTTGACATTATCTTTTGCATTGGGAGCTTCTTGGTATATATGTGGTAGGTATTGCTCTTGAAGCTTGTGATTGTAGGTTATAGATTGGATATGTCAGTAATATGAGATTCACTTGTTATACCTTTGAGGTATGGATAGTTGGATGGGTTTGGCACTTGATGTGGGTGCTATTTCAGCTATGGATATTTTGACAACTACAGATACATGTGATTACCTTTGGATCAATTTTTTTTGTGCTTGGAATTTTAGTTGGTACACGATTTTATGATCTTCTAATGCGATAGGATGGGTGGTTTTCTCTTTGGATGGCTTCTATGTATGTCCAGTGGCAGTGGCATAATAGGAGGTGAGATCATTCATGTTTGAGATGCTGGATACTTTGATTTTGTTGTAGGTACCAGGATGGAGCACTTGGTGTATTTTTATCCATGATGGTGGATGTGCTAGGAGGGATTGTTCCCTTGTTCATTTATGTGGCTACGGATTGACCCTATGCAATGTATACAACAAGTGGGAGATTGTTCAGATAATGGGTGTTGCACACATTGCATAATATTGTTATATTTTATTATTTTATTTTATTATGTAATGTTGTACCTAGATGGACATGCAACATGTAAAGATTCCCATAGAATATTCTTGATGAGTTGTATTGTAACATTGTGATAATATTTTATGTAATTATTTAATATTGGGGAAAAGAATTAAATGCTCAATATTAAATGTGGGGACAGTGGGTTAGGTAGCACATGGTTTATGTAATACCACTTGGTGTTTTTGTGGGACTTGCTACTATATAAGCAACTACAAGGGTAGTTTTTGTAGAGTAGGAATGAGAAAGGCAAGAGTTGAGTGGGACAAGGCTTGACAGGTTAGCCAGGGGAGCATTTGTGAAGGTTGAAAGCATGGCATGGGATGTGAGGATTCATGCTTGTTCACATAGTTTTCTCAGTTGTAGCTATGGCCATGAAGGATTCCATGGTTGTATTGCAATGGTAATTTTGCAGAATAATATATGGTGATGGATGCTTTTGGAAGCTGGGTTTTTCCCTCAATGAGGGTTTCCTAGGGTATATCTTGTGTCACAATTTTGTGGGTATATTGCCTATTCTCTTGCATGTGGATTTTAATTTTGTATTTATTTTAGATCTATTATGGGTTATGTGGAAATGATTATATTCTTTATTGCCAAGTTTCCTTACACACTCATGCCATAATTTACTTTGTGATTGTGATTGTGTCAACAAGGCATGTGAAAGAGACTTCATCACAAAGTGGGAGAAAGAATAAAGCTGTTTGTCATGATTGACTTTACCCACTGCAACCAATGAAACATCCTTAAGATTTCACACCATTACTAAATCAGGAAGGAAGTCAACCTTATTTCCTCTTCCATAGTGAGTGATTTGGTAAATTGAAAGGAGATTAGTGTTAAGGTTAGAAACATAGATAACATCTTTTAACTCTCCATTTTCCATCTCAACTTGTCCTTTTTCTTCAACTTTCACTTGTGTATCATTCCCTAAAAATATGTCAAGTACCTTAGACTACTTCAATGAATAAAATTGTCCTTTTGAAGAACCCATATAATGTGAGGCACCTGAGTCAAGAATCCATTCCCCTAAAGAAATTTTACTTGCCATAAATGCTTTCTCTTTTCCCTTTGAAGTGGATGTATTTGAATCCTTCAAAAAATTTGACACATTGATTTTTTTCTTCCTAAGTAAGTTTTCCAACTCATCTATTCTCTTAGTCTTTCAATGATGGTCATCATGATTTGGTTTATTGCAATATGCACAAAATAGTTTATAGTTCTTGTTGAAAGAAGAATTGCCTTGTTGTGAGGAGGAAGATTGTTGTGTCTCTGATTGTGATTTTTTCTTCCACTACTTTTTCTTGCTATTGGTAGAAATTTTTCTACCTTGATTTGATTGGTTCTAATTACTAGCCACCAATGTTGTAGATGTGGATGACTTGAGAATTACCATATCTATCAACTTAGATTGTTCCAACATCAACATTTTTGCAAATGCATCAAATGTAGGCTTAGTGAAGGCACTTCCCATGGTCAACCTATGAGTGTTGTAACTCAAAAAAAAAGATGCATACGCTAAAGGTAGCCTCTTCAAGATGTGATGAATCAATCTATCATCCTTCATGGGACCACCAAAATCTTTAAGTAGTGCTCTCAATTCATTGGCTTTGTTGACACAGTCTTGAATTGTGTCAAAATTCTTAGGATCCAAGAGAAGTAGATCATCCTCAATTTGGAATCCCTTTTCCTCATCCACCTTTCCATACAAACCTTCAAGTTTCTCCTAAGCACCCTTGGCATCCTTAAACTAGAAATGTGGAAGAAGAGATCTCTATGAACACAACTCCTAATAATTCCTAAAGCTTGGTTTTCTTTAATTTACCAATCAACTTGTGTATTAGCATCAGTGGGTTTTACAATTGTACCATCAACATATAGATTTAAAATTTTCCATCACTCTACTACATAAAATATCTTTCCATGTAGTATAATTGTGTGAAGCTAAAAGTGGAGTTTTAGCTGAAGCCATGATGCAAAAATTAAAAAAGAGCACAAGAGAGAAAGAGACACAGAACACAAGACACACCCCCCCATTCACTCAATCAAAGAATCCCCCCAAAAATGATGCTTTTGGCACTTTATGTGTAGTGCATTTGCAATAGGCTATTTTTCAAAATGGACAAAAGTGGGCTTCTAAGTTTTTTGTTTACAATCTTCTCTTGGAGTTCAAATTTGGTACTTAGTAATGTAGCTCAGATATACAACAATTTTGAAGTTTTATCAAAGCAATACAATGCAAAAAAGGACCTATTTATGAGAGTGGTATTTATGTCCACACAAACTTATAATCTAATTGTTGATATAGCAAGTAGACAAAAAAATATACACTTAAAAAAAAATGGAACCTAAATATGTGTCAAGATGAGCCCGAACTAAGCCTTTGAAGTTACAAAAATAAGGATTTGTGATTTGCAAAAAAATTCAAAAATAGAGATCTCAAACATCTTGCACCAATGTGTCGATCACAAAATTCTACCCCAAAATTAAAAAAATTGCTCAGAAAACGGAGTCCATATGAGGGAGATATCATTTTTTGAAAATCACCTCTACAATTATTTGTCCTGAATCATCATCATCGCACCTTCACAAATCAATTAACTCTAGATTTCACCTCAAATGTCTAATTTTGATAAAATAAAAGTTGTTTGGGGGGGGGGGGTTGACCTTCTAAATATGATACCAATATCTGATTTGCACCAACAAGTTCCAATTTTGTCTTGCAAAAAAGCTCTCCTACTAGCCTAAAAGGCCAATTTTTTTGCAAAAATTTGAAAATAAATGCAAATCTAAAAAGTAGAAATGCAGAGATGAAAATATATTTAGATCTAAAAAATTAATTGCATAGATCTAAAGAGATCATGCCAATTTTGCAAATCGAGCTTTTGGGTTTCGATTTTGTAAAAAAAAATTGCCTCTGATTTGGCTATGGCCTAGGGTAGGAAAATTTATAGTCAAAATTCATTGAATCAATCCTTTGGATACAATGGTGAGGTCTGCTTTAGCTCTAGATGCTCCCAATAACTGCAGATACTCTAGATTTGAATTGTAGTCCTTCGAGAGGTGAAGCAAAAATGGTCTCCAATGGCTATGTGAAGAGAAGCTCCCTCGGCTTTGATACCATGTAAGAATTTGTCTTAGGGAAAAATCACACCAAGATCAAGAAGCTCAAGTACTAACACAATATGGACCCATAAAGTATGATCATAATAACAATATGAGAATGAATTGATGTACATACACACTAGGAGTGACTGAATATAAAGGCATCTAGAATGACTAGGAGTCAACAAAGTGATAAGACTCACAACTAAGCACATGTCCACCAAGAGTGGATTATCCTCCATTGAGCACAAAAGTTAGTGTGATGAGGAGAGGATAAGCCTACATAGGTGTGCCACATAAAAATATGTTGTAGATACCATGTGCTAAATTAGAGATGCTAACTCTGGTCTTGTCAACAAGACAACTAATATGAGTACACATACTCCAAATTGTTTAACTAATAAATAATAAAATAATGCATTAACCTAAGTAAACTTAAGTAAAGTGTAATAATAATTAATTGTTTACACTAAAACAAAATTTCCATGATGAAGCATATAAAGGTCATTTCTCATCCATTGTTACTACCATCAAGATGTTGAGGCAATTCTATTATTGGCCAAGAATGTTGAAGGATGCCCACAAGTGGGTGGCTCAATGTTAGAAGGGAAAAATACATGTAAACCACAACTAGTAGCTCTTCCTTATGGCCAATAGTGATAAAGGGTCCTTTCCACAATGGGGGTTAGATTTTGTAGGCCCAATAAAGATGACTTCCATCTTAGGACACACCCACATTATAACTACCACCAACTACATCACTAAGTGGGTCAAGGCCAAGCCTGCAAAGAAAATGTCAAAAATGGTGTGTGAGTTCTTAAAGGAGAAAATAATGGTTTGTTTTGCAGTTTCTAGGAAGCTAGTGATGGACATTTATTTATTCAAAAAAGATCAACCAATTCTTCTAGGACCATAAAATATAGGTGGGGCACTCATTTAATTATTTAAGGAAAGGAAATGACCAAGCATATTTGAGAAACATAAACTTGATAACTATAACAAAGGAGTTGGTCTCAAACAATCAGAAGAATATGTACAAAAAGTTAGATGAAGCATTATAGGTAGATAGGATCATCCCAAAAAGATCTATTAACATATCTTAATTTGATTTAGTATATGGTATAGAGGCTAGTCTATGGGCATTTCCCTAGAAATATCAACATGTAAACTCTAGACTATGATAGAGGATGACACATTTCAAGATGACTTGGAGAAGAGGATAATGTATTTAACACAATTAGAAGAAGAAAGGGAAGAAATGGTGGACATGATTACATAGCATTAAATGCGGGTGAAAAACTCTTTCACAAAAGGATAAGACCCCAAAAGTTCATGGAAGGTGATTTGGTCCTGCTTTGGGATAAAAGGAAAGATCCAAAGGGAATGCATTCAAAATTTGAGAGCTTGTGGAAAGGCTCATTTAAGATACACTAAGCCCACAACACAACTCTTTCAAGTTAGTGTATCAAGATGGAAAACTCTTGTTGTTATCTTACAATGACCAAGCCTTGAAATTCAACTACATTTGATGAGTAGGTAATCCATGCCTTGTATGATAGTTAGTAGTTAGTTGTTTTCATGTCCTTTTCCTTCATGCTATTTTTTTTTAGTTCATTCTGTGTCATTTCATTTTTGTGTGTTTTTCAATCCTTGTATTTACAAAATTAGAGATATCTAGGTCCCTTGCTTGAGTGTTATCACTCATGAGTCCCTAGTTGGAGATCTATTTCCCTCATTCTTGTCCCCTATCTTTTTTACATGTCAAAACTTGTTGCATTTGACCCCAAACTATCTAGGTCAGAGTCATGCAATCAAGGTCTAAGTCTAGTCTAGATTTTTCATCATGTTTCTTCTCATTGGGATTTCTAGATTTCTCTTCCCCCTTCATATTTTGGTCATGTCACCTAGCTTGGGTCAAAAATTGATGTTTTCAAGTCACCTATATTGTTTACAAGTCTAGGTGAGAAGGATAAGTCTTTAGGATAGCCCCCAATGAGAAGTAAAGGTAAACCAAACATATTATTATCTCAATTTTGGGATGTTGGACTTTCATAGTTTGGACTTCTAATCTAGCTAGAATAGTGTTAAAATCACTCCACCCTGCAAGTGAAATTTTTTACATGAGTCATGTAAAATCAAGTCAATGTGCTAGAATAGTCCATGGAGATTCTATTGGTGCACCCCATAGATTGTAAAAATGGAAAAGGGGGTGTGACTCCACATGTAAGGAATGAGGTGGACCCTATGGGAGGTTAAAGGGAAAATATGTCTTGGAGGCTTTAAAGAAGGACTTTTAGAAAAGTGCTTCTTATCATTCAACATCATGAGAAAGTTTGAGAATGCTTAGAGTGAAGGCTTGCTAGAAATTGGGCAAGAAAATTCTATAGGGTTACTACTTTAGTAATGTGAAATTAAGACCAAGATTAGGGTCCTACATGATTGAGGGAGACCACCGACCTAGAAGCTAAAACTAAAGTTTGGGAAAGTCAAAAAGCCACTACTCTTGTGTTGAAGAAGGAATGAAAAGAGAAAATTTAACTTCCTGGAATATGAATTACAAGTGATATGACATGTTGATGTCACTTTCTATCCATTAACCATTTGGCATTAAACTCAAATTTTACTACTAAAAAAAAATCGCTTCCAATTTAATGCAAATAACCTTCACTTATGCAACGTGGGAAATTCATGCCAAGATCTCATAAAGGAAATTTTATAAAAATGATTTGGGGAAATCATATTATCTTTATTCTTGAAGCAAACATTTTTTATTTTCATAGTAGAGTAAAGCCATTACAACTTGTTATAAGTTCTAAGCTATTTCGACAAAAAATTTAGGATATGATAGTCTAAGAGGGATCAATAGTGAATTAAAGAACTTAAGTGATTTTTAGATGAGGTTCTATGATCTTGGGGATTCACACAAGAGACTAAATTCTGAGACCTTGCAACCAATCACCCATAAGTTGAAAGAGAGCAAACTTTTGGATGTTGTAGGGTTCCATGTAGTAATTCAAGCCTCAAAGATGATACTAGAGTGCATATCCTATTATGATCCATTCACATACTAGATTGAAATGCCCAAGAACTCGATGTTTCTCATAAATAGAAACACCATGCAAAATTTGTTCTAGTTACCTGCTCAAAAAGTGTTCAACAAAATGGAATTATGGAATTCTCTAGTGAACTACAATAAAAATAAGTCTATAAGGAAAGTGGATTTAATGGAGATATGGTTCTAGACTCACAAAATTAGCAAGACAAAATTGTTGAAGATTCTATATGACACCAATCTAAAGAGGGAGATTATGGAAATCCTAGTGTAGCTACACTAACTGAACGGTATTAATGATAACCCTTTTTTTTTTCCAAAACTACTACTATCTAATATATGTGGTATGTGTAGAGAGAGAATATGAAAACTTAATTCTGATGACGAGTGATCAATTAGCTCCATGGTTGCAATCTACCAAAGTCCAAAGGAAGTTCTTCATGTCATTGTTCTTAATCTATGCATTGGCTACAATTCAATTTTGGGCTAGTCTTCCCCATGTGGAAGAATTTGATAATGATATCTAGGTGTATTATTTCTATCTTAGTGTCCAATTACACAAGATTTATGTGAAATTCACAAAGGTGAACAATGCCTTCACCATGAGACTATGTCAAGAACTATAGGGCTTTCTGAGAAGGAGATTTTCCCCTAAGGACATTTTTTCTATCACTTAGTTTAGCAGCTATTTTTTCAAATTCCTTCCTTATCCTATATTAGGATAGCTAGATTTGATGAATTCCCATGGAAAATTTGAAGATATCTAGATGAAAAGATTATTCTAGTGGAGCTTTGCAAACAAATCTTAGAAGTAAATACTCTAGGCATAGATGCATGAAAGGAAGGCATCCCTTTTCCTCTTATGGTTAGAATCTATTCATATGAATCAAGGTTGAATATCGAGAACATGTTGAAGGAATTCATTGAGAAGTATAAGATGTAGTATTATGAGGTTTTAAGGCTCAAGTTTAACCCAGTAAACTATATTAGAGACAACATACAATTGGGCTTGAGGTTTAGAAATGTCCTTGAGCTCAAATATTATTTGGATAATTGTGCCATCAAATTGGAGAGAAGAGAGAGATTTTACTCAAGACTAACATCTCAACAAATAAAAAATGTATAGGGTGAACATTGATGTTGAAGTAATCAAGGATTGATAAACATATACAACTATTAACATACATATAAGAAATCAAAGACACTTCAATTGATTCTACCCCACCCTTGGGACTAACATGTCAAAATTTGGTAGTACTAATGAGTGGCATTATCAAGATAATAAATAAGTGGGTAGAGTGGACCAAGGATAGAAATAAGAGAATAAGAGCTTTTCCCTCAACCTCTAACCCTGTATAGGCCTCCCCTCTTAGTACCACCACTAGCTTTGCATATACTACATCTTTCATGCTAGGCTCTACACAAACCATTGGTGGAGGAGACCAACCTCCTAAGAAGCACAAGAACATCCCTATCTAGTTAATGTGTGGAGGTGGTCCAACTCCAAATGTAAAGGTAGCTAGAGAAGAAAAGAAGGATAAAGAAGGAGGAGAGTGGAAGGATCAAGAGCTAGAGAAGGATCCAAGTATACATGTGATCAACCTAGATGGATTTTATGATATCCAAACCTTTCATGGAGGTGATGAAAGGCATGAAACAAGAAGAGACACCTCAAAGACAGGGTGAAGCCCTTATTTCTAGTGTCTTTACTAAAAAAATTGTATTTCCTTTCTCCTCAAAGAATAATTCCACTCTCCTAGTGGTAAGAAATCTCTTTGATGTAGATTTTATCTAGTCCTCATTGAATGTTTTGGGAGATGAATCATGTCTAGAGAACACCTTAGAGAGGAAAAGAAAGAAAGAAGGGGAGAGTGCACCCTCAATGGACCTGATCAACCATGAAACTCAACCATCTACTCTTGTTTAGATAGAATAGAAGTCACACACTTTAGCAACTCTTGGAAATGATACTAACATTAGCCATGTAGTCATGGAGATTGAAAAAGCCAAAGTGGAAGTATATTCAACATCTCTCTCCCCCTTTGATTTTAATGCATAGACACATAATATGGGTCCTCCCTAGCATGAAACAATGGTGACGATGTGAAAATTCATTAACTAGCATGTGGAGGAAGAGCTCAAACAGCTAAAGACATCCAAGGCTCTTCTAAAATATTCTAAGAAAGATAATTTGGAATATGTCCACCTTTTGCTCACCCCACTTTCCATTCTCCTAGGAGATCCCTTAACTTACAAGTAGTTTGACCTATCAAAAAACAAGAATAAAGCTCTACTTTCTAGGGTATAGGAGGAGAAACATTTTAGAAAAATAGGTTGTAGCTGGATAAAGGACATGAAGAGAAGAGGGTTTCCCATAATAGAGAATCTTGGAAACCTCTATAAGGATATCCTAAAAGTGAGGAGAAGAGATATTGAAAGACCTTAAAGCTATAAAGACCAACCTTGACAAGTATAGAGAATATACAATTTTATTGCAGGAGGTCATGAATCTAAAGGTTGACATTGTAGTGAACCTCAAAATTTTGAAGATGTAGAAAGAACCCCTGATGCATTAGATGCAATCCCTATAATTCAAGAAAGAAAACCTAGTTAGGTTAGAGAAGAATCTAAAGAAAGTAAAAAAAGTCATGAAAAAGAGTAGGAGAAAGTGTATAATTATCTAAGAGGACTGTACACCAAGTTCCATGTCATCAAGAGAAGGTAAGTCATCAATATGCAACACATGAAGACTATGTACCAAGACTACATCAATGACCTATTGCATCCCTCTAACTTATGACTCTCTGAAATTGACAATCTCATTTCCTTGGATGGGATGTTAGCCAAAGCTATGAAGAACATAAAAAAAAGGCTAAATGAACCTGCCAAGTTGGAGAAAGATCATAATTACTCGATCATCTTCTATGACAATGTGCTCATTCCTAATGCAAAGAACTTGACAGCCATCGCGACTGTGAAGAGCTACATGAAAAAACATGAACAAGCCAAGGGAGATGATGGCAATTAATTTTTCTAAATTTTGTAATCATTTCCCTACCAAAATGATAGTGTCTCTTCCTCTCCCCCTCCGTATTCCTCTTCTTTGAGATTTTAATGATTTAATGACTGGGATATGAAGGGGCTATATATATATATATTTTTGAAACATAATACAAGGATCAATAAATTTTGGTGTGAATTCTCCCCTTGTTGCTGAGATAACTAAATGAGTATCAAGAGCTGTATCAAAGTTTTTTTTTCAATTAGTTTGAGATATCTTTATGTTTTGCACATGGTTGATGAATGCTAATTAAATTAATAGCTCCAAATTTGAAGTAGAGTCAAATATTTTTTTGAATATAGGGTTAATGGTTATCTAAGTGTTACTATATTTTAGTTACCTTTCTTCCATCATTCAATTACATATATATAAATTAGTTAATCATATTAATTAAATCATTTATGGGGGAGTATAATAGTTGCAGGTAAGTTAGAGAAAAAGTTTGAAAATTGAACTCAGTCGTGGGTGAGATTTATTTTAGTTGCAAACCAACTTTGGGCCTAAACCTTTTATGGAGATGCAAGGTTTTGATACCACCTCTTCTACTCTTACATTAAGAGAAAATGCTTGTTAAGTATGAATTAAAGAAAATTTATTAGTAATTGCATACACAAGGGAGCTATACCTTGCAATTCAGAGGTAAGTTAGAAGGCATAAATGAGAATTTCCAATAGTTGACTATTTAGGAGGAAAATGACACCAATGATAACAATGCAAACAAAACTAGGAAAGTTGAACACTTTCTCCCTAAGAAATTCAATACATGAGAAAGTGAGGCTTCCATGAATAACTCTTAATAAGACCTAAATTTGATTAGAAAAAAACCAAAAGAGGATAAAGGGATACCAACACAAAATATAGAAACTCATTAAGAAAGTATGCTAACAAGTTTTCTTTCATGTAATGTAAACAAGAGATATGACATGTATAGATGTGAAATACACAAAAATAGCCCAATAAAGATCTAAAAGTAAATGTATGCTAGGATAAAAAATAAAATATAAAGTACTTACCTTGAAACAATAGAGAAAGATGTATTTTGGCTCCAAAAATTGCAGATCTAAACCATTTTATGACTTTTGATCACGAATCTCAGAATAAAATGATGAAAGGAATAAAAATTAGAAATATCCCTAAAATGGAGACTAAAGGACTTGGTCAACTTGGAAGGATGTCCTATAATTAGGTTGACATAGTCTAGCAACCTAAAATTGACTTCTCCAAAAAGCTCTAAATAAGTAGGTTCTAGATCTGTAAACCTTTCACCAATATCCTACTAATTTGTAACAAGTTTTGTGTGTGTGAGTAGCTATAAATGAGTTCACCTTAGTCAAACCCAATATTTTGATGATTTTTATCTCCATGAATAGCTGTTAAGAAAAATGTCACATGTATGTGTGTATCATAGATGTGTAGATCTAGAATTTAAATGTGCTAAAATGCCAAGAATCTATTCCATGAGTAAAACCCTAATGTGTATGTAATTGTATGAAGGTGAAAAGTATCATATTTGAAGTGTGATGTAGAAATCATACCAAACCCCCAAGGAAAAATTACTCTAACCATCTTTGAGGTCCCTTCACAACTCCTTCTTTGATATATTCACTTTTAAATGCTTGATAAAGAATAATAACATTGCTTTGCAATGAAGAATAAGAAACTAGTCCTTGTTTTCACCTTGTAATTTCCCTAAGTCATATTAGGGTGTCCACACATGCTTTATCCTTGCTCCTCTCATGTAAAAATGAGGGATCAAATGTTGTTTTATAGTAGACTTTTAGAATATTCTAGAAATTACTTTGCAAGGGTTGATTGCAAAAGTGAGATTTTACCAGAGGAGTTAAATGTTACCAAGCCCAGAACCTAGAATCACTAGAAGCTTTAGGGCTAGGTCAAGCTAGGTCAACCTATCTAGGTCTAGGTTGACTTGGGTGTACCTAGTCTAGAAGGTTAACCTTTTAATGTCTCCCCATTCCATATTCCAAACTAGTAGGGATTAGGGGTGAAATAGGTGTCCCAGACTATCACCTAGAGATCCAATCTAGGATTTTGGGGTCCTAGGAAGAGATGATACTCATAGATTAGGTGCTAACATAGTCAATGTGTGAAAAAGAAGGGAAAATAAGGAGGACTTTTTAGGTCCTACCTTAGTTTCACCTAGGAAGGGGAAGGGAAAAGAAGTGAAGTGTGTTCTTAAGGTATGAATATGAAACAAAAAAACACTAAAGAGGATCTAAAAGGCCTTAAATCTTAGTGTGCCTAATTTAAGATGGTACATTCAGTCCCCACTTTAGTAGGATATGACACTACATGCATATGCAAGCTAAAGTAAGAAAACATAATCATAACTTATAAAAAGGATACAATAAAGTCTATATGTGCAAATCCTGCAAGAAAACTTTAGTAACCACATCTCACAAAACAAAAAGTTAGTGATAAATCAAAAATACATTAGGAATTACTATAGGAGGATGGTGAAGCTCTTAGATAGCCATGCCACCCTTGTCTCATCTTTATCATTTAGAAAAGGTGAAACAAGGGATCACACTAAATGTAGTGAACTATGGATAAAAGATAATGAAAAATGGACCTAAAAAAACTTCTAGATGAACTCTACATTCTAACAAAGGGTCCTTGAAAGTTAGATAGCTGAATCATGATTCCAATGCCTATAAAAAGGAGGAAATGAAGGTTACCAAACTCAAGATAAGATGAAAAGGGTGAATAGGTGTATTACTTGAAAATTAGAGTTTTGTAAAACATTTCAAAATGCAAGATAAGCTCATGTTACCTTTTGAAAGCTCATTTTTTACCATGTGCTTGAAAGAAAGAAGAATAATGAAGATTCCAAAGACAAAGCCATTGCAATCCACATGGATGGAAGTATTTTGACAAACTTTGTTACATGGTTTTGTTCTTGAGGAGGTAAATATTAGATCCATACTTTACATCTTTTCATGCATTTTTCTACATTTCTACTTTTGCAAATGTTGAATCTAGTTATAGAGGTGATTTGTAATGTCCTTAGGAGGAGGTTAACCTAGTCTTGTATCAGGTCAACCTAGCCCTTAGGGTATCTAGGGTGTCCTCAGGTCATGTTAACCTAGCCAAGAGATAGGCTGACCTAGTCCCCTAGAGGTCAACCTAGTCCTTAGGGAGATCAACCTAGTGCTTAGGAAGTTGACCTAGTCTAAATGTAGACTAGGTAGATTATAGAGTTTGTCATGTTGGACTGATAGATCTCTTTTTTGATGCTTCTATAGGATCCACCAGTCATGAGAGAAAAATACATGTCAAATGTGATGATATACATTTGAGAGAACATCGAGGATCTAGGAGTAACAAATATCCAAATACTCAAGGATACATGTCTATGCAGGGTCGATATGGGTATGATACTAACATTGATGGAGAGATGGGATGAGACTACATGCTTATTTCACTTACTAGTGGGAGAGATGAAAATCACCTTGGAGGATGTGTACGAAATCTTATGCCTACCAATTCATGGATTGACAATGAGACCAAAAGGATATAGATTATGCATAGAGACCAGGATAGACTTTGAGTACTGTATGGGTATTCCATATAGAGATAGACAAAGAATAGACTAGGTTCACCTAAAGGGCATCATCCTTGGATGGGAAAAATGTCTTAGGAAGATTATGTTATGCATTACTACCACTACTATCATACTTGACATAAAGGGTACAATATTCCTAAATCCTCTAGCACATATAGTCAAACATATGGAGAGAGAGTGAAAAGGTCATAATACCATGACTATGCTATGAGATAGGGAAGTTTGTGAGGTACCAACGAGCTATTCTTACAACATGTAAACTCTTATAGGCATGGGCCTCTCAGTACTTCACATGCACTAAACTAATTGGGTTCTTGACCAAGATACCATCAAAGTCATTGAGAATGTATGCTTTTGTTGAAAATTTGGCTAAGTAGATAACTTAGAGTTGTCATTTATGACAACATATATATTATAGTAAGAAGGTAGATCTTGAAGATGAAGATTCCATGGCTAGACTTAGAATATTGTCTAAGTATCATCTAAGTTATCTAGAAGAGAAGATACAGTTTTGATATGTACAAATGATTGAGAAATTATGGGAATGTGCATAGTTAGGTACTGATAGTTTATAGTGTTAGGATAACATATGTAAGTGCACAAGTTAGTATGGTTAGTACAAAAGAAGATATGACAATTTTACTAATTGTGACAGTATACACATAGGAACAAAGAATAACAGAAAATGAGTAATTACAAGTTAAGGAAATATTTTATTTATGAATATTTTACTTGAATAATTAGGGATGTAATCCTAGATGTTAATCCTAAGAGAGAAATAGTTAAATTTGTATTTTTCCAAGCACGTGAAATCTTGAAGGCCATTGGACAATGTTTTGTGAGTTACAAAGTGTAAACGCTTAAAATAGTCTCAAAATACTTTATTAGTTTGTTTAATATTGCCCTTGACATTATAATTAATTATATTTTTCATATTCTTCTACTTATTTAATTAAATAGGTTCACTTTCCTAAGGTATTTAAATTTAATTTAAATACTTCCATTCCTAATGTGTTAAATTTATTTAATAAATGATATCCCATAAATCCCCCTTTAAATAAATTCTATTTATTTAATTCCCTCCATCTCCATTAATTTATAAACTTATTATTAAATTAAATTATATCTAATTTAATCTTAAACCTAGCCTAAAACCTAGTCTACAACCATCACTTTCATCCTTCTAAGCCTATCCACTATTTAATCTCACTTAATTACCTTAAACACCTTGTTAAACCCATTTTTAATCCTAAGTGTGTGTTCACACATGTGTGAGGAACCCTCACAGTTTCGACACCCCTCATGCCTTCCACACCTCTTACAACTTTGTTCCCCACTCTTGTCTCCAAGTTTTCTCACACATATGTGAGAAAACTTTGAATGTTGACCACTTGCATAGCTTGCTCACATGTCTCCTATGTGTCACCTATGTGAATGCCACACAGATTCCACCTCACCAAGCCCTCTCTCAAGCCTATAAATAGAGCCCTTGTCTCAAGCATTTTCATCTCCCTCATATGCATTGTTATCATGTTAGTTTGATTTTTGATCTTGTTAGTGATTTTTCATGCTTGCATACTAACCTTTGGTAGTTATTAGTTTTCATTACATTTGAATTGTTAGATTAGCTTGTTCTTGCATTTCCATTCTCATCTCATCTTTGCATATTAGCTTATTTTGTTTATTTCATTCCACCACCATATCCTTGAATTCTCTCAAGCATGGATACTTCCATAGCCATTGTTTGAGGTGTTGATTCACTCATTTAGCATAGGATCATTATCACACTTGCTTTTCAAATATCAAGAGATTCACCATAGTTATGTTTTCGGAGAGCACATCAACATCCCTCCAATCTAAACACACCAACAAGGCCTCTCATGGGTGCCTTTGTTGAGTTGTTTGAGGTTACTTAAGGACTTGGCCTTTTGGTTTCTTGGAGTTGCAAAACTCAAGAAAGTGTGTGTTAGTTTCCTTTTATTGTTCAACATTTGATATATGCATATTGGCTAACGTTTGCTTGTTTTCTCTTGCTCCCAATAGGTCTAGTTTTCTAGCATACACAAAGGTATAAAAGGCATATTACAATATGTGAAGTAAAGTGTGCTTATAAGGAAGACTATGCAAACTTTATATGATGTGATTCTTATGTATGATTAGAGGATAGAAATTTTTTTGATGAGAAGAAAAGGAAAATATCATATATTGAATATATCACCATTGTAAAGAGGTTTTGTAATTATCTCTTGTATTGAAAAACTTCATTTTGTAAAGTTACATGTTTGGGCAGTGGGCTTGGCTTGTACAACATTATACACACACACACACACACACACACACACACACACACACACACACACACACACACACACCAAATCTTTTATCAAGGCCTAAGTCCTCTAACAAGGACCAAGACTCTATATGCATGTAATTGACTCCTAATAGGGTCAATATCTTGAACCATATACGTTTGATTAGTGGATCCTTTTGTGGGTACCACCCCCATCGGGGTTTTCTATAGGCTAGAGTTTCCCTAGGTAACAAAATATGGTGTTATGAGTTCTCTTACTGCATAGTTATGTTTACTATTTAGTATAATTATTTTTCTTTCATATGCAAGTTAAAAGAAATTTAATAATATCCAATTTTGGGTTAAAGTTTGTAGAATACTAATTCACACCCCCTCTTAGTATTCCCTATTTTGAATAATTAGTATCAAATCCTAGTTACTTAGAAGAGGCTTAACATCTTGAGTAATATCCCTATGGATATTGAATAGTTGCAAAAGAACCTAGAAGAAGCTCTTGAGCACATTGATATTATCACTAAAGAAAGAGACAACCTAAAAGAGAGATATGAAGATGCAAAATACTACATTGGAAAATTGAAATATAAGATTGATCATATCAAATCTAGAAAGGAATCCAAAGATCAGACAAAAGATAGTGATGAAGTTTCAAGATTGATGAAATAAAATGAGATTCTAAAACATGAGTTTAAGATCATTGAACTAAAGTTAAGTTTGAAGAAAGATGATAGAAAAGTTGAGTCAGATCAAAATCTAAAAAAAGTGACATATGAACCTAAATCCATCAAGTCAAAACATGCAAAACTTGAGAAGTACAACACTATTGTGAAAGGAGAGTTTACCCAAACTAAGAAACAATTAGAAAAGACATTCTAGTAGTAAGAAAATTGATGAGAAATTATATTTTTAGAGACCTTCCTATGATAAGGCTAGTCTTGGATATTTTATTGGAGAAAAGTCAACCAAGAAATTTGGAGCAAGAAAGGAACTAGATCCAATTATTAATCATCCCAAATAAAAGATAGATGAGAAAGATAAGATTGAACACAATCAATCTAAAGAAGTTGAGGAAGCAAATCAACTTGAGAAATTTGATGAACCTAACCAAATTGAGCAAGTTGAATCACCCAAAGTAGTGACGTATGAATTTAAAGGTAGATGCTTTGCATGTAATTAAATTGGTCATATAAAAAGAAACTGTATAGGTAAGTCATTCAAACCTATTGTTATCATGACTACTGTTGGTATTCATTTGGGGGAGTATCCTAAGCATTTCTAGAACACTTGATGAGATTATTAGCATGATTGACATGTTGTATTCGTGACTATGTTTGCCATTGATGTCATCATAAAATTGTTTTTGTGAAGACTAGTAGAGTAGCAAACAAAGAAAAAGGTTGTACAAACTATGTATTGATGATAAGATTAAGTGAAATTAAGGACATGTTCTAAACTATATCTTGATAATGTGGATAAATGCGCATACAAAGAGTCAAAGACGTGCAGAAGATATACTTGATTTGTAGAAGACACTAAGAAGAAATAGTGGCTTATAAGTAGTTTATGATGACTTATTTTTATCTCTTAACTATGATAGAATCATGATGAGTGCAATTAGACAATGATAGTAGAAATCCTAATGATGATATTAGAAAGTGCACAGGCTTTGAGGTCACATGTGTGAGAAGTTGTAAAGAGTATGAGCCAACAATGTTGTGTTATTGTAAAATAATTGTTTATCTTAAAGAGGTTCTATTATAATTAATTGGGAAAGCCTCAAGGCTAACTGAAGGAATTATTTTGAGGATATGGCATAAAGGAATGTTATTTTTCTTGTTGTGAACTATGTATTCAAGTGTGTCATATAAAAACTATTTAGTAAATGCGATTAAGAAATCCAAGGGATTATTGGATGCAAAGTTAATGATTTTTTATCAAGATTAGAAGAGGTTTGGGTTGGTTAGAGGATAGAGAAAGAGCTATAAATTTCTATTATTCTACAAGGAATGATATAAAGATTAGTTAGATAGTGAGTTTAGTGGTCTATCCCCTGAAACTATTTGGATAGTAGGTCCATCTATCTTCTACAACTCCTAAATGGGTTATAATCTCCTAACAGGGATATAAAGTATCCTAATAGGGACTGATATGCACTAAATTTATTTCATTGGCTCCTAACAGAGTCCATCCTCTAACAAGGAAAATTTATATTAGTACATCACTTTGTGGGTACCATCCCCACAGAGGTTTTCCCTCTGATCAAGGGCTTCCCTAGTTAACATATCTGGTGTTATTGTGTATGAGTATCTTGCTATGGTTGTTAATTATATTTTTCACATGCTTAAGGATTAATAAGTTTTATAAATATTTTAATAGTTGGATAACTAATCCACCCCTCCTCCCAGTTATCTTGGTGGAATTTACTTTCTAACAATTGGTATTAGAGTATCAGGTCCTTGAAGATAAAGCTTAACAACTTTGGGATATCAATGGTGGGTCACTTCAAAAAAGAAAGTCCTAAATTTGATGGAATTAACTATGATAGCTAGAAGGAGAAGATGAAGAATCATTTTCTATGTATGGGTACATGATATTGGCCGATGAAAAAAAATGAAAAAAAATATTATGTAAGAAATAAAACTTCAGGAATGCAATGAAATTGAAAAATATATGTTTATGTGTACTATGCTTACCAGAGAAGAATTATTGTTAGCTCTTCTTGAGAATGAATACAATTAGGTAAAATCCTTAGAGACATCTCATGAAATTTAGAATGCTTTATAATCTACTTTTGAAGGTGATAAGAATGTTAAAAGGGTCAAACCACAGAATTGGATATGTTTTTTTCAAGATGCTAAAATGATGGAAGATGAATATGTGAGAAGCTATATTGGTAGAATATCAAAGATTGTTGAAGGAATTAAGTCTTATCAGGGATCTAAAGATAAAGTTGAGATAATATAGAAGATTTTGAAGACAGTGACACCACCATTCATATAGACAATGTAGATGGTTGAGAAAGTGGTACCTTTTACTAATAAGTTTACTAGAGAAAATTTACTCAGAAGATTAAAAGCAACATAAGTGAGCTTAAAGAAATCTAGAGAATTTTCCATAGTGGAAACAACTTTTAGTGCATTAAGTGTGTGCCCTTCTTTATCAAGAAGTGCAAGCACCAATGGGGACTATGCTAGTAGAAACAGATCCATATATGAGGAGGATAGAAGAATTGAAGAAGGGTTTTTCTGCTTGTAAGAAGAGAACCAAATGGCAAGAGAATTTTAAAATCTTGAACTTGTAATGAATTTGGTCATTATGCTTGTAAGTGTCCTAAAAGAGAGAAAAAGTATAAGAAGAATTTCAAGTCTAGAAGACCTAGAGATTTTTTGTATGCAAATGAAGATTATGAGTCTCAGGAAAGAGTTCAGAGTGAAAGTGATGATGAATTAGGATTTGTGGCTATAAAAGAAGAAAATATTGAAAAAGAAATTAGAGAATAAAAATCCCTAGTTTCACAAGTTGAAAAGAAATATGATTTGATTATAGATAGTGGATATTCACATCATGTGACTAGAGACATGAATAAGTTTGTAAAGTTTATAAATCATGATAGATGAAATGTTAGGGTTGGTAACAATGTAGCTTGACATATCACATGAATAGGATCTATTACTCTTGATGGAAAGACTAACACTGATGATGTTTATTTTGTTGATGGATTAAAGCGTAACATGTTGAGTGTTAGATAGTTGGTTGATAAAGGTTATCAGTTTTAATTCATAGAGAAGACTTGCATTATCAAGGATAAAGATGGCAAGTTGATTGGAACTGGTACAAGATCCAAAAGTAATGTATTTCAATTGAACCCTACAGAGATGACTTTTTTGATTGAAAAGGTGGGTAATAGTTGGTTATGACATATAAGATTAATTCAAATAAACTTTGATAATATTGTGAAGGCTAGTAGTATATTTGTAGTTAGATATATACCTAGAATCATGAAACCTACTAATATTGTTTTCCAAGAATGTGTTATGACTAAGTAGAAGAAAGTTTCTTTTCCCACCAAGAAGTTCAATATGACAACAAAATTGGAAATTTTTCATACAGATTCGAGTGGTCCTACACAAAGAAAAGAATTCTATGGAGAAATGTACTTTATGATTTTTTTTATGATTTCACTAGATTGATGTGGGTAGCATTTCTTAAAGTAAATTCTAAAACATTTGAAAAGTTTAGGTTGTTCAAGAACAGAGTTGAGAATGAATTTTGGTGTAAAGATAAAATGTTTAAGATCAAATAAAGGTGGAGGGTTTACTTTTAGAGAGTTTAACATATTTTGTGAAGAAAATGGAATTAAGAGACAGTTATCATCATCCAAGACTCTTGAAAAAAATGGGATTGTAGAAAGAAAAAACATGTATACAACAAAAGAAATGAGAGCAATGATGTTTGGGAATGATGTATCCAAAATTTTTTGGAGAAAATTAGTCAACACAATGGTATACACCATGAACATAGTACCAATTAGAAAAGGTACAAACAAGAATCCCTATGAATTATGGTTTGGACATGCACCTTTAATAAAGTATTTTAGAATTTTTGGAAGTAAGTGTTACACAAAGAGAGATGATGATAATTGTAAGTTTGATGCAAGAAGAGATGAAGGCATGTTCCTTTTTTGTTCATTGAAAATAAAAGATTATAGATTTTTTAATCATAGGACTAAGATAATTTTTGAGTGTGCAAATTTGAAAGTGGATGAAAAGTTTGGAGTTAAAGAGAAAATACTGGATTATATTTCTGATGAAGAAGAAGAAAATCCCAAATGTGCCATAGAGAATATTGAAATTTTCTTTGAGACTAGCAATGATCTTCAAAATGATGGTCAAATTATTGAACAAAGAGAAGAACAAAGATCTGAAGCAAGAGAAGAAGTGAGAGTTGAAATTGCAACTCCTACATCAAACATGAATTTGACAAAGAATCACCTTGGTAATTAGATTATAGGAAGTAAAGACAAAGTAGTGTTGTCAAGAAATAGAGTACATGAGGAATCATGTTTGATTTCTCAAGTTGAACCAAAGGGCATAGATGAGACATGCAAGGATGATAATTGGATTAAAGCAATGAAAGAATAATTAGATTAGATCATGAAGAATGAGACATGAGAATTGGTTCCTAGACCTAAAGACAAGAATGTTATAGGAACTAAATGGGTATTCAAAAATAAAATGAATGAAAAAGGTGAAATTGTGAGGAATAAAGCAAGATTGGTATGCAAAGGATATTCATAACAAGATGGTATTAATTATGAAAAGACATTTTCCCTTGTTGCTGGAATGGAAGTAGTAAGAATGTTCCTATCTTATGCAACAAATGAGAAGTTTAAAGTGTATCATATGGATGTAAATTCAACACTTTTGAATGGAGATCTTGAAGAATAAGTTTACATTGAACATCCTAAAGGATTTCCTTTGATAGAGGAAAAGGACATAATATTTAGACTGAAGAAAGCACTATAAGGTCTAAAGAAAGCACCTAGAACCTGGTATGCAAGGTTGGAAAAATAGTTTGCAAAATTGGGATTTACTAAAGGTACAACATACAGTATCCTATATTATAAAGAAATTGAGAATGGATTATTGATCATTTTAATATTTGTTGATGAAATAATCTTTAGAGATAATGATGAAGTAAGTGATAATTTTGCTGATGAAATGAAGAATGAGTTTGAGATGAGTATGATTGGTGAGATAAAAATTTGCTTGGGTTTATGGATTGTGCAACAAAATGATGGTATCTTCCTATTAAAAGAAAAGTATTTGAAAGACTTATTAAAAATATTTGGCTTATAAAACTGTAAGTCTATTGGCACAACTATGATAACTAATCACAAGATATCTAGCAAAGATGAGACACCTACAGCTGAGAAAAAGAAGTATAGATCTATGATTAGAGGTTTACAATATCTAACTTAGATAGAAATAGATATAGAAAATGTAGTTGGTATAGCATAAAGATTTTAGGCTGATCCTAAGGAATCAAATTATGTAGTAGTAAAGAGAATATTAGATATCTGAAGGGTACACCTAATTCTGGACTATGGTATGATAGATCAAGTGATTTTACTTTGTGTGCTTATAATGATGTGGATTGGGTAGTTAGTATGGATGAAAAAAAGAGCACTAGTGGTGGATCATTTTTTCTTGGAGTAAGATTGGTTTCTTGTCTACAAAAGAAATAGGATTGTATTTCAAAGTACAATAGAAGCAAATCATATAGTAGAAATAAATAATTATAATAAGATCATGTGGATGAAGTAGATGCTGAAGGACATTGGGATAGAATTTTTAGAACTTGTTATCACACATTGTTCTTGGGATATAATTTTTAGAACTTGTTATCATACATTTTTAGAAAGTGTAAAAGTTGATGACCATCCATGAAAGAATAAGAGTTGTTCTTGAGAGTTAGATTATGAAAAATTGATGTTGATCCTAAGAAAGAGAAAAAACAAACATAGAAGTGTTCCTTTGAGTTTTAGATTTGATTGATGAAGAGTATTTGAAAAGGAGAGAAAAACAGAAACAATAGCATAGTTTGATTTGGTATTCTTAGAACTTTTATGTTTTTCATCTATGTTGCCTTCAATTCCAAAGGGGGATATTGTTAGCATGAATTTTGATGGTATTCCTTTGGGGGACTATCCTAAGAATTTCTAGAACACTTGGGGAGATTGTTAGCATGATTGATATGTTGCATTCCTGACTATATTTGTCATCGATGTCAACATAGTATTGTATTTGTGAAGATTGTCAGAGTAGAAAATAGAGAATCAGATCATATAGATTGTGTATTAATGATCAAATAAAACATAATTAAGGACATGTTCTACAGTGCATCTTGATGATGCAGAAAAGTGCACATATAGAGAGTCAAAGATGTGCATAAGATATGCTTGATTTACAAAAGATAGTAAGTAGACAAAGTACTTGATAAGTGGAATTTGATGATTGATTTGTATCTCTAAATTGAGACATAATTGTGATGAGCATAATTAGACAATGATAGAAGTTACCCTGATGATTATGTTAGTAGGTGCACAAGGTCTGAGGTTACATGTGTAAGAAGTTGCAGAGATTGTGAGCCACTAGTGTTGTGTAATTGTAAAATAATTTTTTATCTTAAAGAGGTCCCATTATAATTAATTAGGAAAGCCTCAAGGCTGACTTAAGGAATTATTTTGAGGATATGGTATAAAGGAAGGTAATTTTCCTTGTTGTGAAGTGTGTGATATGTGAAGTATTTGGTAAATGTGAGTAGGCGATCCAAGGGATTTTTGGATGGGAAGTTGGTGATTTGGTATCAAGATTAGAAGAGGTTTGGTCCAGTTAGAGGATAGAGAAGGAGCTATACATTTATATTATTTTGAAAGGAATAATATAGAGATCAATTGGATAGTGAGATTAGTGGTCTTGCCTCTGAAGTTGTTTGGACAATGAGTCCATTTGCCTTCTACAACTCCTAACAGGGACTAATATGTACTGAGTGCATTTTATTGGTTCCTAATAGAGTTCATCCTCTAAAAATCAATATTTATATTAGTACATCATTTTGTGGGTACCATCCCCATTGTGGCTTTCCCTTTGATCAAGGGTTTCCCTAGTTAACATATCTGGTGTTATTGTGTATGAGTATCTTGTTATAGTTGTTAATTATATTGTTCACATGCTTAAGGATTAATAAGGTTGATAAGTATTTTAATAGTTGGATAAATGATTCACCCCCCCTCCCGTCTCATTTATCTTGGTGGACTTTACTTTCTAACACCTATTTCTAATTTTTATTGTTCCAATTATCATTATTTTGGTCATGGAGAAGTTAATTGTAAGAAACCTAAATTTGATATCAATAATAGTAATAGTAGAATTTTTAGAGGTACCAACCCTATAGGAGAAGAAGGTGATCAAATGAAGGAACTAATGGAAAAAGAAGCAACATTGTGTGTCACAAATGTAAAAGCCTTAGACACATTGCCAGAAATTGTAGAGAACCTATTAACCAAACTAGAACTAATTATAGGAATAACATACATGTATGCCAACTATGTAATAAATTTGGTCATATAGAAATATCTTAAAGAATAAATATGAGGAACATAAATCAACATAAATCTGAATTTTAGAAGGAACAACAACAAAAATGTCAGGAGAAATGATAACAATAATAATAGTAAGAAATATGAGTTAAGAGTACATGTGGAAGAAGTCAAAGAAGTATTTGTCAAAGAAAAGGATCCATCAAGCTCACACATAGTATTGTAAGAACATTCATTTGATGCACCTAAAGGAAGACTAAAGTTAGCAATTGTTTTTTATTCATCCTATTTTAATTAAGCATCTTTTATCACTAAATTAGCACCAAAAAGGTAGAAAAGTTAGCAGACAAAGACTTAATGTTCGCATAATTAGTATGAGGTAGCACATGATGAGTCAAAGATATGGTTAAGTGTGCATATCATTTTGAAATCATATGCATATGTTCAAAATAAAATAATTTTTCTAGTAATCAATAACAACTTTTTATAAAATGCATACTTCCACAATTAATGTGGAGATCAATTTGGTGAGATTTAAGGGATGAGAATGAGATCCTATGCATCATTCAATCATGTGAAGAGTTAAGGAGTAGTAAAGAGAGAAATTACAACAATTGAAAAAAAATTGAATGTGATTTGGAGTGTGAAGTGCATACAACCCTACATTCCACATAATTAAGGTATTTTCTAATTTACAAAAGTTTGTTTGTGAAGTTGAAACCATAATTTGTGGAAAACATGGATAAGTCTTTGATTCATAACAATGTGGAAGAAGCAATACTAGAATTGAAAGCTAATCTAGTGCAACTTGTAGTTGATGACCTTAGTATTGCATTTTCAAGAGTTCTAGAAAATGCCTTTCACCTAGAAGACACAAACAATTATCTCAAAAGTAAATTTGAGATTGTAGGAGAATATTATTTTTCCATATAATTTGACCTAATCTACAATCAATTAATGAGTTGTAAAAAAGGTTTTGAGTATGTTGGCTTCTGATTTGATAGAATTTAATCTAACTTTTACAATGTCAAAAGACTTATGTAAGGCCCACACTAGCACCTTGTTATAGATCTTGACAAAATGATACGATTAGGAGTTAATTAGGTCATGATTGACATCTTCATTGCTAATAAGGATTTAAGAGATTCTAATAGAGATTGATGCAAATTTTGGTTATTATAAGTTTAATACCTATTCAATAACATTAGGTTGAATAGATAAGATCACATAAAAACAAAACCCAAGATGTTCTAGTTGGGAATTTGGAAAAAGAAATCCAAGGTATGATCTACAAGACAATCAAGAAAGATGAAGTAATATCTACTCTCATGAGAAATAACAACGATTGTATATCATAAAGACAACAAAACATGAATGGTAGAATTCATGGATTGGTTTTAAATCATGGCAACATAATTATAAAAATATTCCAATGGCTTGAGGAATTAACCCTAGAACACACATACACACCTTCGTAATGTAATAAATGAATATTGCTAGGAATGTCATTATGTTTAACTTGATTGAAAGAATACTAGTTACATATTTGCATATTAGTGATTTCCACCTAAGACATATACTAGGATACATTTAATTTCTTAAATGATTTAATAGATATGACTTCAGCGTTTCATGGTTATGATAGAAAAGTATTGTGATAGTGTTTAGAAGGGTAATTTCATTATGATAAAAGAAAGATAAATATTGATACACATATTTTGATATTTCAATGTTTTGAATGTTTTATGGAAATAATTAGATGGAAGTTAATTGAATATGTTAATATGAATTAAGTGATATTGGGTTATTTTGCACTTATTTGCATGTATTTCTATATTATTTCATTGGAGTATTGACGTTGACTGTGCAAGAAAGTGGAACCATGGAAATTATTCAAGGAAACAAGGTTCAAACCTATGTGAACACGGTAAAGCCAAGGTGAATCTTTGGAAGATTCAAAACCTTGTTGTATTGTGTTTATTTTGTAATGTGTTTGTGCATGGGTGTAACAAGTTTCAAGATCATGATTAATTAGCGACATGTCATCGTGATGTGTAAAGTATTTAATGTGTGTGTGTGTCATTTGAAACTTGTGTTGTCTATGTGTAAATGACATGTCATATAAGACTTTTGGGCATGAAGTCACTTAACCTAAAATTAATCCCATTATGAAATTAAAATAACCCACCTTGGAGAGTGTTAGGATGAGTCACCTTCATGATGGAATTCAAATTAAATTTGATAGGAACTTTAGAAAGCCTAAAAGTGGTTCCCAAGTGTTATTTTGGTGAAAATAAGGTACCCATATGGTAGTAGTATAGGTTGGGGGTCTAAATATAACCATAAGTTGGTCTAGGGGACTTAGGAGACCCTCTAAACTAGTCATTTTCAAGCCAATTCGAAAATTAGAGTGTCACATGACTTCTTTCCTCATCCCACTACTTGGTTAAGTTCCTATTGGTAGAAAGGTACAAGGGTGTAAGAGAGGTAGGTGGGGATGGAAGTGGAGTCCTTTTTAGAGAGCTTGTGCCAAACTTAGTGGTTGTTCACCCACTCTCTAATTGTAGAGACACCTAGGGTTTGAGGGAAGAATCTTGGAAGCCAAGGAAGCAAAGCTCTTCATCACCATTCTTAACCATTAGCTTGGAAGGAGGTTAGTGCTTCATGTAATGTTTTCTCTCATCTCATGAAAGCTGAAGATGTAAATTGTAAGAGTGTTTCTTGTAGGATCTGTGTTTGCATATGGTGCATGTTGTAAATGTTTGTGTATGTGAATGAGCATGTTGAATCTATTTACATCTGGTTATGTTTTCTTGGATTGTGGTTGTGGATTGAATTTTTTGTTGCGTGTGAAGGCTTTACTCACCCTTGGGAGGGAAGAGAAGCGTTGGGGTGAAGGGGTTAGTTGGGCTCAACATTGAAGTTGAGAAGTCCTCCTCTTGAAGAGGGGATAGTTTCATGGAGTATGGACTCCATTGAAGCCATATACCTTTCTATTATTTTATGGGAGGTATAAGTGAGGATATGTGAAGAGAAGTAAGTGTTGATAGCCTTGTTGAGGCATATGTTATTGATAGCTTTGTGATGGCATGTCTCTTGGAAGACTTATTGAAAAATTGAAAATGCAGGATTTTTTGTTTCACAAGGATATGGCATTCTCCTCCTTGAAGAGCCCACCTTCACGCAATGTATATGATTCCATCTGTGAATCATTGTGCAAGCCTTGGTTGGGAATTGTAAATGTGTTGTTAAACTATGGTATTCATGTTGGTTCTTGTTATTGTGATGTTGTTTGAATGTATCCTGATTAAGCCTTATTTCCCCCTAGCATGGGGGTGGCCTCCTTGAGGCCTAGGTTGGGAGGTGAGCCTCCATGGTTCCAAGTTTGTGTTGTGTTGCAAGTTTTTTTTGTGAAGATGGATTCCTTGGAGAGACTAGGTTTCACCCTTTGCTTTGTTGGAGAACCAAGTGATTGTGAAGAAATAGATCTTTTCTTGGTCATCTCATAATGTATTTATGAAGTTGAGTCACCAATGTTGTGTTGTTGAAATGTGGAAGGAGGTTCATTTTCTATGGTAGATTGTAGTAGATGTGTAGAGAGAATATGGAGATTTTTCTTATAGTTGTCCTTATAAGTGAAAGATTGTATTCTTATCATAGTTAAATAAAAAGGAAATGAAAGCTCATTTCACTACAAAATAGGAATTAATACTGTAGACACTCCATTGTATTGAAGACATCCTCGAAGATTAGCAAGTATAGGTGATCTTGTATTCAAAATAAAATGATGAGGTACTAGGAACAAACTATATTTTGTTTCAAAAGTATTGTTGAACATGTAAAAGAATTATGTATTACGTAATGAATTGAAGGTGTGGAATCATATTAAAATCTTCTTTCATATTGAACAGAAGGAATAAAATTTATAGGATTTGTTTTGATAGACTTTATTTGATCAAACTATTCACACTTGATATTGTTTAAAAGCATTACACACAAAATATCCTAGCCTTTAAATAAGAATAATTTCATAACTATGGAGCAATGGTGAATAACCAAGTAGAGAATTCATCACCAAGAAAATGCCTAAGGGAACAAGCTTGTAGATGCATATTTTGTCCTCTGGAAAATGTATGGGGAAGGAAAATAACTTCCTCCCCAAGATTACAGACCAATAAAATAATATGAGAATATGCTGAGAATCTTGTACATCAAATAATAAGGGGTTAATACCTTGGCTTAGGGAGAAGACTTATCAATAATAATAATAATAAATATAAAACTTGTAGCTCCTATACAATAGAAGAAAGACTTCTATGAGTTCGTGCAACTATATATAATAAAGAAACTAAAATAAAAAAATAAAATAACAATAATAATGATGATTGAATAGGCTAAGTTATGTAGGAAGTCTTGAAAATATGGGTACCCATCTCTTGATCTGAGGTAGAACCCTAGTAAGGGATGCATCACCATTAAGGAAGAGGCAATAAAGTTGAAACACTAACAATAAAATATTCTAAACAAAATCAAATGAAATCAAACTTCCTAAGAACCTCTCCCTCTTAAGCCTTGAGCACATGTGACAAACCTTTTTGGGAAAGTACTACTACTAACTTAAAGTCAGACTCTCATTCCTAGGTGCCTCCACCTTGGGATAAGGAGGAGTGCACCTCCCTAAGTTCCTAGGCGCACTAGGGAATGAATGCATGAGATTAGACATATATAGCGCCTATTTTTTTTGAAAGGGAAGTTTTAAAAGTTTATTATTATTGCATGGGGAAGAGGGTAGAGACTTAAGAAATTTTGCATGGTTGGGTGGGAAGGTAGGTAAGAAGTCTTGGAAAAAGGGGAGACTAGGTGGTAGTTTTTTGGTGGTACAAATTTGTTTTTTTATTTTGGTATTGACTAATATTCTTGCTATGGTGTCTAGGTTAGTTAGATAGATATGTTTTATGTATATATTAGAATTTAGGGTTAGAATAAATGTTGGGGTGTTAGATGTATAGGTATTTAGTTAGAAGTTAGAAAGTCGTAAGTTAGCCTACAGATGAGTTAGCAATTTTTTTTTTAATGCTTAGCAAATAGTAAATTAATGAATATTAATGTATGGTTAGTAGCGACCATATAGAAATCAAAACTATGGTGTAATATAATTTTTGACCTTCCCTATATATATGCTAAATAAGTGTTTGATTATGTTAGTAATAATATTATTATATTTTCTTTGTGTGTGTGTGTGTGTGTGTGTGTGTGTGTAGTAAACACTACATATTCGAGAGTCTACTTTCAAACTATGTCTTACAATAAACTTATAAGTTATACATTGAGTATATATTAATGTAGGTCTTAATATAAAATTCAAGCTACTCTCCGATTAGCAAAATAGTAGGAGGTCTATTTGAATCGAAACAAATTTTGTAAGTTAGTTGATATATATAGTTGATAACCCATTATATTAATATGTCTATAACACTTATCTATATATATAAGTTGGGAGGTGAGCCTCCATGGACAACATATATATATATATATATATATATATATATATATTTATATATATAGTTGATAACCCATTATGATAATTTACCTTTAGTTGATAATATATATGTATATGTATATATATATACATATACATATATATATGTGTGTATATGTATATATATATGTATCTATATGTATATATGTATATATGTATATATGTATATATCTATATATACATATATATACATATAGATACATATATACATATACATATATATGTATATATATATATGTATATATGTATCTATATGTATATATACATATATACATATAGATACATATATATATATGTATATATGTATCTATATGTATGTATATATATATATATATATATATATATATATATATATATATATATATATATATATATATATATATATATATATATATATATATATATATATATATATATATATATATATATAATGTTGACAATCTTTATCAACATACAATGATAGAACTTAATGAGAAAGGATGAGCATATGGATATTTAGTGATGTTTTGTACCAAAATTTTAGATTATGATTTATCCAACTAATGGTTATGGTCCACCATTGTTATATAAACTTAAGTTTGAAATTCTAGGTTGAATCATCCAAACTGATATACTTAGGGTTATTGCGATATGGGTTCTAACTATACCACACCCTAACAATAGGGGTATGTGCATCTTATAATTCTAATAAACCTTAAGAAATGTCTATAACCAAGCATAGTTCCCATCAATTTAATTATTAACAGAATCAAAGTTTCTATTGAATGAGTTTTCAGTTCATAGCACACGATAATAGGTGTTTTCACAAATGTTAGCTAACAAATAAAATAATAATAAATATATCATAAAAAATAAAATAAAATAATAATAATAATAATAAATAAATAAATAAAGAAAAATTAAAAAATAAATATTATATATATATATATAAGCAACGAATTGAGGTTGATTCATATATGTTGAAAATTACATATATACGTAGTGAACAAACATGCTTATTCAACATCCTTACATCTCCATTTAAAGTTGTAAAACTATATTGTGAAAGAACTAGGTACTCAACATCTTTACCAAGTCAGGTCATGAAATTGAAAGTAATATCAATGCTTACTTAACGAGTTCTTGTGGGAAAATCTATTTCCCTAAAAGCTATTACTAGCTAGTCATCACGTAAACCCCAAATATTTGTAATAGAAATCATGTCAAAGTTATGTTAGCATCAAATGATACATATCGCCTGACATCATCATCAAGCTAAGTTCATACAATTGATCAACTGTATCAAAAAGGTACCCAAAACACAACTACTTATCATATGATACCTAAGACCTAGTTGGAATGTTTAAGAAACCAAATACTGATAAGTGAATTTCTCTATGATAAACAAACCAATTTAGAGATCATTTCCATTCTGTGATTTAACATGTAACCACACGTAACACCTGTTGAATGTAACAATTAACAAAAATGGGTATGAATGTACTATAATCACCAAACTACATGACAACTTGGTTGTAGCATGCACATGTCAATATGTGACTCCTTAAGTTAGCATTAAAAAAAAAATAGTTGTGTTTTTTCCTTGTTAATGTTGGGCATGACAACCTAGGAGTTAGCTAAAAACCGTTATGGGTATTCTTAAAAGAAAAATAAAAGAAATAACTAACAAGACCTTGAGGTCTTCTCCACTTTCAATTATGCAACATTTAGGTGGGTTTAAGTAGGAATTCTTTCTTACTTACTTAGTATTCCAACTTTCAACATGAACTCTAGAAATAATGTATGGTTTAGCCTTCTTTCTCCTAATTTAGTGGTAACATAGAGATAGTAACTAGCTATTTTACCAAACCCTAAAATCCATGAATCCAAAATAGGCTGACATTTTAAACTTTAACAATAGAATATTAAATGATTGATTGATATTAAAAATTTCATCATGTAAAGCATCCCAACTAGATCAACTTATTTGGATGGCCAATTCTTTATCTATTGGGCTACAACTCACATGGATTAAAAACCTACTTATGTATCCTATCTTGACACTTTGTGAAAAGAATATCAGTATTCATTTCCAAATCTCATAGTTATCATATCTTAAATCAAAACTACAAGGTTCTTCCAATTTATATTAAGCATTTAGATAACCCATTATATTATCAACAAAAGGTAAATTGAAATATAATTCAAAATGAATTACAACTGAAACTTAATTAACTTTTCTATTAAATCTTAGAGAATAGGATGTAAATAAGAGAAGATACAAGATATGGGATGAAAAACTAGCTCTCTATATTTTTCTTAACTTCTTTTAAATTGTATACAATTTAGTGCTTATCCATATCAAAAACTAACACCAGTAGACCAACAAGTGTTAACTTTCATATTCAACTCTCGAACAACATTACAATGTGCATGGACCAACTCAAAATTTACAATCTTAGTGTAGAAAAAAGTAACCTAGACCATCCTCTAGCCTTGGAAACCCACTTATATAGTATGAGTTTCAATAATATTTAGTTCTAGAGAGAAAAGGAAAGTAGTCCTTAAGACGAAAAGATTTTACAAAAGAAAAAAATGTTACTTTTGAATACTACATGGGAAGAACCAAAAACTTATGATCCTTTTCTTGACAATAGAATAATCCCTTCATTGGTTGCTTTATGGTGGGGCTAATTCTATTTTGGCATTTTCCTATTCCACCACTACACTTGATGATTGATATTCTTCTTCTTTTTTCTTGTTAGGTTGTGGGGTCACTTTCTCCTCTTTTATTATACTTGGCTCTGACACTTGGATGCCTATTGCAATTTGTTGATCCTCTTCTCTATTAGCTATTTGGATAGCTTTATCAACTAACCATAGTTCCTCTGTGGTTGTTTCCTTATCTATGAGGCTTTCCTCAAATTCTACCTATAGCAATTGTGAGGCCAAAGAGTAATCTACTAGGCACTTATTGAAAACTATGTCATCTAGCTTGTTTAAGTTTAAGATCTCTTTTTCTCTCCTTGGGATATCTTTTCCGAACCTTTTTATTTCATCAAAATCTTTATGGAAAGAATCAAAGAATAATTGTACATTAACTAATTCTTCCACTATCCTAGAAAACCATATGTATTTTTCCTTATTTACTACATCATTCATTCTAATACTCATTAATTCTTTTAGCTCATTTCCCCACTTTTTTCTTTCCTTGTTGCTTTTGCAAATTTGTAATTATTTTTTCTATTTCATAAATCTTTCTTCCCCTCTCATCATATGCCTCCAACACTTTTTTAAAATTTTCATTGAGCTCAAGAAATTTATTCTTGCCTCTAGAAACTACCTTCACACCAAAATCAACCATTTCTTTATTCATTTGGGTCACCTACTCATTGTCTATTTCTCCAACCTTATATACCATCAGGCTTTCGATGTGTTCAACATCTAAGACTTCTTGAATTATTGCCTTGTCTCTATTTTGTATAGACCATATGACCAAGGCCTTGTGATCATTTCTATATTTTACCCCTTTATCAGCTTCTTTAATCTCTTCTTTAGATTTGAATCTTGTTTCTTTCTCCTTTCTCACTGCATCAAAAATCATTAAATTAACAATGTCCTTCTCTAGTAGTATTAGCACTCTTGAATCCTTTAGTAATTGTCTTTCCACTGAAGGGGTTATTTTATTGAACTCTTGCATTAGGTTAGTCTTTATTTCATATTCCATATTAGAGTCTTATCAATTAGGTTGCTCTGCATTCACCTTTTTATGTTTCACCTCAAAAGTTTCTATATTGCTCCTCCATAAGAATTGGATGAAAGCCCCAGATTTTACAAAACTATCATCATCCAAAAAATTTCTAGTAGCTTGCTCTACAAAGCGATCTATCTCCTTCCCTTTTAAATCATCCACAATAAGGGCTAAAAGTGGCACTTGAGGTTCCTCAAGTGTTCCCTCCTCTATTTTTTATGTAGTTATCAAAACATCATTTTGGCCCCCATCTTCTTCAATTGTTCCCTTAAAGAATCTTCATTGTCAAAATGGAGAGGGGTCTATGATGGGGAGTATTCCTCAACTTTGGATGAAGATCCTTGCTCCAATTTTTTCCCTTTTTCAATTGGTCCTAAGGGTGGGCTCTCTAAAAATTGCCTCTTGTATAAAGGAATAGGTTGTACATCCATATTTCTTGACACTACATACCCTACTTTCCTCTATAAAATGTACTACCTTGGGCTTATTATCATTCTATTTTGATTATTTTCTCTACCTCCTTGGCTTGGTCTGGGTATTCTTTTATTAATGTTCTTTCTTCTTATTAAGAGTTTGCATAATCCCAACAAAATGAGCCATAAGTTTATTGATCTTATCTCCCCAATATTTCATGTCAGCTAGGGGGTCATATTTCTTATCCAAAGCATTAATAAATTCTAAGACCCTACTATATACTTTTCATTTCTCTTTCTTTACTTTCTATTCTTGTAAAGAAAACTTATTCCTCATAATATCTCTAGGAAAGTAAACAACATTTTCATATGATTTAGCCTTAGTTCTATCTTTGAATATATCATAGAAACCTTTTGGATCAATAAAATGAGGATACAACTAATCCATTTGGTAATTATAAGGGAACTTACCTAACTATCTCCATCCTCCTTTGGTGAGCACAAAATTTTGGATGACCCTAAAATTTGGAAAAATTGTTCCCCTTGATCTTCCCAATAGCTCCCTCTCTTCAAGTCCTCCTACTTTCCATAAGAATTCAACAATTCCTACCTTTAAAGGAACCTCGTATGGTAGGATATGAGGTTTTCATTGGAAACCATATACTCTAAAAATAGTTGAAATGGAGTAAGGGATAATATCCCCCCCAGTTATGACTGATTTTCAAGCCCTTAGCATGATCTTTGGGTCTAATAAACTCTAATAAGGGCTAGGGAATCCTAGGGTTGTCTCTAGTCAACAAAATCCTCATCTTTGAGAAAAAATATGTTGACAACTGGCTAATAAGGACATGTAATTTTTTTCATGTATGGAAACACATGATGTACATGCTAATAGGAAACCTTGGAAATAAAGATACTTAGTGTTTGGTAATCAAAAAATTGTCTAGGTGTAGAATTTGGTTTACAAAAGTGTATTGTTTTGTTTATAACTTGTTTCTGACATCATATTATGAGTAGAAAAGTTATATGGAGATAGTATACATGTTGGTGATGATGTGTATAAGCTCTGAAGTTAGTACAGATCGTATAGAATAGAGATATTCATGTTTTATCGAAACAAGATAATAGAATTAAAGGAAAGGATTATTTTGTTTACAAGATAATTACTTGTCCAATTAGGGCCAATATCCTAGATGTTTACTCTAAGTTGGAAAATGGATTGTGGTCTTAGTTTACCTAGAAAAAATTTGTGTAAAGGCATGGTATTTATGCAAAGGATATCTTGCTATAAGAAGTGTGCTATCGTGTTATTATGTAATTGTGATGTTGAGCAATTGTATGCAAACTTTTGTGAAAGTGACATATGAAAAGCTTATATGAGCTATTTTGTGATCCAAGATCAAGCTAAAGGTCAAAGATCAATCAAGGAAGAAGATACAATACCTATTTCAAAAGTATGATTACTTGTTTGGGCAGTGATCTCTTCTTGTAATTAGAAGTGCATGTTTAGGCAGTGGGATCATCTTGCATCTACTGTACCACAACTCCTAACATAGATTCAAAGTCTCCTAACAGGGACCTCTTATACTAAATTTTCTCATTTAATCCTAATAGGGTCCATCCTCTAACAAGGAACTTACATATCAGCATATTATCTAGTGGGTATCATCCCCACCAGGGTTTTCCCTTGGCCAGGGTTTCCCTAGTTAGCAAAATATGGTGTTATGAGTTATCTTTGTGTATTGTTACTATTACTATTCAACAATACTTTATTTATTTGTTATGCATGGTTTAAAGTAAGAAATAATATCTAGTTGGTGACTAAATTTTGTAGATTACTAATTCAACCCCCCTCTAAGTAATCCCTATTTCTAACAATTGGTATCAAAGCACAATTACTTTGAAGAGGCTTAATAGCTTGAGTAAGATCCCTATGGATATGGAATAGTTGATGAAGAATCTTGAAGAATCACTTGAAAAAATTGATCTCCTTACTAAAGAAAGAGATAAGTTGAAGGACAGCTTTGAAAACTCCAATGTATACATTGGTCAATTTAAGGAAATGATTGAACATCTCAAATCCAAGCCTAAATCTACTAAATTTGGAACTAGTGATGATGATTATTCAAAACTAAAGATAGAGTACAAAATCTTGAAGCATGAATTGAAGATTATGAATCTGAAGTTGACTTTGAGAAATGATCTTAGAAAAATTGAATCTAATTTGAAGACTAAGAATGTAGATCTGAGAGCAAGTCTAGCAAATATGACATATGATTTTGAAATAGTGAAAGAAGATCATGAAGAACTTCATAAGTACAATATTATTCTGAAAGGTGAATTAACTCAGTGAAAACAACAACTTGAGAAACTTTATTCTAGTAGAGAAAATCTTGATGATTTAATGTCAATATAGAGACCTACTTATGATAAGACTGGTCTTGGTTATCAAATTTACATGTTTGTGAAGAAAGCTGAGATTAGATTAGATTAGGAAGAAAAAGATAAATCTGATGATAAGATTGAATCCAATCAATCTTCTAATAAATTCAAAGAAGTTGGACAAGAAAAGGAAGTCAAAAATTTTAATGAACCAAAGTAAGTCGAATCTCCTAAGGAAACTAGGTATGAATTTAGAGTTAAGTTTTTTTTATGTAATGAAATAGGTCATATGAAAAGAGATTATACAAATAAGTCATTTAATCATGTTAAGGAATTTTATTGTCACAATTGTCATGGTATGGGTCATAATGAAATTAATTGTAGGAAAACTAAGAATGATAATGATAGAAGAAATAGTAGAATCTCTAGAAATACTAACCCTATAGATAGAAGAATATCTAATGGAAGGACATCAAGAGAAGGAAAATCTTATGAAGATAGAAGACAAATCATGTGTTATAAGTGTAAGTGTAACAACTTAGGATACATTACTTAGAATTTTCATGCACCTGATAATAAGAAAAATCCTAGAAGTAGAGCATTAGTATGTTAGTTATGTAACCACTTTGGACCTACAACAAAGTACTATAGAATGGATAGAAACTTTGAGATAGAAGGAACAATGGATGAAACTTCAGGAATAGAAGAAATGATGGAAAGAATGTTGAAAATGATAGAAGGAACCATGAAAGGAACTCTAGAACTAATAGAGATAATGAGGAACAAAGAAACATTGCTAGTGAACTTTGAGAAGAACTTAATGAGGCATTTGTAAAAGGAAAAGATATCTCAAAAGAAAAGCTAGATGATGATGAGATAGGAAGATCAAAGTTAGTTGTTGAGTTTGATTCAATTAAGTTGAATTAAGCTTATTCATAGCATCAAAATTTGAGAACTTCATTTTGAGATCAAACTAGAGGTAGCAAACTTGAGAAAAGGTGTAATGAGATATGTTTAGATGGTAGCTAAGCTCGCTTGAAATTTGGAGCTTATCTAAACAAGTTATAAAGGAATTTATAGTTATTCATATTATAATAAAGGTTAATTCTGTAATATAAGATGAAATGTATGCTTTTGCAAAGAATTTTTTGAAGTGAAGTCTTGTAGAGTTTTGTCATGATGGAAAATAGCTATGGAAAACCTTGGATTGCATTGGAAGAGTAGACAAATGATCTTGAGCAGTTATTTGATTACAAAATGTAATTGACATCTTTTTCATGTTTACAAAGTATGCAATTAATGCTAGTTCAAGTTGATGGAATAAATGGAGTACATAATTGGTTTTCACTTCATTATGAATACATTCAAAGAAAAGAGCACTCAGAAGCGACTTGTAAGAGCAATTTTGAAGCAAACCCTATTTTCAGAAAGAGGCATTTTATCATTTTTCTACAATTCTATTCGATAAAAGTTTTTTTTTGATAATATCATGGATATGTTAGTAGTGCACAATGTTGAGAAGATAGACCTAAGTTGAAGGTTATTTTCATGAAACATATTGAAGGAAACCCTAACTTAGTATTATCTATCACTTTGAACAACGAAGTTGTAGACACTCAAAAATGGTTCACATCTACGGTTTCATCACTTCTTCATACTAGTTCATCCCATTTTATCATTCTACTAACTTTGATCTTTTGGCCAAATTGATCATACTTTATCATTTGTATCCTCTTTCACATTAATTTCATGTCATTTAGAAATCATATCAAACCAACTCAGAACCATTTCATATCAACTCAAAACCATTTCAAATAAACTTAGAATCACTCAAAATTAGTCCTAATAATCACAAAACATTTTAAACATCCAAAATCAATCATCATCTATCCAATCTTAGGTATTGTTGTGGCTTTCAGTGCCTTGGAAACCTACCAACCTATCGATCTTATCAATCTAACCTTAGTACTGTCATGGCTCTCAGTGCTAGATCAAACTATCATTCATGTCATCCAATATTTGAGATTGGTGAGGCTTTCAATGTAAAATCATGGCATTATTAACCATTTTAATAATATTGACAATGTCTGTCGATGTTATTATGAACAAACCTTTTCAATCAATTTCAATCCTGTAGCATTTACAATGTCGGTTAAATGTTACATATCAACTGATTCATGTCATGTGTTCTTGGCATGTTATAAATTTCAATCAATCAATCTAACCATGGCTTTGGTATATCCATCATCATTCTAGTCAATTTCAATTATCATCACATTTTCATCAAAGGATATTGTCACACTTATTTAATCAATTTTGGCCAACCATCTACTAATTTTCTCTATAGGATTAAATAAAAAATAATTTAATCCTATTCTTCTTACTAATTATTCTTCCTAATTATCCTTCTCAATTAATTAATTATATTAATTAATTGATTCATCATTCACAAACCATGGAAATTATTAATTTCCTAAGTCACATTTTCCTTCATTAATTCCATTTTCTACTAATTTCTATTTTGTGGAATAAAGGATTTTTAATTCAAATATTCCATAAAATATTGACATCATTGTGACACATGGGTGTGACACCTCATGGATTCTCCTTTGAAATTTTTCCAAGATATGTCATAATATAATATTCTTATTCCCTTATGCATGTCCATATTTGGCTTATTTGTCATAAATTCTTGGCTTTAAGTGGGCTTGAGGTGTCTTATGATGCGTCATAGATTCTCTTCCACATTTAGTCAAGTTGAACTTCCATGCATCATAGAATCTTATACTTGGCATCTTTTGTCATATGCATCATGGATTCTCAAAGGAATCTCTTGCCACATTGCATATCTAAGGGTGAAAAATCCAATGCTCTCATCCTCCATGCCACTTATAAAATGAGCATTTTTCCTCTCATTTTCGGTCCTAATTCTTGAGTCTTTGAGTCCCTAAGTCTTAAGATTTTTGACTCCATCTCTCACAGCCAAATAAAAACTTCTAGTATTCTCATGGCATTATCATTATCATAGGCTTTTGTTTCAATTTTATGTGCACTATAGGCAACTTTGGAGCTACATCATTTGGAGAAGAAAGAAGGACATGGGAGCTACAAATGAAAGATGGAGTTTTAACTTTGTTTGATTTCTTTATTAGTTTGGCTTTCATGTTATACTAGTGGTTGCTAACGTATATTGATTGAGTTTGTGATTTCTCATAGTACGTTATGCATTAGCCCATTTTTTAGTCCTACACTTGGTGAACCTAACGTGGACATGCATATCTAACTTGGATTTTCTTGTTTTGTGCTTGTAGGTGCAAGGAAGAAGCTCACTTGGAAGGGTATAAAGGTTATCTACACTTCCATATCACACCTAGATTAATTAGGGGGTCTAGAGACACACTTACATGCTCTTTTTTCATGTATTTTGTTAGCTTGCTTTCCTAGGGTGCACTCTACTCTGTCAGGGCGCACTTGGGACCCCTAGGAGCAGTTTTAGGAGTCTAGAAGCCACCAAAACCCCTTTCTTCTATTTTTGACTTCCCAACTATGCCTAGAACTTACCAACTATGTCATTGACACAATTTTCACTATTTGGGTGCACTTGGTAGTATAGGTGTCAAAATTTTCAGTTTTTGGGTCTTGATTAGGCACCATTTGCCCACAATTTACACCTGACCTCCCAACTATGTCCAGAAACTACCAACTATGCCCAAACTAGCCCCAAGTGCATGATGGGTGTAGTTAGCACTATTTGGGTGCACTTGGGGGTTTTTTGAGCCATTTTGGCCTTTTGGGGTGTAGTTTTCCCTCTCAGAGTGCACCTGGTTCACAAGAAAACACACACATAACACAGATCCTGTATCTAAGGTTTCCATTTTCTTGTAGGACATATGTTAGATGATTTTTTGTTATTGATGGTCTATTTGTAGCATTTGGCAATTGATGGATGAAGACATGATCATAACAAACTACTAATGCTTGTTTGCAGGACGTTGTTGAAGACCTTGTGTGTCTGTCAAAACCATGTGTGTGGATTTCCTAGATTAGATAACACTTTGTTTGGTACTTAAAATGAACCTTTTCTTTTCTATCTGGTGTGTCTACAGTGTTTAAATCCCTAGGAGTTACATTGGACATATCCTCTCTCCTCTCCATTCATGGATCTTGGGTGTAAGAGAAATCCATGTAACTTATATAGGAGGCTTACCTTGGACCAAGATACTCGATATTGGCTATGCCAGGGGATGACCTCAGAGTGGTAACAGGCCAAAATCTAGGTCAATGTTTCAACCACTATATAAAATTTGATTACGGTGAAAGTTGTATCGACGGTATTGCTACGTGATAGCTCTCCTCTAGTACCCTTGTGGTGCGTCAAACCCCAATCCTCGGTGCTGGGAGACCTTCTGTGGAAATTTATCATTCACTTGCCAAACATAATACCTTTACTAAAAATCATGTTTTATGGCCAAAATCCTTTCTATCCACTGGCTCAAGGGGTCACCCATTCCCGTGAAGACATCCTACATTCTCACAGTCCTTAGTAGAGGTAATAGTCACTTGGAAAGTCATGCCCCTTGGGAAGTAGATCTTGGTAGCCCCAAGAAGTGAGTGTGCTATAAGTGGGAGCCTATGGTGTCAAGATCTTAGGTTGTAAACTTTGGATAAGTGTGGCTAAACTTCAATTCAAGTAGGAATTCAATGGATACAGTCCTAAAAGCCTAGGTTGTGGTGTGTTTGTTCACTTTTAACAACATCTATTCTTGTCTTAATGTGTCTTGTGTGTGTGTGAAACATTAATCGTGATAATAGCCAAAATTCAAATTTACACCTTGAACCTTCTCCAAACATTACACATTGTCAAAACATTACAACCTTTGTCAAATCTTTGCAAACTTTTCTCAAATACATTCCAATCTTGGAAAATATGGAAACTTGTGATCCTAAACATGCTTGGCAAAACATAGATTTCATCCTTGCATAGAATCCACTTGCATTCACCCTAGTCTAGGCCTCATACTTGCATCATATAGGTTTCATCTTACATCCTTTTGCACTTACTTAGTATCCCTCATTTTCACATTACAATCATTAGAGTTTAGCTTGCATCCTTTGCATTTCACCCCCAAAACTTGCATGTTGCATTGTCCATCTTGCATCTTTGCATACCCAACCTTCATCTTGACCACTTTAACCATAATTTTGGGTGTCCTACATATCATTTTGAACCTCCATTGTAGCCTTAGAATTGTCCCCTATTTTTTACCTCATTGTGGCATCAATTTGGAAATCATAGCTCCCATAATTGCCTTAGTTTTAGCCCAGTTTACCAACTATGTCCTAAAACTACCAACTATGCCCAAACTAGCCCCAACTACACCATAGTCATAGTTGATACTTTTTGAGCACACTTGCTGGTCTAAGGACCTAGTTTGGGATTCTAGATAACATTTTGAGGCTTTAACAGTGTCCTTAGGTACCTGGTTAGCTCCCCTTGCATTAGCATACCCCGATTTGCATCCTGCACTTCCAAGTCTTCATTTTCTTCACTTAGGAAATCATTCCTTAGCTCATAACCCCTATTCTGCACCTCCTAACCTATCCTAACATTAACCCTAGCATCTTAGCTTCCTGGCATATCAATTTGGCAACCACATCACTCAAAATTAGCAAACATTCATACTAGCTTCCCAATTGCACCCAAAAACTACCAACTATTCCCAAACTAGCCCCAACGACACCATAGGCATAGTTGGTATGATTGGAGCACACTTGGCACTCTCAAGGTACACTTGGGCACCTGTATGACTATTTTGGGCCTCCAAACTACGTTTTGGGACCCTAAAATTGCATCTAGGAGCCTCCCAAAATCACATCTTGCACCCAAAATCTCATTTTACACCTTAGGATCTTTGCATATTACATGTCCAACCAGCATAATCACCATTTTGAGTTCCCTAAATGTCATTTTGAACCTCAAAACCTTTGAACTTAGTCAAAAATCTGAACAAAGTATGAGTCTTAGAGTATCTCCTAGTGTTGATGGATGATGGATCTTGACTAGTCTTTTTATCTTTTCTTATCATTTTCTTTGGTCAAAATCTATCTCTGTCTTGATAGATTTGACCTTATCATCTTTCATCAATTTGTTCTTTTTTGTCTTTTATCACTTTTTGGTCAAGATCCAAAGTCCATTATCACAAGGTTAAACTCTTAGACAAAATACTTTCTAAAGATTTCACCTAAGTTCAAAACCTTGCATATACCTCTATCATTAACATAATCATATTCCTAAACATCAACTATCAAAGTGTCCATCAACCAAATTGTCCTTTTGATCACTTATCCTCATTTTTGCATATCCCAAACATCATTATCAACCTTAGAACAACATCCTTTTCATAATACACCTTGCATACACCTACCTTTAGTGTCATCACTAAGTCCAAAACACAACCCTAACCTTCATTTTGCATACCTTCAAAATGTCACCTTGCATTTGCATTTGCATAACACCCCTAGGACACTTACACTTTGCATATCAAAACCCTAGCTCATTTAGCATTTCCTTACATTGCATAAACTCCCTAAACACTTAAAAATCCCAAAAACACTCATATCTTGCATACGCACATCTTAGTTATCAAGTTTTGACCTCTTTTACCAACTGCAACCCTATTTTAACAACTACACACTTCAAGTGCATAGTTGGTGATTTTAGGATGCACTTGGTAGTTTTAGAGCACACTTCGTAATTAGGTGTTTCATTCTAGGTTCTAGAACCCTAATCTAAACTTCCACACCTTGCATTACATCCCAAGACCTTAGAAATCACTCTAAACCACTCAAAACATTGAAAATTTTCATTTTAGGCACCCTAGCACCTCTATTTACCCATTGCATGCCTCTTACTTACCAACTACCCATTTTTAGGCCCCCAACTACATCATGGCCACACTTGGTACTATCAAAGTGTAGTTGGTAGTTTAGGTGTGCACTTGGGAGGTAGAAAAGTCCATTTAGATTTTCCCCCATTGCATCTACATTCTTAGGTTTCATGCCAACACTTACTAGGACACAATCAACTCAAAGACTCGAGGAAATTTATCAACCTTTATTTTTTGAGGCACAAGCACAACCAAAACCTCTTCCATGATAGAAGAAGAGCAAGAAGACCCAACAAACATTTGACAAAGACCAAATCAAGGCATCACAACCGTTACTTGTAGACCCCTTGAACATGTATCTGCAAGACCATCAGAATCAAGCTATGACACAACAAACCTTGAACGATGCACCTACTATGAAGTTTCCTTCAAACACTTCCCCTACACATGGGATGGTTCAATGGAGTTTGAACTTTGAACCTAGATTTGTACCAATACCACCAGGAGGAGGAAGTGTACAAACCACACCTGACGATGAACAATCACATTCCTTCAAATTTTTCCAACCTAGAAAAAGTACCTTCAACCCTAACACATCAAACATACAACAAGGTACTATACACCTCAGTGATGACTCCTATTGGTGCTAAAAATTATAGCCTGAATTTTGAGCACTGTTGAGAAAATTCAGGCTTATAAATGCTTTTTGATGAGATTGTACTTGGCTATACCTTTTAGGCCCTTAAGGTGTTTAATTTTTATAACACCCTCCATTTAGTGTGTTTAAGTATTTTGTGATGTTAAATTGTCGTTCTGAGCCATTCCGTGAAGTCCTATTTTGAGCAAATTCCAAATCTGCATTTTCACCTGTGTCAGACAGCAGTAGGAGGTTGTGTTTTCTATTGAATATCTCACACCCAAAATTGTGTCATGACTTGCTTCTTTTGGAGTGCCTAATATCCATACCTAATAACCTATGTTTTATATTTTGAGTCATTTTAAGTCCGTTTGACTAGGTTTTTAACCCCTCAAAATTGGTCAATTACTATTTTGTGCATTTGTGTAATTGTGCAAAATTCTGGGAAGCCCTGTTTGATGAGTTATAACTTTTGACCACTTTACCAAAATGTTGAAATTATTTTTGTGTTGCATTGTAGATGTCAAAAAATTGTTATGTTTCAAGTTTCAGCTCATGAAAAATCTATTTGAGTAGTTTTCAAATACTTTAAGTGTGCCAGTTTTCAAGTTATGACGAATCAGTTTGCACACTTTTCTAGGTAATTTCCATTTGTAAAAATCAATTTCTTGTCATTCTTTCTAGTTAGCAAATCTGAGTAGCCCACTTTGAATGCTCACCATTTGCGCCTTGTTATTTGTCATGAGCCCAAATCATAGATCCATAATATCCTCGTGATAGTGAACCAACGTCCTAGTTTTCATCCTCCCAAGTATCTGTCTGCCCAATTTTTTGAAGCCAAATCTGAACCTAGTTCGTTGTTTTCTGACATGTTTTCTTGCAAATAATTCTGAGATGGAAAATTTGACAGCGAATATGTTTTGACTAGGAATTTTTCATGAGACAAGATTCTATAGGGTAAAAGTGTATGGAACAGAGAATCAATATCCTGGATTCTAGAGCCTGATCAGGTGTCTGTGTCAATTTTCAAAGCTAGTCAAAGGACCTCCTGGCATGAAAGTGACAATTTGAATAAAGAGGTGAAAATGAGTTTTGAAAGTTGAATTAATGATGTAAATTTATTTCAACCAGTGCTGGATGATTAGTAGGCCAACTTGAGAGACAAGTTGTTTGAAAAGTAAAATTGTTTTAGGCAGACCCACTTTGGGGTCCGACTAATTTCTTCAGAAATGGTGTTTGTGAATATTAAATAAACATACATGGGTGATTGTGAAAGTAAATCCAAGGTTCATATAGGACTTGATGTGTTTGAGGATGATCTATACATCAAGCTAGGTCTTGCAGAGAAAAATAATGTAGTTGTAGTGCTACATATTGCTTCAACTTCGAAGTGGACTCAAGAAGGGATGGCTACACTCACTACATTAAATTTCTTAGAAAAGATTAAAGGTTATCTTATATGGCCAGATGCAAATAAGGTAGAACCTTATTTAGATGAGAGCTTTGTACCTCCAGCTGGCTCTCAAGCATTGTCAATGCAAAAGCATTAAATTTACCATCTTCCAAGCTTTAAGAAGGGTCTTGACATTTTTAAAAAAAAAAGGTTTATATAGAATGCATAGGGCCAGCTTTTAACTTAGTCTTTTTTGCATCAAATATTCAAAGTGGCATCCAAAACCAAGAACAAAGGAGGCATCTACATCCATGTAAGTAGTAGGGAGCCATCATTAATGCTAAGTGAGCAGTCTACCAGTAAAAGTATCAAGCAACCAAATAAAGAGAGGCATTTTCAAAGAAAGGCCATGCATTAAAACAGAGCAGGTGCATGCTAAAATAAAGAGCTCCATGTGTTTAGAAGCCAAAGTTGCTAATTACCAAAGCTACTCACACATCAAACACAGGAAGCTGCCCATGCATAAAAGGGATCCCCCAAGAAAAATAGAGCTACACGCTATATGGGTCAAAGCCAAATATAGAGAAACAGTGACATGGAAGTAGACAGGAAAGCCACATGTTATGAAAAAGAAGTTACCCTCAGCAAGATGGGCATGAGTATGACAAGGCCCATAATTAATGCAAGATGACTCACATTTTAAAAGGCATAGGGGCAATAAAGGGAGCTCCATGCATTAAGGAATGTCCACTCTGAGAAAAGGAATGAATCTGATCTAATAATGGCTGTCACAAATTGCAAAGCACCAACATATAAGTAAAGGGCGGTGTCTAATGAGAAGTTCCACACCAAACAGTGAAGGAAAAGAGCAGATCCATGACAGGGATGACACCTGCAAAATCCAGTCAGTACCTAAAGAAGGGGATCATTTTGCAAGGATAAGGCATTGCCAAATAGAAAGAGCCAACACAACAAAAAAAGTGCTAGTTTAAAAGAGGAGGCAGTGGATGGAACAAAACAATAGAGGGGAGTCTCATGCATAGCAAGCACCAAGCAAGAAGAATAGGCCACAGGTCAAGAGGGAGGTCAGCATGGTAGAATAAAGCTCCACATGCCAAATTAGGAGAAGTGATGAACAATCACACAATGCGTAGGGAGCAAGGAACATGACGAAGTTTAAAATGATAGAAGCTTTTATCCCATATTTGTTATGTGGAAAAAATTCACCTTTTTAAATACGCTAACTCACAATATGTGAGTGTCTAAAGAGACATGGCTTTTGAAAAGCCACAGCCTTGTGTGTGGGGCCTGCAAGGTCAAAGCAATGTATTTTGATGTCGGACGTGTGTGAGAGTAAGACAAGCTCATGTGTATGAGCGTAAGTTGATTCTAAACCTTCTACGTTGTTACACTTGTTGTATGATCAAAAGTTGATATGTTAAGGCTTCCTGATGCTACAGGAAAGCAAGCACCCAAAAGAGCGTAAATTTTTTTTTAGACATCTCTGTGGATACATCTAGCATAAAGGCATAAACAAAAATTTGAAGGCTTCCAGATTTACGAAGGCTCGTAAGAGTGTAAAGGGCATCATTCAGTGTATTGTCGTGAATGAAAATTTCAAAGAGCCCGGTCTTACGCTGAGGTCGTAAAGATGTAAAGGAAAGCTTCACTGTATGAGTGTAAGGTTAAAGTAAAAGAGTCTCGATGCTACATGAAATGAAATTAAATGATTACTTAATTGATATTAATTAATTAATTAATAAATATTCTAAATTGTTGAGAGCCAATCAACATGCGACAAGTGGAAAAGGAATAGAGGAGATATTGAAAACAAAATGAAAATTGACAAGATGCTCCAAATGCACAAATGAAAAATTCAAATATTTTGAAATTTTATATTTGTTTGACTATATGATTTTTAAAAATTTGAATTTTAATGCCTATTCATAGTCTAGGGACCTGATTTTCAAATGGCCTTAATAGGGGCTTTTTTTTTTTTTGAATTTGGCACTTCAATATACCGTTAGAACCAAGAGAAGATTAATTTTCCAAATTTGACGTCAAATTTTGCACAAAAATTCACCCATTCAGTCTATAACCAATTTTTCAAATTTTGGGACATTCTCAATGGAATGAGAAGAATTCAACATGAAGCATTAGGATCAGATAAAAGGCAAAAATAAAGGTTTTCGAAGTTAGGATGTGAAGAAAATTGATTCTAAAGGATTTTCTGGTTTTTAGAAGTAAAATTTTTAGCTGATTTCCATTTTACCATGAGTAAAAATCAAGAATCAAATCAGTTATTTGTTCAATTAGATATTTGAGATATTTTGTGCTTGTAGAGGCCTAATGATGAAGATTTGATTCACCAGTTGAGGGGAGAGATTAGAGAGTTGTTTTTAACCTGTTGAGAAGGTTTTTTAAGTGAGAAGATGTCATGTTTAGATTAGATCAGGAAATGAACTCTTCTCCTATATCTTCTTTTCTTTTCCTCATTGTAAGGGTTCCGGTCTTGGTCACTGAGAAACCAGTAGGTTGGTAGTTTTCTCTGGGTAAACCAACAGGGTTCCAGTGTTTTATTGTGAAACCACATTCTTTTAGCATATTCTCTCTTGTATGAACAATATTAGGAAGGTTAATACAGATAGTTCAGATTTGTTAGGTATTTCCATGTTTTCATTTTCATGCATATGACTATATAATTTCAAGGAAATAATAAAAAGAGAAGAGGAATTTCATTAGTTTCATTCTGATTCTTGGCTCCAGTCTCAGTGAATTTTCAATGTTTTATGATCTTTGAACAAAGAGCTTAGGTCATAGTTGGAGTCCCTTAAGGCTGTATGTTGTTTTATTGTTGCTTATGACTCAAGGAGTTATGTAAATTCTTTAGGGAATCAACAGGGTTGCAAGTTTATTGAGAAGGATATCATGTAAGAATGAGATTCAGATTGAGAACATATGTCTATTTACAAGATAAATAGATAGATCATATATCTGAATATATGAATAAGTATCAAATATCCATATGTATGCACTTGATTCATAGATTTTCCCAATGTATTAGGCACTGATTAGTTATAGGATCATTAGGTCTTACTGTTGCATATTTGAGGGTTTGCTGAATTTAACATTATTAATCAAATGATCTTTTCCTTTCATGTTGAAGGACCTAAATGTAATGCCCTCACTCAGCTTCTAAGATTCATAGATTTATATTTAGCTACTATAGATCTATGTCATTTCATGAGTCATTAAGAGAAATCAGGGTTCCCATCTGCTTAATAGATTCAGGGATATGTTTTTGCAATGGTACAATATCATTTGAATCTGAGGTCTACCCACCTAGGTTTAGCAGAGCCTAAAGTAGAAGAAGGGTCAAGCCTTATAGTTGGCTTGGTGTCAGAAATGGCTTGTTAAAATGGAAGTTAGCTGCCCCTAGATGTGTCATATTCTCATTGGGATAATTGAAAACCCTCCAGTGTTTTCAAACACCAACAAGATGGGGACTCTACTAGGGAGTTGTGTTGAGATTCATGATAGAAAAACCTTGAGAATTTAAAGGAATTCAACACAATAGAAGGAATTACATGGAGAAATTTTTTGTACAGCAGTAAGTTGATTTGTTCATTCCATTTCCTTACTAATTTTTCATGTTCCCCAGTATGCATTATTCTCTTACAACAGATGTTTCTAAATTGGTTATAATTTGTGTTGGGAAATGAATATACCTTCAATCAATTTAGAGTTGTGAGTTGTTGTTGTAATTTCAAAGTCAAGAAAGTTATGTTTAAGCTTTGTGTAGAAGTTTCAAAGTCAAGATAAATCTAAAGAGTGGTCTTCTATTTGTAGTTGTTTCAAATTAGTTTGTGGTATCTTTAGGACTAATGCAATTCATGTCTCACTTAATGTGAGTGGTGACTCAAAGTTAATCTCTGTACCAGTGTAGTTCTATGCATGAATTGTGATTAGTTGTTGCATGAGAAGAGTAGATTTGAAGAGGTTGAAACATTTAGAAGCTAGGTAAGATTTGTGATGTGCTAGTTCAAAAGGTTTAGTAAGGATTTGGTAAGATTTTGGGTTTGCGATTGTAATTAGTGGATAGAGAACTTTCAGTCAATTGAATCTTAAGGTATTCTCATTTTCATGTATTTTCTTTTCATGAAAATTGATTGTTAAGAATTGTGTTCTCCATTAGGTGATTCTTAGCACTAAGAGGAGGAGAATAGTTGATAGGTTTCATACACTTCATTGGATTGAGTTTCAATTGTTGTATTTAAGTTTTTGAAGTGTATTTGAAGAAAGTTATTTAGTAGAAGGTTGTATAGACTTGTTACAAATTGTGAATATGCAAGATTTTCTGTATTGAAAGTCTACTTCAGAATTTACAAGTGGTAAAATTGTTTCAAAATCTTTTCTCACTAAGTGTGAGTGGCGACTCTAAAGTAATTCTTTGTGCCAGTGCATGATTTTTTTTAAATATCAGAGGCTTTCAATATTTGTGGGCAGATCTAGTTTCTTGGGAAAGAAAAATTATAAGTTTATTGATTAATGGTTTATGTTGTTGCTTGTATCTACTGAAGTAGTTGATGTCAAAAGATTAAATCATAGTTCTGATTTCATTTTACTCTTCAAGGAGGTGGCAGCTCTACAAAGGATTCTACCTATGGTGTGAAGGGTTTCATGCTTGCACCTATGCCAATTAACAGATCTGGGGTTTCACACAACAACACATAAAGGTATTTTCAGTTTTCATGTCTTTGTATTTTGTGAAAATTGAATGATAGAAATGGTTGCCTCCATCCAGTGTTTCAACACTAAGAAAAAGAGGTAGGAAATTTAAAGTTTAAAGAGATGGATTTTGAGTCTAGATCTCAGTATGAGTTAGAGGGTACTCGTGCAAAGATTTCTGGATTAGAAAGAGAAAATCATGATCATATGGTATTCATCCTAAGAAATGCAATTGGTTATATTAAGAATCTTGATGGATTCCAAACTTACATTAAGTTTAAACACGAAGTTATGAATCTTGATGAATCCCTTAGACTAATTTGCTCTTAGAAATTTTTATGCCATATTTGATTGATTGGCTAGCTGATTTAAGATTCGAAAAGATCGTTAAATTCCAAGATATTATCATAGAAAGTGAAATTGCTTTAAAGGATAATGAGTCTAATGTTAGTGAATGTAATGAGTCTGTTGAAAATGATGTGGAAAAAGAAGAGTCTCAGTTTTATGAACTAAAAGAAAATAATCAGCAGTCTGATAATATGCATAATGTCGATTCATATCTTTATGATGATGATTGTCAAGAAGAAGAAATATGTGAGAACAGTAATAGTCTACCTTCTAGTGATGAATGTGAATGTGTTAAGATGCCAATTGTTGAGGTGTTGCCAAAGAAAGAAGATCTATGGTATGATCAAAGTTCTAATTTTTCATGCTTTATTACTAACAAATCAACTTTTAGAAATGTGCCAAGCCATCCAGATAATAATCTCAGCCAAGGAGAAGAAATTAGTAGTGAAATCTTGTTAAGTGTTGATGAGATTTCTGACTTGTTGGCTCATGATTTTGAAAGGTATGCTAACCAATCTAAGGATGCTTGTGTTTTGAAATGTTATGAAAATTCATGTAGTGAAGTCATTTCCCCTAAATTTGATGCTAAAGAAGATACAGTTTCAGAATATGCTCTGTCAAGTTTGGGAGGTGTATGTGATGGTAGTTTGTATATTAATACACATGATGACTTCTATGTTGAGAATGAAGATGTAGAGATAAGGTCTATTGCTAATTCATGTTTTTCACATTTTCATGAAGATGAGGTACATTTAGATAGCTCATATGACAAGAAAAGTAATACTAATGAAATGGTTTATCCTAGTGAGTTATTTGAGGGAATATTTGATACGGATCAGCATATTGTGAGAATGCAATTTCATGATAATTCTTGTGATTTGGGATCTAATCAGTTGTTTGAGTGTGAAGAGGTTGCATTGAATGTTCAATCTGATTTATGGGGTATTGATGTTGCAAATGAGGAGAAATCAGATTTTCCATACTCTTCATATACAAAGGCACAAGGTGAGTTACAGTTTGATCCATGTAACTCGTTGAATGAAGTAGAATACCACATTTTTGTGTTTCCAGTTGAAAGAATCCATGGTTTAGACAATAGTGACCAGTTTCAGCTTGATTTCACTTGTTATGATCACACTGATTCAATTTTACATTGTGAGCAAGGTGTAGATAGTATGTCAAATTTTTATACGCACTATGAAGATGATTATAGTAGTTTTGTTTTTCCTAATGAGCCGATTATGAATATTGATATGTTGGGTAAAACAAATGTAAGTGAGAATTTCAGTTTTCCTCAAGAGAATGTAAATGAAAATCAAGTGTATGACAGAGGTAAAAAGAGTTCCGAAACATTTTGGTGGCCTCGAGCCATCACTTGTACATAGTAGAGGTAGTTGTTTTTGCTTTCAATAAAGCTATTCGAGAGAGTTTTTGCTGTTAGGTGTGTGGTCTACTTCTCCCAAATATCTAAAATATTTCCATGCCCGCAAGAGACATGCATCCCCAGACAAAGCCATTGTTGGTGCTCAAAATTGTAACACAAATTTTGAGCATTGTTGAGAAAAATTAGGCTTATAAATACTTTTTGATGAGATTGTACTTGGCTATACCTTTTAGGCCCTTAAGGTGTTTAATGTTTCTAACACCCTCCATTCAGTGCATTTAAGTGTTTCATGATGTTAAATTATCGTTTTGAGCCATTCCATGAAGTCCCATTTTGACCAAATTTGAAATCTGCATTTTCACCTAAGTGTCAAACAGTGGTAGGAGACTATGTTTGCTATTGAATATCTCGCACCCAGAATTGTGCCCTAAATTTTTGCTTTGGGAGTGTCTAATATCCATACCTGATAACCTATGTTTTAGATTTTGAGTCATTTTGAGTCCATTTGACTAGATTTTGAACCCCTCAAAGTTGGTCAATTACTATTTTGTGCATTTGTGTAATTGTGCAAAATTTTGGGAAGCCCTGTTTGACGAGTTATAACTTTTGACCAGTTGACCAAAATGTTGAAATTATTTTGTGTTGCATTTTAGATGTCAAAAAATTGTTATGTTTCAAGTTTTAGCTCATGACGAATCTGTTTGAGTAGTTTTCAAACGCAATTCCAAATGCAATTTCTATCTTTCTATTGGTGTCATGAAGTGTAGATTTCTTAGAAGCCCTATTCGTGATGTTTTATCTTGATATCCATGATTGGTAAGATCAAATGGATTGTACCGTTGTGTTTTCCTCTCAAAATACTTTAAGTGTGCCAATTTTCAAGTTATGACGAATCTATTTACACACTTTTCCAAGTCATTTCCATTTGCAAAAATTGATTTCTTGTCATTCTTTCTAGTTAGCAAATCTGAGTAGCCCACTTTGAACACTCGCCATTTGCGCCTTGATATTCTTCATGAGCCCAAATCATAGATCCATAATATCCTCATGACAGTGAACCAACATCCCAATTTTTTTCCTTCCAAGTATTTGTCTGCCCAATTTTTTGAAGCCAAATTTGAACCCAATTTGTTGTTTTCTAACATGTTTTCTGGCAGATAATTCTGAGATGAAAAATTTGACAGTGAATATCTTTCGACTGGGAATTCATCATGAGACAAGATTTTA